>CM052545.1:36984494-37058029 GCA_028533065.1 Trachops cirrhosus | reverse complement strand
TTGCTCTTCCTCTTCCCCTTCTGGTACCCCTATAATTCAGATGTTGGAACGTTTAAAGATGTCCCGGAGGTTCCTAAGCCTCTCCTCATTTTTTTGAATTCTTAATTGTTCATTCTTTTCTGGTTTTATATTTTGTTCTTGCTTCTGGTCCTCTCCAATGATGTGAGACCCGTCTTTCATTCCATCACTATTGGTTCCCTGTGCTTCTTTCTTCATTAAACTTACTATAGCCTGCATTTTTTCAGCTAATTTGTGACCAAAATCAGCCAGTTCTGTGAGTATCTTGATAACCAGTGCTTTGAACTGTGCATCTGTTAGGTTGGCTATCTCTTGGTCGCTTAAAAGAATGGGACCTGGTACTTTCCAATACTCATCTGTTTGAGCCATGTTTTGCTGGGGTTTTTTGGTCTTGACAGGCTACCGTGGTGAGGGGCGGGGCCTAAGGATTTCACCAGGAGGGGGCACTCCAGTACCTGGGTTGTAATGCTGTATGTGGGGGCGGGGTCTGGGTAGGAACAATGGCGCTTGCTCTGCTCTCTGTAGAACCTGAGAACCTTCCGCCGCTTTCCACAAGCCAACCGGGCCCCTCTGGCACCAATTCCGGTGTGGGTGGGCCCGTGCACCTGTGGGAGCTTCCTTTTCAGTCAGTGCCCCAAAGCTCTATTTCCCTGCGCTGGGATCCTGAGCTTCGCGCAGTTCCCCGCTTCACAATGGCTGCCTCGCTGGGTCTGCCGGTCGCCACCTCCCAGCCTGGCCCGCCAGCCACTGACACTTGTGCGCCCAGAGTCTGCCTGCTGCCGGTTTGTGCGCCCAGGGTCTGCCTGCTGGGGACTTGCGCGCGTCCCCGGTTGCTCAGGTCTCTGGTTGCTCAGGTCTCTGCTTCACGTCCCTCACCCGGCCGGACTCCGCCCCTCCTACCGGTCTGGTCCATCGAGTCTATTTTCCACTCACTGGTTGTCGGACTGCCCAGCACTTCACTCTTGTGTTATTTCTGGTTGTTATGGTTGTTATTTTGCTTCTATATCTTTGTTGTCCATATCTTGGTTGTGCGAGGGGGCACAGTGCGTCCATCTATGCCTCCATCTTGGCCGGAAGTCCTAGATTTTTTTTAAAAATCATGAAATACACTGTAAAAAGTTGAATCAGTAAAGAATTATATCAAATAAATAAGAACCCCTCTTTGCTGCCCCTATTTCCTCAATCTCACTCCTCAGAGATGGACATTGTTACAGGTTGGTGTATGTCTTTCAGGCCTTTTTTCCTACATATATGTACATAAGTATATCTATTTATGGACACAATATATACCTTTTTTAAACAAAAAGATACCGTATGTGTCATTCTGCAGCTTGCTTTTTCACTGGGCTTAGAGAGTTGCCTTCATTCATTTTCCTGATCGTGGAAAATTCCCCTGGATTTCCATGATGGATTCCAGTGCCCTCTTGGTAAACACTGAGCTGTTTTTGTTTGTTTACTGTTGCAAAAATGCTGGGCAGCCATTGTGTCAGTGCCGCTCCGCACATCCCGGATGCAGCGGGGGTGGTACATCTACGTGGCGCTGGGAGCTGGGGGAGTGATGGTGGCCGGCCTAGGTCTCTCTTGGTGCTATAATGACCTTCCACCCCCTCTGCCCCTGCAGTGGCCAGTTTGCGATTGTGCGGAAATGCCGGCAGAAGGGCACTGGGAAGGAATACGCGGCCAAGTTCATCAAGAAGCGCCGCCTATCTTCCAGCCGGCGGGGGGTCAGCCGGGAGGAGATTGAACGGGAGGTGAACATCCTGCGGGAGATCAAGCACCCCAACATCATCACCCTGCATGACATCTTTGAGAACAAGACTGACGTGGTACTCATCCTGGAGCTGGTCTCTGGTGGGGAGCTCTTTGATTTCCTGGCTGAGAAGGAGTCACTGACAGAGGATGAGGCCACGCAGTTCCTTAAGCAGATCTTGGATGGAGTCCACTACCTGCACTCCAAGCGCATTGCCCACTTTGACCTCAAGGTAAGCCCCACTGGGAACCTCGGGATGGAGCCAGGGACCAGCCAGGCAGGCTGGTGCAGGTGAGGATGGGGGCCCAAGAGAGGCTTCTGCTTTTGTGGGCACAGACTGCACATCCCCTGGATGCACTGATGTTCTGGGAGTTGAGGAACAGACTTGTTCAGGCCTGGACCCCCTGGGATGGCATTAGCCTGCCCACACCCCACGGTTTGGGAGTGGGGGCTGCCTAGGAAATTCCAGATGCTGTTCCTGGGGATAGCAGGCCAGCAGAAGCAGCAGATTCCCCTGTCATCATCCCGCTCTCCTCTGCCCCAGCCGGAAAACATAATGCTCCTAGACAAGAATGTGCCCAACCCGCGGATCAAGCTCATTGACTTTGGCATCGCTCATAAGATTGAGGCTGGGAACGAGTTCAAGAACATCTTTGGCACCCCAGAGTTTGTAGGTAAGGCCCTGTCTGGTGTGTCAGGGACTGGGTTTGGGTAGGGTGCATTCAAGGGTTTCTAGAAGTATAGGGTGAGTCGGGTGAGTCAAGCCAGTCCCTGGATGCCTGACTCATTGCCCTCAGCTGTGCGGGCATCGGGCGAGGGAAAGCTCAAGACCTGGACTTGGTGCTATCACCACCCCAGCCTTCCTGCCCCAGAGCTGGCCTTGCCTGCGTGTGCGCGTGTTCGTCCGAGTAAACACAGCTATCTTCTGGGGTCAGGGGCAGAGCAGGCGCTGTGCTGCTGCTCTTGGCTAAGTCCCCAGTGTGGCTTTAGATGCAACCAGCTTCTGACCCTGTGCCTCCTGTCTCCCTGTCTCCGCAGCTCCTGAGATTGTCAACTATGAACCCCTGGGACTGGAGGCGGACATGTGGTGAGTCAGGGGTAGCCGGACTGCCCAGTTCTGAGTCCAGCGTACGTACCTGCTTCTCAGGAAACCCATCCTGTGGTGATGTGCTGTGGGGCATGGGCAGGACAGCAAATTGCAGCCCACTGGCCAGAGCAGACCTAGGAGCTGGGAGTGGTGGCCTTGTTTTTTCTAAGAGGTGTTCAAAGCAAAACACACAAATACACGACAGACTGTTAGTGGCCCATAAAGCCTGAAATAATCGCTGTCTGACCCTGTGTAAAAAGAGTTTGCCAGCCCTGCAGGCCCCGTAGTAGATCCCAGACTGCAGGGTCTGAGGTCATAGTGCTGTCTGCCCTGCCCCCACTCTGGCTCTTTTGAGCTTGACAGGAGGGTGTGGCCAGAGGTGTTTATTTTTTTTTTTTAAAGATTTTATTTATTTATTTTTAGAGAGAGGGGGAGTGGAGAGAAAAAGAGGGAGAGAAACAGCGATGTGTGAGAGAAACATTTATTGGTTGCCTCTCACATGCCCCTCAACCAACTGGGGACCTGGCCTGCAACCCAGGTGTGTGTCCTGACTGGCAGCTGAGCCAGCGACCTTTCGGTTTGCAGAATGATGCCCAGACACACCAAGCCACACCAGTCAGGGCCAGAGCTGTGTAAATGCCCAGTTTTGAGACGCCCAGGACAAGAGTAGGGGCGGGGCGCGGGCTGACACACCTGTTGCCCTCCCGGCCCAGAGCCTTGGAAGCGTAGCTTCCCCCTGTGGGCTCTGGGCCCCGCTCTGTGGAGGAGTCAGGGTGCTGCCCCCACGGCTGAGCCGACCTTCCTCTTGTGTTCTCTTCCAGGAGCATCGGCGTCATCACCTACATCCTGTGAGTACCCAGTCAGCTCTTCCTTTCACCCCGCCCAGGCCCCTGCCTAGTCAGGAACGTGGGCAGGGAGGGAGGCTTTCGTGCAGGAACGGTGGCCGAGAGTGTGGGACCCCTAGCGCTCCAACCTGTCAAGGTGCCCAGTGAGCTCTGGGTGGATGGATGAATGAGCGAGTGAGTGAATTTATACAGGAGAGACGGTGTGGTTCCTGTCTCCGGCTTCTGGATAGATAGTTCAGAAGGCCCGGCACCCTCCTAGAGGTAACGTGGGACCCTGTGCTGGGACCAGATGTGTACCCCTCCTTAGTCCGCCGGCCTGCAGCTGGCCCCTCTTTCTGTGAAAAGAGGACTTGACCTTGATTTGGACTGTGCCCCGTCTGCTCCTGTGTCAGGTGTGCTCCCTCCTTTCTTCACTGCCTTGCCTACTGAATGGGTAGCGATCCGAGACCTGAAGGTTTGGGGAGGTGGGGTTTTAATAGTTTTAGGGGTTTTTGTACATTTTGAAATAAATTTACACTCTCAGAAGAGTGGCAAAAACAGCGTAGAGCTCTGTGACCCCGTGACATGTTGTACAAACAGTATTTGTCAACACTGAGAAATTGACTTACAACATGAGCAAGCAGAGTGAGTCCCCAGGTTGTGCGGACGCCATGTCGTCTCCCTGGACCCGGGCCCCAGCCAGCGGTGCTCATTGCGCTTAGCCTCCTCCTGCCCAGGCGTTCCTCTGTCTTTCCTCGTCTGTCACAACCTGGGTGCTCTTTAATTTTGAAATGTAAAATAATTTTTACATTAAAAATTTTTAATTTACAGTTGATATACAGTGTTGTGTTAGTTTCAGATATGCATCCCTGTCATTATACATTTATATAACTTACAAAGCGATCATCCCAGTAAACCTAGTGCCCATCTGACACCATGCGCAGGTTTACAGCATCGTTGACTGTGTTCCCTTCGCGGCACTGCACATCCCGCGACTGTTCCGTAACCACCAATCTGTGCTTCTCAATTCCCTCACCTTTTTCACCCACCCTCCCATCTGGAAACCGTCAAAATGTTCTCTTTATCTGTGAGTCTGTGTCTGTTCTGCTTGTTTGTTTGTTTTGTGTTTTCAGATCCCACACATAAGTGAAATCATCTGGCATCTCTCTTTTTCTGACTTATTTTACCCTGCACAGTACCCTCTAGGTCTCTCCATGTTGCAGATGACAAGATTGTATTCTTTTTTATGGCTGAATCCTATTCCATTGTGTATATGCACCACTTCCTTATCTATTTATTATTGACGGACACTTAGGTTGCTTCCATAGCTTGGCCACTGTAAATAATGCTGCAATAACCATGGACGTATATGTCTTTTTGATTTAGTGGTTTTGGTTTCTTCAGAAAAATACCCAGAAGTGGAGTTGCTGGGTCCTTCTTTGTCTTTCATTGCAGCCTGAGTTTTAAGGTCTGTTTTGTCTGGTACAAGTATTGCTGCCCGGCCTTTTGTTTATTTTCATTTCCATGAAATACCTGTTTCTGTTTCTTTACTTTCAGGCTGTGTGTGTCTTTCAATATGAAGTTAGTTTCTTGCAGACACCATATGTGAGGGTCAGCCACCATATGTCTTTTGATTGAAGCATTTAATCCATTTGCATTTAAAGTAATCATTGATAGATATGTATTACTATTTTATTATTTCTTTTTTCGAATTAAAATTTTAAAAAAATTATGATGTTAGAGGAAGGGAAAGACAGAGAAATATCAATTTGTTGTTCCACTTATTTATGCATTCACTCGTTGATTCTTCTATGTGCCTGGACCAGGGATCAAACTTACAACCTTTGCATCTCAGGATGACACTCAAACCCACTGGGCTATCAGCCAGGGCCTTCCTATTCATATTTTTTATCTTCTTTATCTTTTTCTTAAAGAAGACCCTTTAACATTTCTTGTAATACTGGTTTGGTGGTGATGAACTCCCTTAGCTTTTTCTTGTCTGGGAAGCTCTTCATCTGTTCTTCGATTCTAAGCTATAGTTTTGCTGGGTAGAGCAATCTTGGTTGTAGGTTCTTGCTTTTCATCATTTTGAATATTTCATGCCAAGCCCTCTGGCTGGCAAAGTTTCTGTTGGGAATCAGCTGGAAGACTCATGGGAGCTCCCTTGCAGGTAACCAACTCCTTTGCTCTTGCTGCCTTTAAGATTCTCTTTTTGTCTTTAACCTTTGGCATTTTAATTATGATGTGTCTTGGTGTGGGCCTCTTTGGGCTCATCTTGTTTGGGACTCTCTGTCCTTCCTGGACTTGCATGTCTATTTCCTTCACCAGGTTAGGGAAGTTTTCCATCATTTCTTCAAACAGGTTTTCAATTTCTTGCTCTCTAGTCTCCTAATGGCACCCCCATGATGTGAATGTTAGTACACTTGAAGTTGAAAGTAGACGTTTTTGAAGAGTGTGGGTCAGGGATGTTTTAGAACGTCTCTCGTTACAGGTCCGAGCTTTGCTCGTGATTGGATGTGCTGTGTCTTTCTGCCCTGGGGAGAGAAACGTAGTTCCTTTTCTCTGCTACGCTCCTCTCAATGCTTCTGTCCCTGATGGCCACCAGTGTGTGCAGGTTTCTCCCCACGCCAAGCAATTGTCTGAGACACCAGCCAGGTGTCCTGCAGTGAAGATGTCGTCAGATCCCACAGGTTAAGTGCTCAGACCCATGAGACTGTCCTGTGTTCAGATGCCAGTTGCAAGTCCAGCTCGTCATCTATCCTTCTGACCCACTGACTATAAATTGGAGGTTTCCCGCAACCCCCACCGTGGGTGTGATGATTCGATAGAACTTAGGAATACTGACTTAGGTTTGCCAGTTTATCACAAAGGAGGTGATGAAGGATGCAGATGAACAGCAGGTGAAGGGTCCGTGGGGCAAGGGCTGGGAAGGAGCTGAGTACCGGGGGTTGTGTCCCTGTGGAGTTTGGGGAGCACTCCCCTCTTCGCTTGTGGATGCGCTCACCCACCTGGAAGCTCTTCAAACCCCCGACTTTAGGGACTTTTATGGAGATTCCATCACTTAGGCATGATTGATTAAATCTATGATCATCAGTAATTGACTCAATCTCTGGCCCCTCTCCCCTCCCTGGAGATCGGGGGAGAGGGTAAAGGTTACAACACCCCAGTTCCACTGCTGGCTCCCTAGGCCACCAGCCCCCTATCCTTAGGTGCTTGCCAAAAGTCACCTCATTAGCATGAACTCTGAGGTCGAAAGGGGCTTGTTATGAATTATAAAGGATGCTTTTTTTATCTTCTTTGGAGCCATTTCAAGAACTGAGGACAAGAATATTACAACAAAAGATGCTCTCACCTTTTTAGCTCTTGTTTTAAGAATTTCCAAGGGTTTTGGGAACCATGTGCCCAAGGACTGGGTTGAAGACCAAATAAATATTCCCCACCATCAGTCACAGTGTCAAGTGCTCAGAGTCCCACAGGGGTGGTGGTGTGGCCCGCGCGGGGCAGAGTATCAGGGCGGCAGGTGATGCAGGTGTTGTCCCCAGTGATGTGCACCTCGGCTGTGTGCTGGGTGTCATCAGCCAGGATTCCCCTGGAAAGTGATCGGTGTTTCCTCTGGAATCGCTAAATGTTCTGGGGGAGATGCTTTGAGACTGTGCATCTATGTAGACACTTTGAGTTTTCACGAGGATTTTTGCCCACTGGTTTTAGTGCTTATCTAGCTGAGCGATGACTGCTTATTGCCTTCTGGCTGGTAGCCGGTGGGTGGCTGGTCAGAGGCTCCAGGGGAATGCTTGCATCATGTGGCTGGACCCAGAGTCCACCCATCTTGGCGTGTGGCCCCTTCATGGGTTCCGCAGAGTTTGGTGGTAGCCCAGGCGGCAGCCTGGTGATAGAGCAAGCACAGGGGATACTGAGCCCCACATTTGTCTTTCAGTTTGAGTGGCGCATCCCCATTCCTGGGGGAGACCAAGCAGGAGACCCTGACTAACATCTCCGCCGTTAACTACGACTTTGATGAGGAGTACTTCAGCAACACCAGTGAGCTGGCCAAGGACTTTATCCGCCGGCTGCTTGTCAAGGACCCCAAGTAAGTGCAGGCTGGCCAGAGGGTGCAGGGGCCAACCCTGCAGGGACAGCTGAATGAGTCTCCCTGGAATGGGTGGTGTGGCTGAGAAGACAGCCCTCCAAGCCACCACCTCCCCGTAACTTTGGGCCAGAGATAGTAATGAATGGCTTAAGTTGGCCCACACTGTGTCTTAAGAAACTTTTAATTTGTTGCCAACTTTTGTAAAAATTGATTTTAGAGAGAGAGAGGAAGGAAGAAAGAGCGAAAAAACAATGATTTATTGCTCCACTCATTTATATATTCATTGGTTGATTCTTGCATGTGCCCTGACCGAGGATTGAACCTACAACCTTGGTGTATCTGGATGACACACTGACCAACTGAGCTAGTTGGCCCAGGGCTGTTGCCAACTTTAAAAATTGGGATTTTATATAAAATTCCAGATTGCTACTTTTTTTTTTTTTTTTGAAAAAAATTCTCAGTCCTAACATCACAGAGCCTCTGTGTGTGGGGAGGTGCCCTCTGGGCCACAGCCCTCCCTTGGTCTGTGCTGCCCTGTTTTTTTTAAAGATTTTATTTTTATTTATTTTTATAGAGAGGGGAAGGGAGGGATAAAGAGGGAGAGAAACATTAACGCAAGAGAGAAACTTGGATCCGTTGCCTCTCCTAAGTGTCCCAGCTGGGGACCAAACCTGCAACCTAGGCCTGCAACCTGCAGCCCTGACTGGGAATGGAACCAGCGGCCTTGCATGTGGTAGGACAGCGTTTTAACCAACTGAGCCACATTGGTGTTGCCCGCCTGTGGGTGCCTGAGTTGTTTGACCCTGGCATTAGATCTTGACCCTGTTAACAAAACCTCTCAGGGAACATGGAAACCCCAGAGCCTGTGCCCCCAAAGGTGCCTTGTGGTTGTCTGAGCAGAGTGGATGCTCTGGCTTGTGTGTGTGTCATTTCAGGGATTTGCTTCCAGGCAGGAGGGTGGCTTTAGAGGCTGGGGGTCCTCAGGGGCAGGTATCTGAGTCAGCCCTTGGTGGGGTGCTGAGAGTGGAACTGTGGCAGGGAGAGCCTGGAAAACCCCTTCCCCGCGCTCTGCTCCGTTTTGGGGCTATTGCAGATGGTGCACGTGTGACTAACCGGGGCTTGCCGGGGGCGGGGGCTCTTCCAGGAGGAGGATGACTATCTCCCAGAGCCTGGAGCACTCCTGGATCAAGGTGAGGCGGGGGGTACTCCCACTGAGGGATGGCGGGCGTGACAAGCCCTCAGCATCCAGGGAGGGTCCCCAGAGCTGTGGGCCTGGGCGGTGGGAGTGGGGTGCCCCCTGAGATGGTGTTGGAGCCCTCTGACTGAGGCGCCCCTGGAGCCCTCGGTCCCTCTGCGCATGCAGCAGGGCTCCTCACAGGGGCTTTTCAGAAGGGTCGTCTCTAGGCCAGAGTTGGCAGCCTTCTTTACTGTTTTTTTATTTGTATTTATTTACTTATTATTTTTAAAAAGATTTTATTTATTTATTTTTAGAGAGAGGGGAAGGGAGGGAGAAAGAGAGGGAGAGAAACATTAATGTGTGGTTGCGTCTCGCATGCCCCGCACTGGGGACCTGGCCCGCAACCCCGGCGTGTGCCCTGACTGGGTATCAGACCAGTGACATTTTGTTTCACAGAACATTTCCTAACCCACTGAGCCATACTGGTCATGGGGGCAGCCTTCTTTAAAGGGCCAGTCAGTCAATATTCTTGGCTCTATGGTTCCTGGCATCAGTACTCAGCTCTGCCTTTGTAGCAGCAAAACATCAGGACCATTGTATGCAAATGGGCATGTCTGTGCCAATAAAACCTTATTTACAAAAGCAAATGAATGGGCGGATATGGCTTTCGGTGGTCTACCACCCGCCCGCTGTTCCAGGCTGTGTCCTCTCTCCTGCAGGCCATCCGGCGACGGAATGTGCGGCGGGAAGACAGCGGCCGCAAGCCAGAGCGGCGGCGCCTGAAGACAGCCCGTCTCAAGGAGTACACTATCAAGTCCCATTCGAGCATGCCCCCCAACAATACCTACATCAACTTCGAGCGTTTCTCCAAGGTGCTGGAGGAGGTGGCAGCGGCCGAGGAGGGCCTGCGCGGGCTGGAGCACAGCCGGCGGCAATTCCACGAGGACATTGAGGCTCTGACAGCCATCTATGAGGAGAAGGAGGCCTGGTACAGGGAGGAGAACGAGAGCATTGGCCAAGACCTCCGCCGGCTGCGGCAGGAGCTGCACAAGACCGAGGCGCTCCAACGGCAGGCCCAGGAGGAGGCCAAGGGCGCCCTGCTGGGGGCCAGTGGGCTCAAGCGCCGCTTCAGCCGCCTGGAGAACCGCTATGAGGCCCTGGCTAAGCAGGTGGCCTCTGAGATGCGGTTTGTGCAGGATCTAGTGCGTGCCCTGGAGCAGGAGAAGCTTCAGGGGGTGGAATGTGGCCTCCGCTAGGGCTGCCCAGGGTGGGTTGGCCCAGAGGGTTCTGGTGGTGGGTGTCCCCTCTATAGCCCTGGGGCCAGGCCCCTCTGTCGCCCTTACCTGGCCCTAGAGAGTTCCTGGGCTGGGGCTGAGGTGGGAAAAGGCTGGACTGGGACGTGCTCCCTAGGGCCTGGGGATTCCCTGCAGAGGGGAGGGGCTTGGCAGGACCTGGGCCTCCTCCACACAGCCTGTCTTCCCTCTGGCTCCGCCTCTCTCACTCTCTCAACAGTGGTGACTGGTGGGGGGCGGGGGGTGCTTCTGGGCTAGTGTTACCTCCAGAACTCTGAGCTCTCTGCAAAGGGTTGGTACCTCCATGATGGAACTGGCCATGGCGGACACAGATGCTTCATGCCCAGCCCAGTGGCAGGGCGGCAGCCTTCAGTCCTGGGTCGGGGGTGAAGGGCAGTCAGAGAACTCGGAGCAGGGCCTGGGCAGCACTCTCAGGCCCTCCTTGCCCATCCAAGCACACGCAGCCTCGTGGAGGGTTTCTGAGGGCCCCTGCATGCACCCAGGGCTTGGAATTGGAGGGGTCTCTGCTGGACACTGGCCCCTCTTCTAGAGATGGCGGTAGCTCCTGCAGGGTCAGTGGTGAAGGGGGCCTCTGAGCCCTGCTCTCCCCAGTTCCTTGCTGAGACATCCCAGGCCCTGAACTGGGCACCACGGCCAGAGGCGAGGAGATGATCTCAAGGAAGTGTCAGTCTGGAGGCAGTGTGGGGGTGGGAGGGCCTGTGGCTAAGCATGTTGCCAGGACACAGTAAAGGAAACATCTGCAAAAGCTGAGTTTCTTTCTCTTCCCTGAGGCCCAGAAGTCCCTGGGCACTGAGCAAAACAGGTCTGCAGGGGGCTGGGGGGCTGGGGATAGGAGCAAAGAGCGCCGTTCACCCACAGCCCTTCCCAGTGGGGCAGGCCGTGGAGCCATCCCCTCCCCACTCTCTCATGACGCCAGGTGCAGGCATCTCGTGACACATAGTCCCTGAAGTGCCAAGGCCACCAGTGGGGTCCCTCCCCTGCCCCTCCAGCCTCTGCCTTGCTTCCTTCTCCAGTGCTCCCTTTTGAAGTGTTAGGGCTCCAGTGTTAGGGCATCCCTTGGTGGGGACTACATGGAGTAGTCACAAAAGGCTCATGGGCCAAGCATCCTTCTCCCCGGAGAGCCCCCCAGACTCCACGCTGCCCCATGCAGAGAGAAGTCCATTTGACTGACTGCCTCTGCTGGTTCCCAAGCTCATGTGGCTAGAAACCTTGGACCAGTGTGGGTTCCGGAGGGGGTTGCAGTGGGCAGTGCTGCCCTGTGCCACTAGGGGCTGCCCTTGAGCAGGATCCTGTACCACCTGAGCAAAGTGCACTAAG
Organism: Trachops cirrhosus; assembly: GCA_028533065.1. Lineage (NCBI taxonomy): Eukaryota > Metazoa > Chordata > Mammalia > Chiroptera > Phyllostomidae > Trachops > Trachops cirrhosus. The sequence continues at coordinate 37,046,456 of CM052545.1, read as the reverse complement.
TAAGGTTCAGGCTTCAACAAAATGTGGGTCCCTATCAGGTGGCCACACTGAGCCAGGAATTCTCTGCTGCAGGTTAGGTTGAGTGACACCTGTATAGGTCCTTCACCCCCAGCCTGGCCAAGTGCAGGAAGGAACCAGGCAGGTGAGACTTGTGTTCCTGCTGAGGCTGCTGGCCGGGGCTCCCCTTACCAGGACACTGCCAGGACTGAGGCACTGGTGAAGGGGTCTTAACACTGTTTGCAGGTCTGTCTCCTGGGGCTGGGGTGGGACCCCCTGTACCTCCTCCACAAGCTCTGTTGCATAGTGTATACCATCTCTGCAAGTTTATACCTGCCACGAGCCAAAGGAAGTAAAGCCCCGATTCTGACATCCAGCTGTAGTGTGTACTTGGGCCTGGTGGGGCAACCAGCCTTGGGTCACCTGGTGCCATGGCTTGTCCGAACTCTGTCTCTCTCCCCTGTCTGCTGCCTACCCCGGTGCTCCTTGGGAGGAGGAGGGCAAACCTGGGGTGTGACATCGGAGGGTGCCCCAGTCTTGGGGCTCAGCTGGACTGTTCCTTCGTTGTAGTGAGATGGAAGTATGGACTCAGGGGTTTCCGTCCCTCATAGCTCCTGAGACGCTGCACTGTGAGGCCGGGTGTGGGCTCCCCTGCCTTGCTCTGGGCGCCGGTGCACAGGCCCAGCTCAGAGGCCGCCCTGGCCTAGAAGGATGCACCCTTGCTGGTCCCGCTGCTGTTCCGCACAGCCTCCGGGTATGAAATGTGGCCCGAGGGAGGGGTCTTATGACCCTTAAAATCTCTCCAGGAGCCGAGGTTCCAAGCCTTTGGCAGCCCTTGGTCCCCTCTCTGTTGATTCATTCATTATACCAAGGGCCACGTTTTTCCTTGTTTTTTTTTATACTTTATTTTTTAAAATTTTGAATAACACTATGAAATTCATCCTTTTTTATCTCTTTTGGGTCAACAACTTCCACTTTTTTTTTTTTTAAGATTTTATTATTTATCTTCAGAGGGGAAGGGAAGGAGAGAGGGAGAGAAATATCAATGTATGGTTGCTTCCTGTGCATTCCGTGCTGGGAACTGGCCTGCAACCCAGGCATGTGCCCTGACTGGGAATCGAACCGTGATCTCTTGGTTCACAGGCCCGCGCTTAACCCACTAAGCTACACCAGCCAGGGCAACTTCCACTTTTTTAAAAAAGGTTTTACTTATTTTTTTATTAGAGGGGAAAGGAGGGAGGAAGAGGGAGGGGACATCGATGTGAGAACAGTCACCTCCTGTACGCGTCCTGGCTGGGGACCCAGCTCACAACCCAGGCATGCGTCCTAATGGGACCAAACCAGTGACCCTACGGTTCCCAGTCTGGTGCTCATCCTTGGAGCCAGGGCAACTTCCACTTTTAAAATTCCAATACATTTCAGCTCATTGAGTTCTCAGACTTACTCAGGTTTCTCAGTCGGTCCGTGCCTGTCTTTTTAGGGCTGGTTTGTCCAGCCCAGGACCCAGTGTGGCCTGCACATGGTACCTGGCTGTTAGGTCCCTCAGGGCTGCAAGACCAGGCTCTGAGCAGCAAACTCCCAGACTTCGCCAGTCAGCGCATGGTGGGAAAGGGACACACGGGTGTGTATAATTTGTGGAAAATCAATAGGCCGTAGTCTGTGAGTGCCACCTGCCTCCATGGAGACGCAGGAACTCTGTAATAGTGCCAGAGGGTCTCCAGACCCCAAGGTGAGTAATTACCCAGGGACTGGAGTTCCTCAGGGGACTGGTAAGCAGCATTTATCCAGCCACAATTTGCTAAATCCCACTGCATTCTGGGTAGTATGTCAGATGCTGGGAGGCCATGTCTGTCTTGAGGGTGAAGGAGGGGTATTCACCCATCCAGCCTTTCTGATTAAGACTGGGTAGAAACCAAAATTCACTTGGACTTAGTATGCAGGGTCTACCATGATGCAGTGCTCAGTCTGCAGTGTCTTTCAGGGGCTGGCGTGCAGGTACCTTCCTCTGGAGATGATTTCTGCATCACTCTCTTGACCTGGGTTATCTTCAGTGGCTCAGCTCAGTGCAGCCTCAATTTACTCAGTCTACCAGTGGAGGGCATGGGGAGCCACGGTGGGGTCATAAAGCACCTCACCAGAGTGGCCCATACAAGCACTTAGCAAATAGCACTGCCCACTGCAAAGCCTGCTGGTCTAGTACACTAATTCATCAGGACTGCAGCAGGCAGACTCTGAGATGTCCCCCAAGGACCCCTGCCTCCTGCTGTTCACTCCCTTGAGAGTGGCCTGGCCTAGTGGCAGGTTCTAACCAACAGGATTCAGCAGAGGTGATAGAGGTCACTTCTGCGGTTAGGCTACCTTGATGACTTCCGTTTTGCTGGCACACTCCTTTGCTAACTTAGATGAAGCCAGCTGCTGTGTTGGAGAGGCCCACATGGCAAGGAACAGCCAGCAAGGACTAGAGCTCACCAACTGCAGGAGTGGTCTTAGAAGTGGATCTTTCCCTCAGGGGTGGGGGTGCTGTGGTTGCAGGCACCAGGTCCCAAGGCATGGCTGGGGGAAGGTGCATGCCAGAGCTGGCTGGGGGATCCCTGGTCCCAGCTCTTTGCACGGAGACTGACAGAGGTGTGATGATGGGTCATTAAGTTTTCACCATCACACCTCGAAGAATCTGGAACCAAAGTGCCATTCAGTGTTTGGAACACTGGTGTGTCAAGTTTAGGCAAGGCAGACACCCACCGGCATCAGGTCCAAGCGTTCCCCTAGAACATCTTCCGCAGTGACGCAGTTGTCACCCTCCTTGTTCCTCGTGTAAATTCTCACCCAACGGTTGCTACTTTATTGCTTCCTCTTCAGACCAGCCATCTCAAAATCTGTGAGTATCAGGGCTGTCACACAGCTGAGGCCTTCCTGCAGGGCTATGAGGGGAGGTCCTGTGACAATGACAATGACTGGTGGTCATCCACATTTGCAGTCAGCTCTTTGTCCTGCTGGGCGTTACCAACATAGTGGCGATGGTGAGCGCCTGCTGCGGGAGTGCCGCCTTTTCTCTGGCAGCTGCCAGTGTGTCGTCGTGGGCTCAGCTGCCTACGTCCCAGACCAGCCTCACCCTCCTGGTTACCGGATGTGTTGGAACGGTGAACCTGCAACCCCCAGCCCACGGTCCCCTCGAGAGGACTATTTCCTCCACATCGTGGACCCCCACACCGGCTGCTCATGTGGTGCACACACACACCTTCCAGGGTGATAAGTGGTCCTGCCGCACAACCGAGGGCTGTGCCTGTGCAGAGACATCCTGGCCACTGTCAGTGTGGCAGCAGACTGTCTGCATCTTCAGGCGAAGGCACTTTCGTTGATGTGAGAACCATTGGCTGCTTCGACTGTGAGGGCAGCCTACTCACGGTGGCAGCTGTTTTCTCAGAGATACAGTGGGACGGTCAGACAGGCGTGGCTGTTTTTTCAGGGGCCCCTTCACCAACCCCCTGCAACATCGTCTGTTCGTGTACTTGTGCCGCTGCGCAGAGCAGGCCGGGGCGCAGTGGCCAAGAGGTGCTTTGCCCAGTATTTTGACGAACTGTGGCAGCTGCACATGTGGAGAATGCAGCTTCTGGACGGAAACCATCTGTTTTTCAAGTCCGCTAGTGAGAACTGTAGCAACCCTGGGGTCGCAGATCCGTCACAGGCACCTTTTTTTTTTCTATTTAGTTTTTAAAAAAGATTTTATTTACTTATTTATTTTATTTACTAAAAGAGAGAAGGAAGGGAGGGAGAAAGAGAGGAAGAAAAACGTCAACGTAAGAGAGAAACATTCATCAACTGGCTTTCTTTTGCGCCCTGACCGGGGACCAAACCTGCAACCCAGGCGTGTGCCCCAACTGGGAATCCTTCCCTTTGCCAGAGGACCCCCAGCCAACTGAGCCACACAGTCAGAGCTCTTTATTTACTTTTCAGTAAGTTTAAATCCTTGAGGGGTACAGCATCACACGGATCCTGTGTCCAATGGCCTTGGCAGGAAGGCTGCTTTGGACTTAGCACAAACCAGCCAGTGTCCACGAGCACGAGTTACCTTTCCCCAGGCGACTCTGGTTTTGTTTGCTTTGCCACCAGGAGTCACTGTGTTGGTCTTTGCTTTGTACACAGAAGCACATCTCTTGCCTAGACTGAATTCAGTTTCATCTCGAACATAAACACTTTCAATTTTAAGAGGAGCTGCGTGCTCCCTCTGGTTCCAGAGACCCCCCGCTTATAGCCGGCAAAAGTGGCCTTGGACCCCGCCTTCCAGATGTGTTTGTCCTTGTAGAAGTTCTGTTCCCGGCAGGCCCCCAAAGTTCAGCAGCAGGAATCCCACTCACCTCCTCACAAGCATCTTCGTTTGTGGGGTACAGTATGGTGACAACAGAGCACAACTCATGAAAATTGTGTACATCTTTTCTACTTAGCCAACAAGCAGGGCTATCTTTTTAAACATTTTTATTTTATTTATTTTTGAGAGAGGGGAAGGGAGGGAGAAAGAGAGGGAGAGAAACATCAATGTGTTGTTGCCTGTCATGTGGCCCCCACTGGGGACCCGGCCTGCAACCCAGGCCTGTGCCCTGACTGGGAATTGAACCAGCAACCCTTTGGTTTTCAGCCCGCGCTCAATCCACTGAGCTACACCAGCCAGGGCAGGGCTATCTTTATAAGAAAACAAAATAAAGCCATGGTATTTTCTTACTGAAAAAAACAAAAGGAAATAGATCCTTCCCCATTTGAGCCTTTGGATGAAACCCAGCCCTGGCTGACACCTAGACTGCAGCCTCTGGAGAAATCTTGCAGAGACTCCAGGGGAGCCATGGCCAGATTCCTGGTCTACAGAATCTGTGAGACACCGTGCATGGTGTTTTAAGCCACTGAGTGTGGCGGTTTGCTCTGCAGCAGGAGCTGACTAATACACTGATAAAGGTGCACCACAACCGCCTGCCAGTTTGACTTCTGCTTATTTCCTCTCTGGGAGCCACTTGTCTGTTTGCTGTGCCTTCATTCCCTTTTCTCTCCAGGATTGTGATTGCAGGGCACCTGTTAGTGCTGGGCCATCATCTTCCTTCTGCTCTGGGAAGAGTGGACCACTCGGCAAATCTGTGGAGCGAGGGCTCCCTGTCTTATGCAAAATGGGCATGTCGTCTTGCCTGCTTCTTAAGCTGGGTTGGAGGCAGGAACTGTGGGATCCCTGAATTTCACCATTCCGCTGGCAGGAGTCAGGTTAGACCTGCCCGTAGGTTGGCCTAGGATTTGGCTGTGTGTGAAGTTCTTTGGAAGGTGATTATCTCAAAGCAAAGTGCATGCACAGCAGAGCGAGTGAAGAGGGCCTGGCTTCCGTGGCTGGCCCTACCCCTAAATGGCAGCAGTTATCCTCTCCTGGCCTCAGTGTTCCCAGCTGCAAAATGGTAGTAATTTCTCCTTTCCCTGCCCAAGACACCATGAGCATTAAGTGGGAACTGGTAGAGGGGTTTTACAACCATCAAGTGCTGCATAACTATTGATAGTCCAGCCAATCACATCAGAGTCTCAGAGCTGGACCAAGCTCAGAGAACACGGGGGTGGGCATTCCCGGGAAGGTCAAGTTCTCCAAACGGACATCAGCAAACTCTGGCTGCAGAGCAAGACCTGGGTTGGAGGGGCAGGCGCATGGATCCCAGTCACGGTTGTGAGTGATTCTGCCGCTGGCAGAGAGGTGGGACCTGCTACTTGGGCGTCAGCGGCCATGTGTCCCATCCTTCAATCAGGAGGGCTTTGGACAGGCAGACCTCCTCCGTGGGAGGTCCAGTGGGGAGGCCAGTGGGGGCCTCCCGCTTCTACCAGCACGTAAGGTGGGACCCTAATTTTAGGCCTTACGTCACAGCTTGGGTTTTTCACGCACCACCTGTGACATGAGTCAGGCAGCCCTGGGTTCAAATGCAGACTATGGGCTCCTGCTCTCTGCAAAGACGTCGCCTCTCGGTGTGCCAGTCTTGTGCTTCTTCGGGACAGTGGTCCCATATGCCTGCTCATGTGATGGTGAGGGTGGAAGTGTTACTGGGGAGACCCCATTAGGGGGCTCCCTCTTTTCGGTTCTTGCCTTGCTCACAAGAGAATAGTGGAAATGAGATTGCAATTTTTATTTATGAAATATAGAGGAAATAAGGCAGTAAGTTCATTAGTAAGTTTGTTCTATACACTTGGACCGAGGCTACAAGTGAGCACCCAGCTAATGTGAGTGTGCCAACTACTGGGGTTCAGGGGTTATATACCTCTGTCAGTTTTTAGGTCCCCGCCCAGACCTTGAGACAGTTACAAAGGCTTCCTTTCCCAGCTCGTGAAGACTATACACACAGAACTTTAAGGGCTCCCCTCCTCCTGCGATATCGTAGTTTTGCTCGTGATGTTGGAACACCTGGCATTTTTATTGGCCCGGGCTCAGGACTGCTGAGTTAGTGGGAGGGATGTGTCTCCCTCCTCCTTCCGGCTTTGGTTTACTACCCATCCTACCTAACAGGAGGAAAGGGTGAATCAGGGCCCAGGACACACTGGCTGCCCCCCAAGCATGAGTCATGTTAGATTTGGGGGGCTGAGTTATAGGAGTCAGCACACTACACTGGGTCTGGCGGGGTGCTGCCAATCTCTCATAGGTCAGAGGGCAGCTGGGTGCCACCTTTCCCGGGCTCAGTGGCCGAGAGCAAGTGCCAGCCACACCCACAGCTGTTGTCCTCCTGACCATACTTGGGCAAGTAGCTTCAGCTGCTATTAATAACCAGGGTGCACTGCCTGGATGGGCGTGGGGGTGGCTCCTATAAAGCCAGCCCTGCCAGCCCGCAGCGGCTCCTCGAGCCCCTGAGACCTTTAGCCCCCCACTGTTGTGAGAGAAAAAGAAAAGTAAGTACCTCAACCATCTCCCCTCCCTCCACCCGACCCCACTCGGCGGCCTTGAAAGTGAGACACAGAACAGTGGTAAAACTACATACCCCGTGCAAAGGACGTCTGAGACACAGCCTCCGGGGCACTTAACTGCTCCAGGTGGTTTGGGGGCCCATCCCAGTGGGGAAGAGGGCAGCGAGGAGGAGGAGGAGGATGTGGAGGAGGAGGGGGCCGGGCCTCATCCTCATCTATTCTCCGGTCCTAGAGGGAACAGAGCTAGTGACCCTGGGACAGGCGGCTCCAGAATGCATGTGTGTTTGCGGTGATGTGGCCACAGCGCTGGCTCCCCTTGGGGAGTGAAGGACAGGGATCGAGGTTGGGGCTCCCTCACCCCCCTGCCCCTAACCCTGCCTGTCCCCAGACACCCTGGTGTCCCCCCAGCCCGTGGGGTTTTATATTTCGCAGGCCCCTTTTCAAGGGGCCTTACAGGCCTGTGCAGAAGGAGCCTTGTTTGCATCTACCGAATCCCTCCGCTCCGGGAGCTGTCCCACCGCCTGCCGCCCTCTCTCCTCCCTGAGATTCAGTTGTTTGGTGACCTTGTTGAATGAAAGAGAAGCCTCAAGAGAACAGAGGGGTGATGAGATCATTCTTGGGTACCCCCAGACCACCAGATTATGCTAGGCAGATTTAGGGGTTCCTGGGTGGTGGTGGAGGGCGTGTGGTGGTGGAGGCTGTCAGCCACCCCTACCTGTCTTTGTCAGCCCCTCCCAGGAACTGGCAGAGCCCCCAGTTGTCCTCAAGGACACCCCCTCAGGGGCCTGGCAGCTGGAAGGATGGGCAGTAGGGATGGCCTTCGGAGGTGACTGCTCTGGCTCTGTTGGGACATATGTAGGGGTGGGGGTGCCCTCAGAGTAACTGCTGATTAAGAGGGCTGGCTGAGTGATACTTGATGTGAGTGGCAAATGGTTGGGGTGGGGGGGGTTCCCGAAATAGAGTGAGAATGAGGGGGGTGGGGATATGGGCCCTGCAGCCTGGCTCCCCACCTCCCAGGGCCTCTGCTTCATCTGTGCTGTGCATTTCCATTTTTTCCCTCACGGCTGTTAGGACGTTTGGGGCAGGGCCCAGGGCAGCACTGGTGTGATGCGCGTCGAGGGGCTGGGGTCGCCAGTCGGGGCCCTTTGGATGGTCACCTGTGTGTCTGTGGTGGGCTGGGGCGGGGCTTCAGATCAGCTTCGTAATCCGGGGAGCCACAGAGGGGCAGCTTCCAGTGAAGGGCCCAGTCGGTTCCTGTCCACCCAGCTCAGCCCTCAGCAACCCTGGGGCAGAGGCACCTCTCCATGTGGTGGTGTCTCTGGCACCCCGGGGCCCTGCAGGGACCAAGGAAGGGGTGCCTCAGGCGGGCCTGGCCCGCCCAGGTTCCTCGGGAGGGAGAAGGGTTGGCCCAGGAGGGTGTCAGCCAGGGGACGCAGGTGCGCGCCTGGTGTGTCAGGGTCCGTCTCTGTCCTGGGCTCTCAGACCCTTCCCGGACCACCTCTGTGTAGTGAGTCACACTGTTCGGGGCGCCTCTAGGAGATGGGGCTCCAGCCCATTCTCTTCCCTTAGGACAGCATCTCCCCTCCACCCTTGGGCATCGGGGCCAGGTCACTCTCTGAGAGGGCCAGTCCTGGGCACTGCCGGGTGTCAAGCAGCATCCCTGGCCCCCACTCTCATGCTTCCAGGAGCAACCCCAGTGTGACAAACACGGACGTTCCCAGACATTGCGTAGTGTCCCCAGGAGCAGGGCCACACTCCACTGGGAACCACTGCCCTGAGGCGGTTCTCCGTCTTAAAGGTGTCCGGTGCTGCGCCGGGCGTTCCTGGGGCTGGCTTCCGTGATCAGTGGGCAGACTTTCTAACTCAGTAGTTTGGTGCCTCATCTGATGCAACCAGGAAACCTAGGTTTCCCTGTCAGTACCAGTGCCACCACGAAGTTTCCTCTTCAAACAAATTTAGCTAGAAATCAATAAAATAAGCAAGACTTGGAAGGAAAACTAATAAATACAAGAGTAGTCATCGGGGGTCTTTGGCCCCGCCCCTGTTGTGAGGGCAGGAGGGGAAGGGGTAGCTTCAGAAGGGCCCTCTGCAGGACCCACAGTGGTCACAGCCCGGGTGCCCAGGCTCACCACCCTGGCCTGGACCCTGTCCCCACCTTTGTGTGTGGCCTCGGGCAAGGGACTCGGCCTCCGTGTTCGCACCTGCAAGCCGGAATAGATTGTACTTTGTGACACAGAGTGGTGGACAGAATTCCAGGTCCTCATGATGACCGGACAGCTGTCTAGTAGGTGCCAATGCCCCACCCTCACCTTAGAGGGGTGGGCCAGCCTAGGCGGCGGGCACCGCAGTGACGAACGTAGGAAGCACACAGGTGAGGAAACTGAGTCACGGGGGTGGCCCATTGTATTGCTCTAGGCAGTGGATTGTGGAGCCACCCACTCATGCTCTGGGCTGCCCAGTCTAGGGTGTCCCATCCAGGGGCCTGCAGAGACACGGCCAAGGGGCATCGGGTTTGTCTCAGGTTCTGTCCAGGGAGGGCAGGTGCCACAGAAAAGGTACAGGTTAGTGATGCCATCACTGTGCCCAGAGCCGCCCAGCCACGGCAGCATCGGAGCCAGGTTTTCTGGGCCCCTCCGGTGGCTCTGGGAAGGAGAGGACTCTTTGGGGGATGCGCGTGAGAAGCTGGAAGGCTAGATGGGGCGAGGGTGAGTGAATTGGCTGTGCTTCCCCAGCTGCAGAAGGCCGTGGGGTCAGCATCTGACAGGCTTGGGCGTTGCTGAGTCAGTGACCTGGGTGGGGTGGTTTCCCTCTGAGCCCTAGGGAGACAGGGCATGGAATAACCTGACGTCTCAGGGTGGCTGGCTGTCCTGGTGTGCCTGGGACTGGGGTTTTCTGGGACAGCGAACTTTGCTAAAACTGGGAAAGGTCTGGTCCAACCAGGATGAGGCAGTTACCCTGTTAGCATTCTTTTTAATTGTGATAACAATGAAAAATACAAACAATATATTTTCCCAAACAACCATTTTTAAGTGTGCAGCCCAGTGGCATTCAGCACATTCACACTGTCTGCCTCCAGAACTTTCTCACTCTCCCAAAGGGAAACTCTGTCCCCACGAAATACTAACTCCCATCCCCTCCCCCAGCCCCTGGCTCCACCATCTACTTCCTGTCTCTGTGGATCTGACTCCTCCAGGGGCCTCCTGTGACTAAAATCACACAGGATTTGTCCTTCTGTGTCTGGCTTCTCTCACTGAGCGTAATGTCCTCAAGGTTCATCCACATTGTAGCAGGTGTCAGGATTTCCTACCCTTTAAAGAAAAGATTGTATTTACTTATTTTTAGAGAGAGGGGAAAGGAGGAAGAAAGAGAGGGAGAGAAACATCAATCAGTTGCCTCTCGAACATCCCCAACTGGGGACCTGGCCTGGGTCCTAGGCATGAGCTTGGGCTGGGAATCAAACCGGCGACCTTTTGGTTCACAGGCTGGCGCTCAGTCCACTCCCCCACACCAGCCAGGATTGAATTTCCTCCCTTTTTAAGGCAGAATAATATTTCATTGTCTGGATGGATCACATTTTGTTTATCCCTTTATCTGTTGATAGCCATTTGGGTGTTTCTACCTTTTGGCTACTTTGAATAATGCTGCTGTGGACATGGGTGTGCAAATATCTGTGTAAGCCTGGCTTTTAATTCTATTACTTCCATCCAGAAGTGGAATTGTTGAATTGCATGGTATTTCTGTTTCATTTTTTGAGAAACCTCCAAATGGTTCTCTGTAGCGCTGCCCACTTTCCATTCCCATCAGCAGTGCCTGAGGGTCCCAATTTCCCCACATCCCCCGAGGACGCTTATTTCCTGATCTTTTTGAGTTGGTCGCTCCATTGTTACAGTTCTCACAGTGACGGAGGTGTCTGGATGGCCAGGCGGGGCTCTGGCTGTCCCAGAGCCACCTCTGCCTGTCCCTGTCCCCTCCTGCTTTATTTCAGGCCCAGGGACAGGGGATCCGCTCTGGGAAAGCCTTGGCAGGCCCACCAGGTGCTTCCCCCGGCGCAGCTCCAGGACACGGTGACCTCAGTCACAGCCTGTCCCTGAGGCTGCCTTTCTCCGTGGCCCTCCACTCCAGACCTCACATGCACCACACCAGGCAGCAGACACTTCCTGCAAAGGGGCAAAAGGTAATTCTTTTCGGCCTGGCAGACTGGAGGATTGCCGTCGGAGCTGCACAGTGCTGCCATTGCATCGTGAAGGTGCCAGATGGATGGGCCTGGCTTTGTGCCGATAAATCTGTTTTTATAGGCCCTGAAATTTGAATTTCACATAATTTGCATATGTCAAGAAATTTAATTCTTTTTGTTTTTTTTTTTCCCCTCCTGATAATGTAAAAATGTGAAACCGCTCTCATCTCAAGGGCTGAACAAAAATAGGCAGTGGGCTGGATTTGGTCCACAGGCTGCAGTTAGTCAGTCCACACATTCCACACCCATTAGCATTTGTTGAATGAACTGACATTTAGTGTCCCATTAAAACACATGTCCAATTAATCAACATGACAGTGATGTGCTGTTAATGAGCAAATGGGCATTCATGACTTTTTTTACTAGTCACGGATGTTGAAAATGCCACTGAAATAAATAAAAGTCACACTGGATTTTTTCCTTAAGTCCTAAAGGATTTTTAGACAGCTTTATTGAGATAGTATTAACATAGCACACAATTTATTTATTTAATGTGTACACTTCAATTTTTAGTGTGTGTTCACAGGTTTGTGCAACCCTCAGTTACAATCCATTTTAGAACATTGTATCCTGGCTCGGTGGATTGAGTGCTGGCCTGTGAACCAAAGGGTTGACCGGTTCAATTCCCAGTCAGGGCACAAGCCTGGGTTGTGGACGGGTCCCCAGTTGGAAGTGTGTGAGAGGCAACCACACATTGATGTTTCTCTCCCTCTCTTTCTCCCTCCCTTCCCCCTCTCTAAAAATAAATAAAATCTTAAAATATATATTGTATCCTTTCCCCAGAAGAAGACCATCCTCATTAGCAGTCAGTTCCCACTCCGCCCCCCGGCCCCTGGCAACCACCAATCCACCTTCTGGCTTTGAGGATCTGCAGGGCTGGCTCCTCCCTAGGCCTCCTGGCTCGTTGATGGGAGCCTTCTCTGCATGTCCCCACTGTGCATGTGGGCCCCGGTGTCCCTCTGTGTGTCCAAATTTCTTCTTACAGGACACTCACTAGTCATGTCGGATTAAGGCCCACCCTCAGGACCCCATTTTAACCTAATCACCTTCGTAATTACTCCCAGATACAGTCACATTCTGAGGTGCTGGGAGTTGGGGCTTCAACTTACGAATCTGGGGGACACAGCTGAGTCCATACGGTATCTTTTGTTTTTTTGTTCGTATTTGTTTGAAGCGAGAAGAGGTTTAATAGATTCAAGTGTCACTTTAAGATACAAGAACCCTGGATTCTGAGTCACTAGGGACTTGACTCAATGGCTAAGCAGGGACCGAAACTCACGCCCTCCTGCGGGCTCCTTTATCCTTTTCTGTGGCCCCTGAGAGACAAGCAGCACGGGTAACAACCCTTGGGTCTGCCTGGTTCTGAGCGTTCCTGGGGGGTTCAGGACTTTCAGTGCTAAAACTGGGGAAGTCCCCTGCAAATCGGGACTAGGTGATCACTCTTCCAGTGGCCCGGATGGGGTCTCAGGTCAGGGGAAAGGGCCCAGGAGGCCTTTGCTGAAATAAGTGCCAGGGACAAGGACTAGGTTCAGAGCACTTGGTTTCTCCTGGCTCTGCTGCTGGTGGCTCTGCCGCCGTCCATCGGTTTGTCCCATCTGTCCACCTGCCTGTCCACTTAGCACGTTCTCCTCTGGGTCTTGCTCTGTGCTGTGTCTTGAGGCCACGGGGGGAAGGAGGGCCATGGTGACTGCTATGCCAGGTGATTTCTACTCACAGGAAAGCTGTGTTTAGAATTGGCAGCCATGTCGTAGTCCAGCCGGTTGGGAGGCTTTGGGCTGGGACACAAGAAGTGAGCATCAAACTAGCGCCCAGACCTGGGGTGGGCAGAACCTGTAGGGTCAACCCGCTGCCCAGCCTGCTCTGTGGCAGGGGCAGGGGGCCTTCGAGCACAGAGACCACACTCCACGGGCCCCCTGCAGGGAGCTTGGAGGGTGGTGGGGCTGTCACAGAGGGAGAAATGAGGGGTCTGAGCCTCACGGTGAGTGATGGGCGGGGCTCAGGGCACCCAGACTCCTCACCCTATTGTCTTTGCTCAGTAACTGCAAATATTGCAAGAAAGCCTGTTGGACCTTCTCCCCACCTCGGCCCCGTGTGTCTCTTGCAAGTGCTGGCCTGTGGCCCCTTCCCAGAATCATGCCTTTGTCCAGATCTGATCCTCCCTTTTTCCCTCCCTCCCCTTCTCCCTCCCCAGAACATAAAGTTAATCATTTTTAAGTCAACAGCTTGGTGCCTTTAGTGCATTTACAATGTTGTACAACTACCACCTCTATCCAATTCCAGAACATTCTCATCACACTAAAACAAAACCCCATCTCCATCAGCAATCATTCCCCGCCCTCCTCCCCCAGCCCCAGGCGACTACAAACCCACTTGCTGTCTCTGGGTTTCCCTGTCCTGGATGTGTCACATAAATGGGACCACACTCTGTGGCCTTTTGTGTCTGGCTCCTCTCACTGAGCATCATGGTTTCAAGGTCCATCCATGTGGTAGCAAATGTCAGAGCTTCACCCCTTTTCCTGGCTGAGTAACATTCTTTTGTGTGATGAATCACGTCATATTTATGCATTTACCCATCCACGACGCTTGGGTCGCTTCCACATTTTGACTGCTGTGAATGATGCTCCTGGGAACATTCATGTACGAGGTGTTTTTGAACACCATTTTAAATTCTTCTGGGTATTCCCATGAGTGGAACTGCATTATATAGTAATTTGGTTTTTTTCTTCCATAATTTCCAAATGTTCACTGGCTTTGTCCAAACCCGTCTGGACTGCAGGTTTCCCATGCCGTTCTGGACTGAGTGGCGTGGGAAGCTACAGGTCCACAGCTGGCTGTGGGCTGTTACCCTCGGGTCAAAGACTACCCTGTCCTCCCCCCCTCAACCAAGACTCTGGTCCCCACTGAACCTTCCAGACTCCCTTGAGCAAAGAGAACAGCGTCTAGGGAAAGTAGGTTCAAATCCCCGCTCTACCAAGCCACTGACCGTCTCTGAGCCTCACTCAGTCTACCCACCCTTGAAATGGGTGTAAATAATAAACTGTCTCACTGAGGTTTGGGGGAGGGCTCAGGGAGACATGGAAGTATGTCCTTTGTGAGCATCCTGGATCATCAAAACTTCTCAATAATCCTAAACAGTAGGTATCACTCCAGCCACAGAGAAGGTGCCAGGGGTGTGGTAGGGGCATGGGAGGGGCAGGACTCAGCCAAGAGCTGGGGCCCCCTCAGGCTAGGCTGATGTCCCAGCCCCTGCTCTGGGTTATGCTGTGCCTTCTGTTGAGAGCTGGCAGGAAATTTCCCCTCTGGGGAACTTGAGTCCCCAAGGGCCCACAGCAGCCCCTGGGGTCACGCCAGTGTGGGTCCAACTGGGCGGAGACTAACTGCTCGGAGCTCTCAGTGCCACGCCCAGAGGCCACCAATGAACCAAGGAGAGGGGACCAGAGGGACCTTTTCAGCACCCCAAACACAAAGGCTGAATCACAACAGTTTAAAAAAAAAACAGGATCAGGTTTAATACTTAAGCTGCTCTGAGGTTACAGAGGCATCTCAGGGCGGGGTCCCGGGGCCCAGAGACACTGAGCTGTGAGCGGGGCCTCCACTCTCACACGCACAGATGCCACAGGGGGAGATGGTCGCGCAGTTCTCTGCTGGGATGCCGCCAGCCTGGCCGCACTGTGGCCAGAACCGTATGTGGGTCCCTCTAGTCCGGGGCTGGGCCCTTCCTGCCCCAGCCACACTAGGAGTGGTTCAGGAGCAAGTTCTGAATGTCTTCCAGGACCTGGTGGAAGAGCTCCTCACGAGACTTCATGCCATCCAGGTACACTGAAATCAAAAAGGCCACGGTCAGCGGCAAAATTGCTGGGCCACCAGAGCTGCCACCAAGAGGTAGGCAGCCGGCTCCCAGGGAGACAGGCAGGCTGTTGGATCAGGGAGAAGCTGACCTGCAGAATCAGGTGGCTGGAATAGAATGGCCTCTGGGGCCCAAAGTAAGAGGAACTGGCAGTGAGACTTGAGGAGGGACTTCTAGGTTTCCCAAGTGGTCCCTATGGGGGGTGGCTGGGCTCAGGGTCCCCCCAGGGCCAGGCCTCATCCTACTCAGGGCCTTACCTACTTCCACGCCATTGGCCTCCATTTCCTTCTTATACTTCTGGTACATGGGCCACACGTGGCCATCAAAGAGGCCAGGGGGATCGGGAACCTCGTATCTTCGAGTACTGGGAAGAGACATAGGCGAGAATGAGTGACGCCCACGTCGCCTGAGGGTGGTACCACAAGCAGAGCCTGAGGGATGTGAAATAGGTCAGGGATAGCACCACTGGGAGAGGGGACCCCACTGAATCAGGGGCCATGGGCTGGGGCCTGGGTGCCCCAGCGTCTAGCATTTCCACTCCCTGAGCCTGGTAGATGCCCAGGGAAGTGCAGGGGTGGGCCAGGCCCCCGGGCCCCTGGCTGGGGCTTCTGGAACAGGGCAGGGGCCAGTGAAGTGCCTGCTGGCTGCCAGCCTGCGGTTTCAGGGTGGTCTGTGTCCAGTGGGCATCACTGGTTCCCTGGGCCCGGCTGGGAAGCCAGATAGGGCCTCCGGGCTCACCTCCTCCTCCACTTGCACTCTTCGTAGGGGACGGTCAGGAAGTACCGTTGGCTGTACAAGTCCACCAGGGGCCTGGCAGGGGTGAAGGACACGGTCAGCACCATGGGCCTTCCTTCTCGGGGGTCCAAGGTACACAGCCCCACAGCCTTGGCCTCCAGGGACTTTACTGGGTGATGAGGACTGGAGTGGGGTTGGGGACTGGGCTGGTTAGTGTAGGGGTCAGGGAGGGGTCGAGTATTGGCCAGTCTCCTGCTATGCCCAGGAACATCCCTATAGCAGCCCCCCAATTTAGATAGGCCAAGAGTGGTGCTATGTCTTACCCAGGGTCACACAGTGAGGCCAGGGGTCCAGCCCAGCCTCCTCTCTGCCTGACAGGGCCGAGTTCTAGAAGGACCCAGTTTCCCCCAAGACCAAGACGCAGGGTTTTGCCCCAGACCTCCAAGCTGAGCCCAGCTCTGCCCCCAGGCCCTGGAGGGCCCAGATGGTCTGGGGTGTGAACCTGCCACACTCACTTGTAGCTGTACAGCAAGAAGCCCTCCAGAATAAGGATGTGGGTGTCCAAGGTGTCTGGTTGGACAGTGACCCCGTGGGCACGGGCAAACTTCTGGGGGTTGCTTGTCCAGGCCTGCACGGTGCTCAGCATGGCCTCCATGTCCAGGGACTCCAGTACTGGGGGCAGGGAGAGTGGGTGTCGGCAGAGCCGGCAGAGCTGGCAGAGTCGGGGCAAGGAGGGACAGTGCAGGCAGGGTCGCGGGGCCATCGGCCATCCTTACCGTCCCACTGCTTGAAGCCGTCCTCTCCAACTGCGATTTGGTCCTGGGGCTGAAACAGAGGAGGCCAAACCCTGGGCTCAGTGCCCGCCTTCCCACCTCACCACCACCCTGGGGTGACAGAATCTTAGTGGGCCCCTAGGCTCCTGGAGAGCCCACAGTGAGGGCCCACGGTCTGCTGGGCTGCCTGTCCTGACCCTCTGCAGTTGGTGCTTGCAGGTTCCGAGGTCCCCGGCAGGGCTCGGGCTGGCACTGGGATACTCCCCTCCCCCGCCCCGTGACTCTTGGGACCAGAGGGAAGGAACATTGTATCCATCCACTCCTTACCCCTCACCCTCCACAAAGCATGGAGGGCAGGTTCAGAGCCCATTTTGCAGATGAGAAAGTGAAAGTGAAAAGGATGAAAGGGCCTGGAAAGCCACGGTGGCACTGGCCTGGTGGCACACCTCCTTTGGGAACTGCAGTGCCCCCCTCAGTCCAATGGGGAGCAGGTATCCAGTGAGAATGTGCCAGGTGCATAGTAGGTGCTCAGTAAATAAAAACGTTCATCCCTCGCTTTCCTGGCCCAGGGTGACCTGTGAAGGGTCTTTGCCTGGCCCACATGGGCAGCAAGCAGCAAAGGGCAGGGTGGCCTGGGCCGGCTCCCCTACTCCCGACCCCCCGGTTAGGGCACCCACCTTGAAAAAGTCATCCTGATGGATCACACAGCAGTTGGGCAGCACCTTCAGTAGGCTGTTGCTCAGTGTGGTCTTGCCACCATTGGTCACGCTGTGGGGACATCGTACACATGAGGCTGCCTGGCCGGCTTTGGGGGGTCCTCCCAGAATCAGACTCAAATACAAACACAGAACTAACTGTAAAGCCTCAGAGCTAAGAGGACACTGCCGTTTGCCTCAGCTCAGAGGAAGCTCTCTAAGCAGAGAGAAGGGGCAGAAAGGATGAAAGCTAACAAGCAATAACACAGCCCTGGCTGGTGCAAGGCCGTCTGGAGCGCAGCGAACCAGTCGGCATCCCTGCAAGCTCAGAAGGCGGGGCCAGGAGCTCAGTTTTACAGGCAAGGAAACTGGGATCCAAGCATGATTTAGCCCTAGTAGGGCTTTTAATTTTGTTTATTTTTTTGTCAAAATGTTAAAAGAAGTGCAAACTGGGAGAGAGAAAAAACACTTGTAATAGAAAAACCAGCAATTCACTGCAAAACCAAAAGAGGCACTCAACTTTATGAACTGGTTGTAACCAAGGGGGAAAAAAAGGAAAAAAAAGAAAAAAGAAAAAAGCAATTGTCTCTGAGGATGTCTCTGCTTTTAGCACCGGAAGGCCCCAGTCCTGGAGACACTTCAGTGCCGCAGGGCCAGAGACCCAGGGTGGGGTCCCCTGTGGCACAGGGAATGAGACAGTGGACTCCCAGAGCTGACAAAGGACCTAGAAAGGTAACTGTCAGGACTTTCTGGAAATGCATGTCCCTTTGACCTTCAAGGTGTCCCTGTTCTAGGAATCAGATGCAGAAAGCCAGGTGTGGAGCAGGGGAAAGCTGAAGCCAGTTAAAAGGGCCAGTGGGAAAGGGGACCCCCATGCATCAAGGGGAGCAGTGCAGGAAGCCCTGGTAGGGCATTCCTGTCCCCAAGCTCACCCTGCTTTGGCAAAAGGCTTCCCTAGCATCGTCTTTAAAGGCCTGGTTATTGGTAATAAAATGGAAAATTTAAATCCCCTGGGAAGGGAGGCCCCTGACTGGCAGGAGTACACACAGTCACACCAGAATGCCGCTCTGGGGACCCGCCCCGCCCGCCCACGTGTCTGCCTCAGGGTAGAATGTCCCCCACCAAAGGCTGCCCCAGACTGTTAGGAGGGTTTGCCTGAGCCTCATAAGGCCTGCTCTCCCCACTGGTTTTTGGTTTTACACTGAGCATAGAGGGGAAGAGTGACTTCCATCTGGAAGTTTAAAATTAGGCCTGGCGCCTAACCCACTGAGGGCAGCACGCAGCCTCCAAGGGCACAGGACCCACACTCAGGCCTTGGGCACCAGGCCCTGCGACACCAGGGACCAGGCGGCCCTCCATTCATTCTGTGGCCTCCTCAGCGACTTTGCCCCATGAGGTCTCCCGCCCACCCCCGCGCCCAGGCCGCTCACCCTCCAATGCCCACAATACACTTCATCTCCATGCGGAGGGTCGGCGGGGATCGCGCTCTGCCTGCCGACTCTGGGGCACTAAGTTGGGTCCAACGCAGCGGAGCACAGCGTCCCGCTTCATTGAGAAAACCTGGCGCCTTTATAGGCCTCGGCAGCCGGGAGGCCGCCACCGGGGAGGCCGCGTGGCGTGTTGACAGCGTGGCTCTCTCGGTGGGGGCACGGCACCCCCCCACCCCCGCACCTGTTCCCACTGGATGGAAATAGCTACACGTTGCCTTTTGCCTAAATTAGTCATGGGCCAGCTGGGTGGGGGTACGGGTAGATGTCACCCCATCTGCCTCTCCCCTCCTCTCTCCCCCCTCCGCTTCCCCTCTCCTAGCCAGACTGCCCATGGGGCAGATAACGGGCCACACATCTTCCTTCCTAAAAATATCCCACTCGGTGCGTCCTCCCGCCTGACCCTGACATTAAGGCTGGTTCTGGTGACACGGAGGAAAGAGAAGTCATCACTCACCCCCACCCCATCACTTGCTGTAGCAGCAGCACCAGTGCCAGCCCCCTCCCACCAACACTCCCTGCCCTGTGGAGACTTCCCCTTCCAAGGGGGCTGTGTGCCAAGGCAGGCTTAAGGTCAGAATGGTGAGTGCCAAGATAGCTGTGCTCCGGTGACCTGGGCTCCCTCCAGAAAATCTCAGCGTGACACCAGGGGTTGTTCATTGAGCGCCCACGTGAGGCCAGGAGGAGTCACCGGGTTTGGCCCCGTGCCTGTCAGCAGCCTGGGGATGGGGCAGGGTGGGACATGACCTTGCTGGTCCCTGCTCCGGACCCCTGGGAGCAGAGGGACACACTCGACCAAGTTCAAACAACTGCTTACTTACCGATGGAGCTGGAAAGCACATCCAGACTGAAGCTTCCACTCCCCCTGTGAGGCGCATAACCCCCCACTGACCCGTGTGACCTTGGGTGAGCCACATCATCTCTCTGTACCTCAGTCTCCCCCTCAGTATTCTAGTTGGGCACAGGCTGTTATTATTATTGCTATTTTTATTATTGTGATATTATGATTTATAATAAGTATATATTTGGTCTTAGTCCCAGTTTCCAGCACACAGTTCCTAAGACCTTTGTAATGTCCTAAGTGATAAGAGGGAGTATATTCTGTTATATATTTGGACTTTTAGCCTCTGTTCCTGAAACAGTTCCAGAGTGATAAAGATGAGAGAAGCTTTTTTGCTATTTGTTTTGTAAGAAGCCCTTTCAAACACGCCTGAGTTTATGCTGATGGTATGACTTCGGAAAAGCCCCATAACCACGGGATGGGGGCTGGTGGCCAGGGATACCAGCAGGAGGCTAGAGGATGGAGATTTAGGAGAGTGGGGGGCGGGGCTGGGAATGGAGTCAATCACCAAAAGCCAACAATTTAATCGATCACACCTACGTGATGAAGCCACCACAAAAATCCCTAAGTGCAGGGGTTCAGAGAGCTCGGAGCAGGTGAGCGTGTTCGCATGCTGGGAGGTGGCGTCTGGACAGGGCGTGGAAGCTCTGAGCCCCTCCCCAACCCCCTCCCCAACCCGTGTTCTGTGTCTCTCTCCGGCCCGGCTGTTGCTGATTCTGTCCCTTATGAAGACGGCTAATCTAGTAAGTTAACTGTTTTCCTGAGTTCTGTGAGCTGCTGTAGCAGATTACTGAACCTGAAATGGGGGGGATGAATGGGAGCTCCGACTTGTAGCCAAGTGGGACAGAAGTGTGGGTAACCTGGCCACCCACTATGTTTGACTGGCAGCTGATGGGACAATTGTGGAGCTGAGCCCTTAACAAGGGGGGGTCTGTGCTAACTCGGGGTAGTGTCAGAATGGAGTTAAATTGTAGGAAACACAGCTGGTGTCTGCTGAGAACTGCTTGGTGTGGGGGAGAGGCCCCATACCTGGTGTTAGAAGGGTTGGGTGAGTATAGAGAGGAAATAGAGTTTTCCCTTTCACTAGTAATCATAATAATGATAATAATACATTTATAGTAATGCTATAGTAATTAATATGACATATAAAATATAATAATTAATACACTCATTACTATTACCTGCTGACTGTATTTGATCCCAGAAAGGATTGGGGGCAGGAAATGAGTTTGAATCACAAAGAGGCAGAGTCTGAAGGGCCTCAGGAATAACCCACCAGGCCCCCACTCTGCAGATGAGAGATGGAAGCCACACAGGAGTGGTGATGGCCCAAGGTCACCCAAGGTCACCGAAGTTCACCCCAGACATGGAGCTGTTAAAGCTCTCTGAACCTCGCCCCAGACCAGTGAGGGCCACAGCCCTTGGAGATGGACAAAAGTAATAACCCTCTGCTCTTAGTTATAGTTTATTTCACATAAAACCCCCCAAAGTTTATGGAAATGATGTTCTCACATCACAACAATATCGTAATGAATTGTTTTTTGTCTTTAAAAACTGCAAAACTCGCCATGGGAAGGATGGGTGTGTGAACTTTGACTTTGGGGCAGGACTTACGACGCCCCTGTGTGTCACAAAAGGAAAACCCAATGTTCCTTCACGACAAGGGATCCAGGTCCGTTGCATTTTGGCCAAAACTGCCCCACAACTACAAATCGTTCACAAAGCCGATGTCAGAGGTTGCAGCTGGCAGCCTGCCTGGATGCGGTGGCCCTGTTTGGATGCAGCTGTGCTTCAGAACGTCTCACACCTGTGACAGGTGACCGGCCTGGAGAGGGCCTCCCGGGGGCGGGGTCTCTCTTTGCTCTGGAAGGGCCGCTGCAGTTGAGCCAGGGTCCTTGGTTCTGTTTGCCCATTGGTTGTCTGTGGTGCTGGTGGTCCGAGGGACGGTGGCCTCATTGAACCCGTTGGAATTTCTTGTGCCGCCAGTACCTGTAGCCTGCAGAGTCCTTGCAAGCCGAGTGGGCTCAGCACCTTTGTCGGTCCACGGTCCATCGCCTCTGCAGGCACTCAGTAATCACTGGGTGGGGCAGAGCGAACTGGTTCCTGCCCCCGAGGCCGTCTGTTCCTGCGGGGAGGCCCCAGCCTTTCAGGCGTTGCCGCTTTCGCTGGGGTGGGAGTTAGAGCATTTCAGGACCATGAGGGTCTCAGGGGAGCAGAGCAAGCCACCTGAACCTGCAGTTTAGGGCCTGGGACAGAGGCCTTTTGGAGGCAGCCTAGAGGCCCGTCCACCAACCTCAGCTGCCTCAGGCTCCAGGTGATTCACCTGGGCCCAGATCAGGGTCCCTGTCCTTATTTAACATTTGGGAAAGAAAGCGGAACCACACGTTAAAAACCCCACCCGGCCCCCAAATGTCGTAGCCTCATGGGGGCAATGCCAGGTCCTGGAATATGCAGGCCCAAAGCAGCTCAGAAACCTGGCATTTTTCAAGGCGGGAGCTGCTGACATTGGGGCAGTTCCTCGATGGAGCAAAGCGCTGGGCATCCCTTTTCTTAGCACTAAATGCCACTAGATCCCTCCTGTTGTTGGGATAGCTCCAAACGCAGCCTGCTGTCGTCCCAGGTCAAGAGGCATTCGGCATTCCCACTGAGGCCAAGAACCTCATGCTTGGAAACTGAGCCTTGGTGACACCCAGCTAAGAAGCCAGCTACAGAGCCAGCAAGAGGGGCCTGGAGTGTGTGCCTGCCCAACTTTTGCTCAGACTCATAGAAATAGAGACTGTTAGGATTGGAGTGGTTTCAGAGGACCTGTTTCTGCAAGCACTGTCCAGTCTTAAATACCTCCAGAGACGGGGAACTCACTACCTATAGAGGCCACCTGATTGGTGTTTAGCCCACATTAGGAAAGTCTGTCTCCTTTGAATGCAGGTGGCTGTAGCGTCCATTCCACTGGGGTTTGTGTTCCTAGGTGGACTTTGAAACAAACAAACATCCAATACCCTGTATCTTCCTTTTTCTTGGTCTGTGTTCCCAAAATGAACCTATTTCAGAGCCAGCTTCTCAGCCTCTGCTCTTCGTGGGAACCCAAGGGGCACATCCCAACCCTGCATTGGGGAGTTCGGAGAAGTGGGGACAACTCATTCCCTTATGAGGTATTGATCGGATTGCCCTGTGGCACGGCATCTGCGTTAAAGGGGCTTGAGAATCTTCTAGATTGAGAGAGTCTGTGATTTTGCGAGTGGAGGACAAGGATGAGCAGCGGCAGCTCTCACTGGTGCTGTGAACTCCTATGCTGTCACATCAGATGTGGGTGTCCTCAGAGACAAAGGGGGCTGGTCAAAGGAAAAGCCGTAAAGTTGAAGGTGCCCAGGGCACAGCCCTATTGGGGAGCTGAGCTTCCTGGCCAGATGCCCAGGATCGCAGGGGCCATTCTGGGAGGAAAGGCACAAGAACGAGTTCCAGATCCAGCCAGGGAGCTGCTGGGTGTCTACGGCTCCAACCTCAGCCGGGTGTCAAGCAAGAGAAGGGTCTTAAGCCAGGACTTTGTGCAGTGGTAGGGTACTCTGAGGCCACCCAGGACACACGGGCAATGCCCTGTGCTTCTCTCTTCTCGGCTGTGAGCTCACGAGTCTGGAAGGGTGAAGAGCTGAGAACTGAACTCTTTTCCAGAATGCACGACTACTGTGTCATTTAAAAAAAATGTTTTCAAGCAGCTAAAAAGGACGCTGGGTTTCAGAGATGGGTGGAGGAAACAGGCACCCTCCGAAGGCTGGGGTTCAGGATGAGGTGGGGATGAGGTCCAGGGCCAGAGGGCGTCTGACAGGGGCTCCTCGGCGTCTGGCGTTTTCTTTCGTGGTCTCTGCACGCTCATCACCTCAGGACATGCTGGAGAGGGAAAAGCCCAGGCAAAGTTATGACTGGTTTCATTTCTATTTTTTTTTTGAAATTTTTATAAGAGTTTACCAGAGCCAAACTGATGACATATGCCAGGAAGCACAATTTCAAATGTTCCCTATTATTGCTTTTTAAAGTGGAAAATACTGTCCCATGTCTGTGGAATCCAAAAGCATGGTCTCATCCACCTTTGGTGCACCCTTAGCAGCAAGGGTGGCAGCTGCCCTTCAAGGTCTGCCACCTGCCACCCACCTTCCAGGTGTGGTTCTGAAGGGGGCCTCTCTCTTGGTGCCCCAGCAGAACAGACCTCAGGGTTGGTGCCCTCAGTCAAACTGGAGGGAACCCATCCATACGCCATCCATTCCCCATCTACACCCCACCCACCCACTCATCCATCCCTCCATCCACCCTTCCATCCATCCACCCACTCATCCATCCCTCCATCCACCCTTCCATCCATCCACCCACTCATCCATCCCTCCATCCACCCTTCCATCCATCCACCCACCTCACCCATCCATCTGCCCTTCCACCTACCCATTCATCATCCATCCACATACCCATCTATCCAACCCCCATCTGTCTGTCCATCCATCTGTCCATCATTGCGTACAATTTCTTCTTTTGTGTCTTTAATCATTTTAATAATTTCTACCTGAAGATACCCAGGAGGGGGTCTAATTCTGTTGATTGCTGCATCTGCTGACTTTTTCTCAGGGCAGATGATTCCCTGGTGTGTTTTGTGTCTGGATGTGAACTCATCGCCAGAAGGCATGGATTGAGATGATCTTTTCAAAAATGCCTTGAGAACTGTGTCCACTCAGTACCCCCATGGCAGTACTGGTCTAAGACTGTTTTTGATGTTTACTTTGTAGCTTGGGGCTTCCTGCATCACACGGGTAGTATTAAGGCATGTTGCAGATTTGTAGGAGAGAGTGCGGTCAAGGATTAACGCGCATTCCAAAAAAAGGTGCGACTCTTGCCCAGCTCCTAGGAGGCCACCTCTGAGTCCTGGGAATGTCTCGCCTGATAAGAGTGACTTTGTTTCGCCTGATAAGAGTGTCTGGCCTGAGACCTTGGCTCATGTCAGATAGGCTATACTAACAATGTGGCTTAGGGTGGGGGATGTCAACTTGGCCTCTGGAGGGGCTAGAACAAAAGTCAGCCACGTGGGCAGTCAGCCGTGCAGACATGACTGACCCCAGTAAGTACCCTGGACACCAAGGCTCAAGTGAGCGGCATCCCCTGTGGGCAACGCTTCCTGCGTATTGTCCACCTTTTTGCTGGGAGAATTAAGGGTTGTCCTACTGCTGATTTTCACCTGAACCCATCCTCCCATTGTAATAAACCGTAATCGTGAGCACAGCAGCTTTGCTGAGTTCTGGCAGTCCTCCTAGCAAGTCACTGAACCCCAGGCAAGTCTTCAGAACCCTCAACACACAAGAAGGCTTTTCCTGGCATCAAGAAGCAGACAGAGACACTGAGACAGGCTGTGGGCAGGCTGTGTTTGGCTGGGGTGGGCCCCACTTAGGACATTTCAAAACAAAAAAAGTCTCCAAGATCTCCCTGTTTCCTACCCACCTTGTTTCCTGATCTTCTGTGACTGGAGCAGACCTATGGAAGACAGAAGGGGTCTTAACATCATCTGCCCACTTTTGAAAGGCTTGGAATTTGTCTCTGAGCCCCATGAAGGCTGGCACAGCTTCATCTGTATCTGGCACAAAGCAAGTGTCAGTGTGTCTCTGAGAGACCCATGAGCCAGGACGGGCAGTCATAAGGAGACCGGCCAAGGCCCTTCTCTAAAGCAAACCAAAGCCAGTAATGTGGCTCAGGACCCACCAGGCCTGGAGAGGCCAAACACACCCACAGGGACCTGCACAAAGGTCTCCTACTAGGGCCTTCACCTGAGACTACAACTTGGTCTCTCGGTGACATCAGCTGCCCTTGGTCCCTGTGCTTCGCTTGTGCTAAATGCAGGGAAGAGGAGGGGATGGTCCCAGGACAGAGCCACTGCCCTTGGGGAGCCTGAGGGCGGGAGAAGGGGGTTTGACAAGGATGGAACGCAGGGGGCAGACCTGACAGAGGCAGGAGAGTTGGGAGGGACTTCCAGAGGCGAGGGAGGGGACAGAGCCATGCTGCTGGTCTACAGTCGCAGGGGGAGGCTCTGAAGGACTTTCAGTAGGTAGTTGGTGGGTTTAAAAAAAAAAAAAGAAGGGGGGGGAGAGAATAGGGGCAACTGCTTCAGAGGCACAGGGTATCCTTCTGGGCTAAACTAGAAAGAGGAACTGCCGTTGCCAATGCACTAAATGGTGTACTTTAAAATGAGTCATTGTCCTGGCTGGTGTGGCTCAGTGGACTGAGTGCCAGCATGCAAGCCAAAGGATCACAGGTTCGATTCCTGGTCAGGACACATGCCTGTGTTGCGGGCCGGGTCCCCAGTGGGGGGTTGTGCAAGAGGCAACCACATGTTGATGTTTCTCTCCCTGTCTTTCTCTTTCTCTTCCCCTCTGCCTAAAAATAAATAAATAAAGTCTTTTAAAAAATGAGTCACTGAATGTTTTGTGAATTTTACCTCAATTAAAAATAAGTGAGTGAGGGGCCCTGGCTGGGTGGCTCAGTTGGTTAGAGTGTTGACCCAATACGCCAAGGTTGTGGGTTTGATTCGCAGTCAGGGCCCATCAAGAATCAAATCAAGAATCAACCAATGAGCCCTGGCTGGTGTAGCTCAATGGATTGAGCACGGGCGTGCGAACCAAAAGATCGTGGTTCAGTTCCCAGTCAGGGCACATGCCTGGGTTGCAGGCCAGTTCCCAGCAGGGGACCCATGAGAGGCAACCACACATTTATATTTCTCTCCTTCTCTCCTTCCCTTCCCCTCTAAAGATAAATAAATAAAATCTTTTAAAAAAATCAACCAATGAAAGCATAAATGGCTGGAAAAACAAATCAATGTTTCTGCCTCTCTATCCCTTCCTCCCTCTCCCTAAAATCAATAAATAAAAATAAATACAAGAGCCAGGGCTGCTGTGGCTCAGTGGATTGATTGCTGGCCTGCGAACCAAAGGGTCGCTGGTTTGATTCCCAGTCAGGGCACAGGCCTAGGCTGCAGGCCAGGTCCCCAGTGGGGGTGTGCAAGAGGCAACCCACTGATGCTTCTCTCCCTCTCTTTCTCCCTTCCTCTCTCTGTAAAAATAAATAAAAATAAAATCTTTAAAAAATAAAAAAGAGAAACAACTCTTTCAATAATAACATGTATACATATATTTTAAATATTTGATTATATCATGCTTTTTAAAAAAGATTTTATTTATTTATTTTTAGAGAGAGGGGAAGGAAGGGAGAAAGAGAGGGAGAGAAACATCAGTGTGTGGTTGCCTCTCATGTGGCCCCCTTTAGGGAAACAGCTTGCAACCCAGGTATGTGCCCTGACTGGGAATCGAACCGGTGACCCTTTGGTTCGAACATGGATATATTTTAAAATAAAGAAATAGATGAGTGAGGCAAGTCCAGGAGGCGGGCAGGTCCTGGAAGCATGCACCCCATGGACCTTTCCTGGGCGGTTACTGAGTTCTGTTTCCACATTGTCCACAGCAGTCACGCCAAGCCCTGAAACGTGGCAGGTGTGACCGAGGATCGAATTTGTAAATTTTACTTATTGTTAATTCTTTAAATTTAAGTAGTGGCCTCTGAGAGTTGTCCCCTGTGGGACAGCGCAGGGCGGAGGAGAGTGACCCCGATATGGAGCGTTTATGGCGGAGCAGGCATCGCGCTGGCTCACACCCGTGTTTGTGTTTCTTCATCCTGATGCCATCGGGATCAGGGAAACACGGTAACATCAGGATTGCTTTCACTGGGCACTCCGGGGGGCTCGGCGCCCCTCGTTGGGTGACAGCCCTCAGGTGTGGTCACTTGCGTACTCACCTGTGCTCCGCTGGCGCCGCCTCTGGCTTCTCTTCTGACCTGGGCAGGACGAACTCCGGCTGCGGCCTTGCACTGGGGACAGAGAGAGGTGACTAGGGATGACAAGGTGGTGTGAGCCAAGGGGCTTGAGGTTCCCATTGGCCTCTCTGGCCCAGGCCCACCATGCCTGAGGGCAGCTTGGACAGGGTTTTGCTGCCCCCAGGAAGTGCTGGGCCGGGAGGGTGGAGAGAAGCCATCGCCCAGGGGTTAATGAAGATGAGGCAGCTGTGAGGACGGGGCGTGGGCGGGGACAGGGGAGAGGGAAAGACCGGGAACCATTTCCTTGGGGCATGTATCTCAGCTTATCACCCGAGAGGCATCTACGCTGTGTTCCAGGGACGCTGTGGCCCCCTGCTCTCCGACTGCAGAAGGTGGGTGCCCTGCTTGTGTTGTGTTTCCGGGCCTGTTTATAGCTAAAGCTCGGGAGTCAGGAGGAGCATAATTCAGGGAGAGAGAAAGAGAGAGAGACAGAGACAAAGAGAGACACAGATGAGAGACAGAGACAGGAAGAGAGACACAGAGGGAGGGAGGGAGGAGGAAAGAAAAAGAACAAGGAAAGAGTTATTACTACTTCACATTCATTATGATGGCTACTATTGTAAAAACAGAAAGTAACAAGTAACGACAAGGATGGGGAGAAAGTGGAACTCCGTGCCTTGCTGGTGGGATGTAAAATGGTGCAGCCACTGTGGAAAACAGCATGACCCCACTCACAGGAGGTCCCTGGGGGAGTCAGATCCACAGAGACAGGAAGTAGACGGTGGGGGCCTGGGGCAGGGGGTGGGGTGGGAGTCAGTGTGTAAGGGGGACAGAGTGTCAGTGTGGGAAGGTGCTAAGTTCTGGAGGCGGACGGTGGGGACGGCTGCACAACAACTCGAATGTGCTTATGCCACTGAGCTGTGCACTTAAGAAAATAGATAAAATGGTGAACTTTACATTATGTAAATGTTATTGCAAGTAAAAAAAATTTTTTTAGTTAAACATTTTTTTAAAATTACAGGACAGAAGGAAAGAGGAAAGGGAGGGAGGAAGGAAGGGAGGAGGAAAGAAGGAGCGAAGAGCTAGGAGAAGAGTGAGGGGAAACTCCCCAATGGCAAGGGATGGCGACCCCTGTCTGCCCCTCAGCCTCACCTCCCCTGTGCCGCCCTCTGTCATTAAATGACACTGTGTGAACCCGCTGTACTTTTGCTCATTATGTGTCTCATCTGCCGACATCACCCCTCCCTGTCCCCAGGGCCCACTTCCCTCACCAGGTGAGGTGTCATTCTCCTTTGCCATTTAAGGGACCTTCTGGTCCAGGACTCTGTCTTAGTTGCCTCTGTGTCCCTGTGTTCTCCCATAGGGCCAGGCAATGATACATAGTTTCCGCCCACTGAGAGCCACACCTCTCTCACAGACTTGCTGTGTGGCTGTGGGCAGGTGCCTTGCCCTCTCTGAGCCTCGGATACCCAGGCTGTAAGATGCTGTCAGCATCCTGGGCCTGCCTGGCTCTTGGGAGGGATGTGACAGTATCCAGCGGAGGGCCCAAGGGCTCCAGAACTGGGTTGGACCAGACTAGCCCTGAAGGTCTGTGATGATCACGAGCAGGGAGGTGATAGGCTTTAAAGGGACGTGTCTAGGCCTCTCAGGGTGAGTATGGAGCTGGTGCTCCCTTTGTAAGGGGAGAACTTAACATCGTCATGATTACCGTGAGCCCACCATTTTTGCTAACTTTGCTACACTGTTCCTGATTTTTCACAATAACCCCCAAGGTCATTGTGAAATTTTATTTGCCTAGTGTCTTTCTGTGACTAAGTGGGGAAACCTGGATTTGAACTGGGGTCTGACTCCAAGTCCTCAAGAGAAGAGCAGGGCCTCCGGTGTCACATCGATCCCTGCTGAGCTAAAGCCCCTCGCTGCCCCCTTATGCAAGCCCAGCTCGGCACCAGCCCCCACCCACGCTGACAGGGCCACTCTGCACAGACCTTTCTCTCCTGGCCTTGAGCCTTTCTTCTTCATACCTGGAAGAGAGAAGGAGCCGCATGTGAGACACAGCCCTTCTTTCCCTGTAGGTATGCTGCCTGGGGAGTTCTGGATATAAACTAAGCTTCAGAGCAGCAAGTGCAGCCAGAGCTGATAGTCTGCTGGCCTTTCCGTGCTTCCTGAGCTGCTTTGCAAGCCCCCTAGGGCAGGGAATATCTCTTTTGTTGGCATATTCCAGCATCTGGTGGAGATGAGAACCAGCAGGCACTTTTTGCCTGACCCAGTGAATGAAGAGTGCCATTATAAAGCAACACACTCATTGATGTGGGTTTGTCTACATACCCCTCCACCAGGGCAAAGTATTTCTGTAAAGGGTCGGAGAGTAAATATTTTCAGCTTTGCAGGCCAGTCTTGGTTGCACTAACTCAATTCATTTGCAGCTTGAAAACAGCAATAGATGATCTGTTAAGAAATGGGTGTGGCTGTGTGCCAATAAAAGTTTATTTATAAAAACAAGTCACGAGCCGTGGCTTGCTGGCCCTGCCCTGCACTAGATCCCCAGGCCCACGGTATTCTCTAATCTCACATGCTCTTGTTTCACTGATTCCCTCTGTCCTGCTGCCCCCCCACTCATATCTGGTTCCTGGGCAGCCGTGTTCAGCTGAGTGGGGACCTCAGGTGCTTGGGAGCATTAAGGATGCCGGTGGGGGCACTGAAAGGGCTCGGGGACACTTACTGTAGCACGCAGTCTGGGATCTGCACGTGCTCCATGGGGATGAGCTGCTCCAGATCTTCTAAGCTGTGCACGTACTGGATCTTGTTGATGAACTTGACACTGCCAGGAGGAGAAGTAAGTGTTGTCACCCAGAGCCAGGAGGAGCGATGGTGGACAGGCAGGCACACATAACCCGATCTGAGGATGCCATGAGCACCTTTGCTCAAATCCCCCTCCCTGCCCGACACCAGCCCCCACCGCCTACCCCTACTGCGGTGGACAGAGCAGAGCCTTGGGTCTCCCCACACGAGAGGAGAAGGATCCCGGCCGAGTGTCTGACCCTGACCTCTGCAAAGCTGAGGCCCTGGTTTAAAGGAAGCAGAGCGGCAAGTGGTTCTACCAGACTCTAGGCTGTGTCTCCCCGTCCACCCTAAGAAGTGCCCCTCTACGTCAATTTTCCCAAGGATGCCTTCCTGGCACTCTCATCACCGCTGGTGGCCACAGTCATCGCTGGGGCACAGAAAGGCTAACGTGGGGCTGCTGACTCCTCCTCCATTCTCTCGGGATGAATGGCGTCTTGCTGTCCGAACCCGGTCTCAGGCTGGCTGGCACTACGCGGTGCTTTGAACTCACGGTTATTTATTTTTTTAATTTTAACTGAAACCTAATTTTGGTGATACATAAAATACACTTTTTTCCAAGGGAAAATGAAATTTTGTAACAATCAGAAATGTCAGGCCAAGAGAATATAACAGTATAATACATAAGGAAACAATCCAGTAACTGTAAAAAAAAGGGAAGATAGAGTGCGGCATCTACAAGGGTGTGTCAAGAAGTTTCGTATCTGTTTTTAGGGATCAGACAAAAATTCAGCTCAAGCTGCCCAGCATCCAGGGATAAGTTCTGCAGCTTACGGTGTGTACGAGAGAAAAATAAAGCAATTACTCAGCAGAGGCCAGTGGGGACTGGCGAGGGGATGACAGAGACATCTTCCCACCAGGAGTCACAAAGCGGCCATGTGTACCCGAACAAACAAGTCCGACTGCTTTGGTGCAGTTTGGTAAAGTGCGGACAGGCAGGGAGTGCGTCAGGTCGTCCACTCCATGCCTGAATGTGCCGGGTCCAGCAGGCTCTGAGGGGGGGACTGATCGGATTTGTTAGGAAGGTTTTTTTGTGGTTCTCAGAGCCGGCACCTGCTGCTCTGAGTGCTGGCCTATAAATAGAGGCAAAAATCACATCACGATGTTGTGGTCTCACCCACCGCGCCCATCAGCGGAAACAGATACCGGAATCTCTGCCTTGACCGTGCTCTGTCTGTCTGCCTGTGAGCTGAGCTTTCTGTCTCACTGGAGCAGGGTGGGGCGGGGCGGGGTTGGGAGGGAGAACTCCAGGTCAGCGTGAAGCACTTTCCCAAACTCTGATCAGCCTGGAACGCACAGGGGTGTTCTTGCAGATACAATGACAGAACCTCAGTGCTAGACTGTAGCTCAGAATCGGTCTCCACTTTCCTCGGCTTTTTAACGGAGCGGCTCACTTCCCCACCTCCCTTCTTTTTTAGTTTGAAAGCTCAGAATGAGATCCTCAACATTTACCATGGGAATAGCAACCAAGAGTGAGTGAATGACCTGCCTCGACCAAGGGACACTGAGGACGGAATGTAATTCTGTTAGGCCGAAGCACATGCTCACCTTTTTGCCCAGTGGGTTGGTTGTTAGCACAAATGATCCATAACTAGTGCATTATGTACCTGCTTTCACTAATACTAGGAGTCCTTAAGCACAGACCCTGAAGTCGCCTCCTTGCAAATGCTTCATGCTGTGTCTTTCAAGGCCAAGTGTGGCCCTGACTCTTAAACTCATCACAGATTCTTAACTGGGAATGTGGAAATGAAGGATCTTGATCCAATTCAGTGTTTGGAGTGATATCAAATTAAATGTACGTTCAACGTTTATGTGATTGACTACAGCATTTAACATGCCAAACTTTGTTTTCCTTGATCTGTTTTTCCAGGGGCTTCTATATCGTTCAGCAAAGGGGGAACCCAGCAGGCTCGGCGTGCCCTACCCCTGTACTCTGCAGAGAGAGACCTGGGCTCTCAGTACTCGAGGGAGATCACCCGGAAGCCTAGAATTGTCCTGCCTGGTAAGAGTGTCTTGGGTCGCCTGGGGCCTTGAGTGCTGCCACATAGCCTGTGCTATTGCCATGATTTATGGTGGGGACCTTGGGCCATGTAATGCCAATGTGACTTCTGGAGTGGCTGGAGGCCGAGTGACTAGGGTGGGCCGCTTGGTCCTCCGTTCCCGTGTGGCCGAGCCCCAGAAAAACCCTGGACGCCCAGGCGAGCTTCCTGCCAGGTGGCACTTCTATGTGCTGTCCCACCTCCCTGAGGGCTGAGGGCTTCCGGCACAACTGCACTGGGGGGGACAACCGGAAGCTCATTTCCGGTTTCTCCGAGACCCCACTCGCACCCTTTCCCTTTGCAAATCTTCACGTCCACCCTTTTGCTGTAATAAACCGTACCCGTGAGTGTAGCAGCTTTTCTGAGCTCTGTGAGTCCTTCCGGTGAGTCACTAATCCCAAAGGGGGTTCGTGTCGGTTCACTGAATTATTTTATTGGCCAGGAGTAGGTCAGACCCTCCTGGCACCCTAATGGCCCCCACACAAATTCTGGAGTGAATGGAGCTGGGTTCCCTTCTGAGGGAGGGTGGTGGGCTAGTGACCTGGCTGGGTGACTCTGGGTGAGTTCCTTGACCTTTCTGAACCTCAGTTTCCTCATTCGTGAATGTGTGTGATTGCAACAACCTCTCAGGGCTGTGGTTGCAAATGTTAAAAGGTATCCAGCGTTCAATGTGGGAGAGCCAGTTATTGTTTTCCCCATGCTTGTTGCTTTATACCTGTGATTGAAAACTGTTTAAAACAATAATATGCACTTAGCGTAAAGAAGCTGGGAAATGCAGATTAAAAAAAAAGACCGACGACAGCCCATGTGGGTATCAGAGCACAGGTCACACTCTCACCTGATGAAAGGGCGGGAGATGGCCAGCACGGTGCGGATGAACCAGGATGGGTGGACGATGATCAGAGACTTCAGGTTTTTCCGTAATCTGTGTGGGAAGGCAGAGGAAGCAAGGTGGGCTCCAGGGGGCAAGCCCTGGGGAGGGAGGGGCTCACAGGTGTTGCCTCCTCTGGATCCCTCTGCAGGTGCCGTGATTTTACAGGGGGAGGTGGAGTCTCTGCGAAGGTAAGCCCCTTGGTGGAGTCTGCAAGTGGCAGAGCTGGCTCTCTCTTACAGGAGAGTCTGAGCTTTTGGCTGCATGGCCACGCTGTCTCCCGTTCCTGAAAGTTTTTCGGGGGCACCCTGGTTCTGACCACCCGTGTGGTCTTGTTGAATTGTGTCCCCTGCAATACACGTGTTGCAGCACTAACCCCCAGGACCTCAGAACGGGACACTTTGGAAAACAGGTCATTGCAGAGGTAATGAGTTCAGCTGAGGTCACAGCGGAGCAGGGTGGGCTCCAGCACAACATGAGTGGTGTCCTTGAAAAAAGGGGAAATTGGGACACAGGGAGATGCCATGTGGAGATGAAGGCAGAGATTGGGGTGACACATGCACAAGCCAAGGGATGCCGAGGACTGCCAGGGACCACTATGAGCTGGGAGAGCATGGAGCAGATTGTCCCTCAGGGCCCCAGAGGAGCCAGCCCTGCTGACACCTCAGCTCTCAGGTCCCCTTGCACCTGAGGCGGGCCCCCAGCCCTCCTGCTCACCTTCTGTCGATCATCTGGTAGCACTTCTTCAGCCAGCTGATGCCCGGCATCCTCCGCCGGGGGGTGGCACCGTTCAGGTACACAATCATGTAATCCTCTGCCACCAGCAGTTCCAAACTGCTGATGACATACCTGGTCACAGGGCACAGAGGACAGGGGACCCGGTGAGAGCAGCCCAAAGTTAGAAAGCCCCAGGTCCTGGGACTGAACACCTGTGGCACCTGCCCCGTTTGCCACCCCCTGCCCCAGCTATGCCAGCCACACCTGTTCAGGAATTGTTGGCTGTCCCAATACGCTCAGGATGGGGTGGATGTGAATAACCCCAGCCCACCGCAAATTTGTGTCAGTGCGTATAATGATTGTAATAGTTACATTTAATCGAGCATTTACTATGTGCCATGCTTTATATGCATGACTTAATATCTCCACTAATTCTGGGGATAGGCCTCAATAGCCCCAGATATAGCTGGGGAACAGGCACCCACAGCAGGCAGTCCACTGCACCAGACTTTAGGGACCTGAGGTCCATCCCAGCTCCATCTCTCCCTGAACAATTTCAGAAAGATCCTTTCCTCTCTCAGCCTCTACTTTCCCATCTGTAACTGGGGAGACTGGGTTCACCCATATCTCAGGAAGGACACTTCCCATTCCGACCTCCCACAGGTACCTCCTCGTCCTCTGGTCCACCAGGCACCCAAGCCCCACTGTGTAAGAAGGAAATCATCATAGTAATGATAATGAGTAATCACGGTGTACTGAGCTCTTACTGTTATCTGCCAGGTGCTTCATATGTATTATCTTTCTCTGTCATAATGAAATGGTGCCTGTGTCCTTGGGCAAGTGACTTACTCTCTGTGCCTCAGACTCTGCCCCTGGAGGAGGGGAGGGCCCTACCCTACAGGGCTGTGGTGAGAGTGCAATGCATTATCACATACACAGTACTTAGCTTCATGGCTGCCACATAGAAATACTCAATAAATGACAGTGATGATGACAATTGCACCAGTGAGGCCCCGTGGGTGAGCAGCGGACTCAGATCCAGGCCTGCTGGTGGCCCAGCCCCTCAATGGTGCCAGGCAGAGCCCCTCCTAACATGGTTCTTGCAGGCTGGTCCAGCCCACTGCTGGGCCTCTCAGAAATGTCAGCAACCGGCACGGAGCAGGCGGGCCACTTACAGGAAGAGGTGCTCCATGATGTAGTGGTAGTCGGGGGAGCTGCTGTCTGGGAGGAAGCAGGCCGCAAATACGATGATGGCATTGAGACCTTCGCCATAGTACCCTGGGGAGATGCAGCCAGTGAGTGGCCCCAGGCAGAGGTGGGCAGAGCCCTCTCTGAGCTTCCAGCTGCCCCGTGCCCCTAACCTGGCTCTGCCTTTGGTAGGGAACACCAGCCACCCTCATTAGCACCCTCATCGGCACCCCAGCGTGCACCCGGCGTCCATGACGCTTCCCTATGCAAGTTCCACCCTTGCCCACCCAGAGACAGGTGCTTAACATCCCGTGGCTCATGAAAAGCCTGGGGTTCAGAGAGGGCCACTGACCGGGGGGCTCCAGTGGCCCAGCTGCAGCCGAGAGGGGGCCCTGGGGTGTGGTCTCACCTCCGTGGGTCACCACCCTCATGTAGGGCCGGATCATGTGCAGGTCAATCCGGTGCTCTTGTTCTCCGATGATCACCGTCCGCCACAGGCGCCCGTTGGCAGCACCGCCATCCTCAGCCGAGCCGTCCCCAAACAGGTCCGCGCTGTCCCCAGGCATGTTCTTGGCAGCAGCCACGGGGGTGTCATCTGGAAGCCGACCAGGGGGTGAGTGGAAGGGACACCTGAGTCTGATGTCTTGTCCCAGGCTCTCCCAGCCACCTTCCTGCCTGTGGCCACAGAACCTGAACTGCTCCCCAGGCCACAGGCAAAACACTTATCCTATGCTCCACTCATGACAGTGTCAGCCTGAAGCTGTTGGGGAAAATGGGGGACCTGGGAGACAAAAAGTCACTCCCGTGTGATTTTTTTCCCCGCCGTGGAGTCCAGGAAAACGCTCAGGGTGGGTGCCGGGCAGTCAGCCTGGGTAGAGCTCATCTCTGGACGACTGGCTGCATGACTGCGCAGTCTCCCCTCTGTGTGCATCTGTCCTTCTGGGGCTCTCAGCCGCTCTGAGAACACCCACCTCTTTCCCAGCCTTCATCCTGCAGGCTTCCTGCTTCAGGAAATGGCTCGGCCACGTTCCCAGCTGCTCACCCCCCAAACGCAGGCATCACCATTAACTGGTCTTCCCTTCCTCCTCCACACCTGCCCGCAGGCCTGTGGCTCTGTTCCATCCCCATGGCCACTAGCACCACAGCCTTTCTCACCTGAACTGTGCTCTTGTCTCCAGTTGTCAGATCAACTAATACCTACTCAGCGAAACCTGAGCCACCTTTCGAGAAAAGCCCCCACCCCCAGGGACCCCAGCTCAAGGTGGGTCACCCTGAGTGAGTGTTTTGACATTTGGGGCTGGGTCACTCTCTGTGGGGGGCTGCCCTGGGCACTGCGGGGTGTGGAGCAGCATTTCTGGCCTCCACCCAAGTCATGACAACCATAGATGAAACCAGATATCGTCAAGGGCTCTCTAGGGGGCAGAATCAACCCCCGGGGGATGGCCCCTCCCCCCATGCTGTCACTTCACCCAGTCTTCTCATGGCACTGACCAGCTGCAGTGGTCTCGTGCATATTTATTATCTAGCGTCTGTGTCTGACCCCTACGTGTGCAGGCGGGCACCACCGTCTATTCCTGCCACATTCCCTCCACATTCCCTCCACATCCCGTCTCAGCTGAGACCTGTTCCCGAGTAAATGCTCCACAAACACTTGTGGAGTCAGCTGGAGGCATTTCCTTTTGATGTTGGTCACCCTCGAGAATAATATGTGTGGACATGCAGCGGCAGGCGGACCCTCCTGGGGCTGTTTCATGAGCCCTGGGTTAGGACACCTGCCCCACCTGAGCTTGTGGGGATGGAGGGACCGCTCTAGGAGGCTGGTCTGGGAAGCCGCTGGGGGTGCTGAGTGCAACCTGGGGCCACTCACGTGCCATGGGCAACCCTCGAGCTCACCTTCCCACTCCAGCTCATTGCCATTCCCCAGGAACTCCAGCGAGTCGGTCTCATCGGGGGTCTCGATGTCATCCACATTGATGTCCAGGTCATCAGGGGTGTCCAAAAAGTCATCCGACAGCAGGGAGCCCTCGCTCTGATCCAGGGAAATGTTGATCTCTGGAGCAACCAGTGTCTTCCGCTTACGGTGGGCTCCGTTGAAGTTCAACGTGTTGGGAGGGGCTGCGGAGAAACAGGAAAACAGAAACGGCAAAACAAAACAGGTGCTGCGTCTTTCTTTTTCCTCCTCTCCACTTCCTGACCTGGTGGGAGCTGCACCCCATTGTGTGGTAGGCTCACTACCTATATTTAGTAGATGAGACATTGGAGGCCCAGAGAGGCTAAGCAACCAGCTCAAGGACACACAGCAACACTCCTGTGCTGACTTTATGATGGCGCCCACATGTCTCTCGCCCAGTACAGCTGCTTCCCTTGTGGACCTCAGAGCAGAACCACCCAACCCCCTTCCCTGACATTCTCCCCAGGAGTCACGGCCCCTGGAATTTCTGCAGTCCTGGGCCCGCTGAGACCGGGAAAGGGCGCCCCCATTTCTGCACGCACAGAAACTCACAGGACATGTCTTCCGCTGGACTGCCAAGCGAGTCCATCCCCGTCTCTTCCCGTAATGGCCTGCGAACCCAGCCAGGAGGAGACATTACCAGGCACCGAAAATCCAGCCATTGGAGTGTGGAGTTCAGACACAACAGCAAAAACAAAAACAACAAAACTCGCTTAGTTCTGGGAACTGTTGGGACAAAACACATCTGTGCGTGAGCACAGAAAACCATGCAGCCCAGTGCCAGAGGCTCCCTGCAGAAACCCTAACGGTGTTGTCTTCATTTTTTTGTGATGGGGAAAGCCGAAGCTGAGAGGGAGGGAGGACTCATCCCCGGTCACACACTTTTACATACTCGGAGATGTAAGCCGCATTTCTTATGAGGAGACTCCGCAGGGTTCAGTCTCTGGTGAACGGTTACTGTTAAACGCAGCCAGAAGTTACCCGATGGACACAGCAGTCGACTGAAAGAGGTCCCCGTGGCCGACACTGGGGCAGTTTGGGCAGCGACAACAAAAAAATCACGGAGTATTGGATTGTAAGTTAAAGTGTAAAATAAAATGTCCATGAGACTATATGGGTATAAATAAATAACTGAAGAAATAAATATAGGGGAGAAGAGACAACTTTTCTGCACAGAATTCCAAATAATGTATGTAGATTCTCTGCCCTCAGGAGATGGAAAATAACTCCCTGCTCTCTAATGTGGGCTGGACGGAGTGGCTTCCTCCCAAAGAGGACACTGTAAAAGGGGAGGGAGTGACTTCACAGGGCAGAAGCCTGACGCTCCCCCGGGGGATACAGGTCAACGTCAACAGTGGTAAGTCACGGTGACACACGGCCCTGGACAGGGTGGGATGAGAAGGGCCCTTCACTGTGGCGTCTTCCTCCAGAGCCCGTCCCCCAGGTCTAACCATGAGAAAAACACCCGACAAACTCCCAGTTTAGGGACACTCTACAAAATCCCTGACCAGTCCTCCTCAAAACTGTCAAAATGACCAAAAACAAGGAAAGTGTGAGTAAGCCCCAGCTCGGATGAGCCTATGGGGACGTGAGGACTAAACGGTACGTGGGGTCCTGAGAGGGGGTCCTGGGGCCGAAAGTGTCAGGAAAAAGAGACTGTAGAACTCTGAATAAACTGTGGACTTCAGTCATTAATAATGTACCGATATTGGTCCATTAATTGTAATAAGCGTGCCAGTCTAATTTAAAATATTAATCATAGGAGAAACTGGGTGCAGGGTATATGGAAACTTTGTAATATTTGTGCAGCTTTTCTGTGCATATAAAACCTCTTGAAAGTATTTTTGTCAATGTAGTTACATTTGATATCATTGTGCACGAGCTTCAGGTGTGCTGCACGGGGGTGAGACAATCACACCTCACAAAGAGCTCCCCTGACATTTCCAGGACCTCAGAGAGAGTTACTACAACATTGCTGACTGTATTTCCTGTGCTGTACTTTACCTCCCCGTGACTATCTTGTAGATACCTGTCTGTACTTCCCAATCCCTTCGCCTTTTCCTCCCGTTCCCCAACCCCCTTCCCCTCCGGCAACCATCAGTCTGTTCTCTGTATT
This sequence comes from Trachops cirrhosus, assembly GCA_028533065.1. Lineage (NCBI taxonomy): Eukaryota > Metazoa > Chordata > Mammalia > Chiroptera > Phyllostomidae > Trachops > Trachops cirrhosus. The sequence continues at coordinate 37,007,394 of CM052545.1, read as the reverse complement.
TATGTGTCTGTTTCAGTTTTGTTTGTTTATATTGTTCTTTACATCCCATATGTAACTGAGATCATATGGTATTTGTCTTTCTCTGACTGGCTTATTTCACTTAGCGTAATACCTTCTAGGTCCATCCATGCTGCTGCAAATGGTAAGATTTCATTTTTTATGGCCAACTAATATTCCATTGTCCATGCCGTATATGAACCATTACTTCTTCTCCACTCATCTGTTGATGGAGTCTTGGTTGTGTGCACAGCCGGCTATTGTAAAAAATGCTGCAATGAACACAGGGGTGCATGTATTCTTTTGAATTAGTGTTTTGGGTTTCTTCGGATATATCCCAGATGTGGATTCGCTGGGTCATAAAGCAGTGCCATTTTTAATTTTTTGAGGACTCTCCATACTGTTTTCCCCAGTGGCTGCACCATTCTGCATTCCCACCAACAGTCCACAAAGCTTTCCTTTTCTCCACATCCTCACTAACACTTGTTTGTTGTTTTACTGATGACAGCCATTCTGACAGGTGTGACGTGATATTTCACTGTGGTTTTAACTTGCATTTCTCTGATGATTAGTGATGTTGAGCATCTTTTCATATGTCTATTGGCCATCTGTATGTCCTTTTTGGAGAAGTGTCTATTCATGTCCCTTGCCCATTTTTAAATTAGATTTTTTTTTTTGGTGTTGAGTTGTATGAGTTCTTTATAAATTTTGGATATTAATCCCTTATCAGATGTATCATTGGCAAATATGATCTCCCATTCAATGGGTTGTCTTTGTTTTGTTGATGGTTTCTTTTGCTGTGCAAAAATTTTTCAGTTTGATATAGTCCCATTTGTTTATTTTTCTGTTGTTTCCCTTGCCTGAGGCAATATATCAGAAAAGATATTACTATGAGAAATGTTGAAATGAAAGAAAAAAAAGAAATGTGCGAGATTTTACTGCCTATGTTTTCTTCCAGGAGTCTTATGGTTTTGAGTCTTGCATTTAACTCTGTAATCCATTTTAAGTTTACTCTTGTATATGGTATAGAAGAAGGTGGTCTAGTTTCTTTTTCTTTTGCATGTATCTGTCCAATTTTCCCAATATTATTTATTTAAAAATATTCTATTTATTTATTTTTAGAGAGAGGGAAAAAGGAGGAAGGAAGACAGGGAGAGAAACACTGATGTGCAAGAGAAACAATGATTGGTTGCTTCTTGCACAACCGAAGTGGGGACCCAGCCCGCAACCCAGGCATGTGCCCTGACCAGGAATCGAACTGGCAACCTTTTGGTTCACAGGTAGGTGCTCAATCCACTGAGCCAAACCAGCCAGGGCCCCAACATTATTTATTGAATAGACTATCTTTACTTCATTGTATGTTCTTGCCTTCATTTTAAAATATTACTAATTGACCATATAGGCGTGGGTTTATTTCTGGGCTTTCTATTCATGTTTTCGTGTGTGTTTTATATGCTAGTGCCTTGCTGTTTTGATTACTGTGGCCTTGTAGTATAGTTTGATATCAGGTAGCATGACTCCTACAATGTTGTTCTTTTTCAAGATTGCTGTGGCTATTCAGGGTCTTTTGTCATTCTGTAAAAATTTTTGGATTTTCTGTTCTAGTTCTGTGAAATATGTCATTGGTATTTTAATAGGACTTGAGTTGAATGTATAGATTGCTTTTAAGTAGTATGGACATTTTAATGTTAATTCTTCCTGTTCACAAGCACGATATGTGCTTCCATATATTTGTATTTTCTTTAATTTCTTTCTTCAGTGTCTTATAATTTTCTGAAAACAGGGCTTTTACCTCTTTGGTTAAATGTATTCCCAGGTATTTTTTGATGTAATTGTAAATGGAATTGTTTTCTTAATTTCCTTTTCTGATAGTTCATTATTTGTATATAAAAACACAACCAATTTCTGGATATTTATTTCATATCCTGCTATTTTACTGAATTTATTAATCAGGTCTAGCAGTTTTTGTTCTGGTGGAATCTTTAGGGTTCTCTATATACAAAAAAAAAAAAAAAAAAAATGCTGCCGCCTGGCTGGGTGACTCATGGTTGCCCCATACACCAAAGGGCTGCATGTTCAGTCCCTGGCTGGGGTGTTTCCTTGGAGGCAGCCGGTCTGTGTTTTTCTCTCACATCGATGTTTCTCTGTCTCTAAAATCAATAAGCATGTCCTCTCGGGTGAGGATTAATAAATAAAAAATTTTAGATGCCTCCAACTATGCATTTGTGCCACTTTAATGCTTTGTTGGGCACAAACTTGCAGAATAAGACCTGTCTGTCTGGTAATGACCAGACTGTTATTTGAAGCAACAGCTCCCACTGCCTGAGCTTGACCCAGGCGCTCCAGGTTCTTTGCTCGATGGGGAAATATTCAATTCCAGGCAGGAGGGTTTGCAGAGTGCCTGGGGCTGCCCGAGGCGCCAGCTGTGGGCGTGCTGACTCAGGGAAGCACTCCAGCGTTAATTCACTTCCACCACTCGTCAGTGCCAGTTCAGCTGCGAGAGCAATAGTTAGACTGGGAGGATGGTAGGATGCTGTCTCCTTCCTTTTCAAAAACTCTCTATTCCCTTGCCTCTGATCCTCAGAGGGGATGAGCCGGTACCCTTGGCAGGGTGGAACTTATCTGTTTCTTCCTTTTCCTCCTTCCCACCTTTTCCTATTCACCATGCACCAAGTGTTATTTGAGCAACTACTCCCTTCCAGGTGCTTTGATGGGTCTTGGAGGTAAAGGCTGACTCAGATGTTGCCTTGCTCTCAAGGAGGTCCAGCTAGAGCAGAGGCCCTGAGGAAACGAAAACATACATCCACACAAAAACTCATGCTCAAATGTCCACAGTGGCATGATGCACAAGAGGCAAAAGGTGGAAACAACCGAGATATCCATCAATCAGTGAATGGATAAACAAAGCGTGGCTCAGCCACGTGCTAGAATATTATGCAGTCATGAAAAGAAGCGAAACACTGACTTATGCTGCAATGTGGATGAACCTTGAAAACATTATGTTAAGTTAAAGAAGCCAGACACAAAAGGCCACCTAGTATGTGATTCCATTTATGTGGAATGTCCAGAACAGGCAGATCCAAAGACAGAAAGTGGGTTAGTGGTTGCTAGGAGCTGGGGAAGAGTGGGGGAGTGACTGCTAAGGGGGACAGGGCTCCTTTTTGGAGTGATAGAACTGTTTTGGGACTAGATAGAAGTGGTGACTGCACAACATGTGAATGCACTAAATGCCACCGAGTTGTGCATTCGAAATGATCGATTTTATGTGAATTTCACCTCAATTGTTTTTTATAAAGGCAAGTGTGTAATAAAGTCAGGAGAAGGTTTTAAAAAGGCACAGGGGGCTGAAGAGTGAACTCACAAGCTCATTTTATACACATGCTGCTCTGTCCCTCTTCTCTGTAGCTGCCACACCTGCTCTGAACCGGGGGAGGGGCAGGGCTGGGGACTCATTTCCAGGGTCCATGAAACACACTGCCGGTGTGCAGGTTACCCCAAATTGCAGACTTATGGCTGATGCACCACCCCGAGTTCTGTCCTGCCCACACGGCATTTAAAACTTTAAATCTGCTGTTAAATTCGAGATCTCACACAAAAACTCTAGCTTTCTGTCTTTTCTTGAGTCATATCTGCCCTTCACGTGTGGTAACCACCACCAGGAGCTGACTGTCCACCACTCTTCTTCACGTGGGTGTTGGAATACTCTTCCAGCTCCCTCTCTCATCTATGCTGCCTGCCTGGCACCCTTCAATATCTGAGGCTGCAATTCCTATTCTAGAATCAGTTAGAATCGTAGTTTATCCCATGGACAGGGCATCGTTGTGTGCCAGGTTGGAATGTCCATGGTACGATGACATTTGCTCCTCACATCAGCCCTATGAAGCAGACAGAAGCCCATTTCACAGAGGAGGAAACTGAGGCTGGGTTAGAGGACCCCCTCCAGTATTGAAATGGACAAATTGGCAGAGTTGATTTAATTATTGTCCTCTACTGCCCCCTTGTGCCCAGTCAATACATGTGCACCAAGCCAGTGGGGACAACAGGAAGAAACCCTTTGGCCTGAGGAGCACCTCTCACTGGGGGAGCTGGGTGCCCTGTTCTGCCACCAACTCCTGCCAGAGGAAACCTGCACTGTTGTGCAGCCGGCACCGTCTTTGGTTCTCATCAGGATGTGATTCAGCCTCCCAACCCTGGATGGTGCATGAAGATCCTACTTGGCTGCCAATCTAGCGGACTGCTGCCTAACCGTCCAGGTGGGGAAAGCGTTCAACTGCTCAGCAGCGCAGACTGGGAAACCAAGGAGCTGAGTACAGCGAGAACGTCTGAGAGTCTGGGAGCAAGCATCTGCTCTGCTGCTGTGCAGCGCTGTGTCTAGGTGGTGCCTTCCCTCTCTGAGCCTCAGTTTTCCTCATCAGTAAAATGGAAGTAGAGGTGGTACCTAGATTTCATTCATTTCACAAATATATTAGATGTCTGGGTGCTGGGGAACGTACAGGGCTGAATGAGACAGATAGTAACACACAGTTTGGAGGGGGTTGTGGGCAGATTTCTGGCAACATGGCCAGGCTCTAGTACCTAGTTATTCGACCAAATACTAGCCCAGGTGTTGCCGGGAAGGTATGGGGTAGATGTGGTCCAAACCTAAAATTTATGGACATTAAATAAGAGACTGTTCTCGACAATGTGGTGGACTTCACACAACTGAAAGGCCTGAAGGTTTTCCCAAGGAGGAAGGAATTCTGTCTCAAGACTGCAGCTTTGAATCCATCCTGAGTTTCCTTCCAGCCTGCCCTACAGATTTTAGGCTTGACAGCCCTTAGAAATGAGTAAGACAATTCTTTGGAATATATATATGTATACACAAAGTATACACAATCATATATACAAAATAATAAAATATATTTATATTACAAATAATATATATACTTATTTGTATAACTGTATATGAATAATACAAACAAACACAATAATAGTATCTATTAATTAATAATATATGCAATGATAAATACAATAATGCAAATATATATTATATATAACGAAAGCCAACTGGTTCTGTTTTTTGTTAAGGAACCCTGATTTACACAAGAAGGAAGGAAGACAATAATCAAGTAAACAAGTGGATGAGCAAAGTAGATGGTGATATTTACAACAAAAAAATAAGCAAGATGAAGGAAGAAGCGGGGCAGGGTGCAGTTACAGGGCGGTCAGGGAAGGCCTCTTTGAGAAGGTGACTTTTGAGTGGAGACTTACAAGCAAGCGATTGGCATTATGGGAAGATGAGGGAAGGGCATTCCAGGTGGAAGGCACAGCAGGCACAAAGACCCTGAGGCCAAATAAACCTGATGAGTTCTAGGAACAGATCAGAAAGCAGAGGAGGGAGCCAAGAGCAGAGGGAGCAATGGGGGAGGGGTATTGGATGTAGGATGTGGGTGGGGAGGGGGCGGGGCCAGGGGGAAGTGCTGCTGTGGGAACAGAAGGAGGTCTAGAGCCTGAGGCGCCTGGCACAGCCCCCAGAATGCAATGGATATTCAATGTTCCAGATGATGCTGGAGAACTGGAGATGCCAACTCAGCAGGACTCCAGGCTCCTTGGAGGAAAGCCCACAGCTTCCTGACAAAGGCAGAGCAAATACCTGCCCACCTTGCCGGTCCACAGGGCTGTGGCTTTCAAGACCAGGTGAGACTTTGTTATTTCCCCAAGTCCCAGGACAACCTCAAATTATGCAGAGCTAAAGCCTTGCCATGAACTTGAGGTGGGTCCCCATGGCTCTCTGAGGAGCTTACTCTCAGCAATGGTCATCCAATGGAAAAGGTGGGGCCCCCCTTCATATGCAAGGCATACAGCATGGTTTTATCCTTCTGTAGTGGGTTGAACTGTGTCCTCGAAGGAAGATAATTCTGTGACTAATTGCCATCGCCTGGGAATGTGGAAATAGGGCCTTTGCAGATGTAATTAATTTGAGCTTATACTGAATTATGGAGGCCCTGAATCCAATGAGTGGTGTACTTAGAAGGACAAGAAAATTTGGACACAGACACTCAGAAGAGAAGGCCATGTGAAGACAGACGTAGAGGTTAAAGTGATGTGTCCACAAGCCAAAGGATGCCAAGGATTGCCAGCAGGCACCAGAAGCCGGAAGAGGCAAGAAAGATCCTCCCCTGCAAGGCTTTGGACAGAATATGGCCAGCAGGCACCTTGATTTTGGACTTCTTTCCTCCAAAAGTGTGAAAGAATACATTTCTGTTGTCTTAAGCCACCTAATTTGTGGTGCTGTGCTGTGGCAGCTCTCAGAATCTCACTCACCCTCTCAGTATGAAATTGAAACCTCTCCCCGGGCATCCCTCAGGATGTGGCATCTGTGAACCCCCCAACCTCATACCGATGATGTGGTCGGGCTCTCCTATTGCACTCCCTGCCATGCCAAAGTCTCCGTTGCCCCAGTGCCTTTGCACATCCTGTCCCCTCTGCCCAGAGCACTGCTTCCTGCTTTTAGATATTCTGTTATGTTTGAGACTACAGTAGAAAAAAACTTATGAACAACATCCAGAGCCACTCGGCTGATGTTCCAGTCAGACATCTAATCTTGCACCTGTGTCTCCTTAGCTATGAGACACTGGTCAAGCCCTTTTCTGCCCAGTTTCCCCACTCAATTTTCCTTCCGTCCCTCTCCCTGCTCCTGCTGGCCTTGGGGCCTTTACATGGGTTGCTCTCTCAGCTTGGAATGCTCGGCCTCTGCCAGGTCAGACCTCACCCAGGAACTCTCCAAGTGCCAAGAACCCACCTGCAATTTCACGCTGGCTTGTAAGGTTAAAGGGGACGACAGCCTGTCTCTGCCCCAGACAGGGAGTGCCCCATGAGGGCGGCTGTCTTATTCTCCATGTGTCCCCAGCATCTTACCCAGGACCTAGTATACAGTCAGTGCAGATCATTAGAATGAATTAATGGAGAAAACAGACAGTTTTCTCCCCGGCTGCCCTCAGCTCAGGCCCCATAGGAATCTACAGAAGGGCAGGAAGTGAAGGAAGAGACTGCAAGATAATGGTGGCAGGAGAGGGCTGTGGACACAGGGCAAGTGCTCCGACACCCACCAAGAAGCTTGAAGATGCCCCCGGGAAGGGATCGCTGAGCTGGAGGGAATAGAATTGTGGGTTGTCTGGCACCAGACAGAGGTGCTTATGTTGAGATGCAGCTGGACGTAGCATCAAGAAGCTGCACTTGTTTCTTCCGGAATGAGGAAGACAGAAGCCTTGGCAAAGGCACGCGCACAACCCGGGGCTGCACAGCAAGGCCACTATCTTGCAAACACTGAGCTACTAAAAAGGGAGAGGGAGCCTGTGCAGCTGGGGGAAACTCACTTGGAACTCACATTTGCAGCTGCAGCCAGCCTCATTTTTGTCTCCAGGATGCTTGAGAGAGGGGCTACCTTTTAAAATACTTGGGGTGGGGTACACAGATAAAGAAACTGCAGTGAACAAGATACAAGGAACAATACTGAGAGTGACGATGACTTTGGGCAGTCTTCATCATTTAGACAGTCCCACATGCCTCATTGAGTTCTCACAACTTCATGAGCCAGGGATGATTGCTCCTATTTTACAGAAAGGAAAACTGAGGCACAAAGATGCTCAAAGAGTTGCCCAAGGTGGCCAACCAAGCCTGTTGGGGTTTGAATCAGAAGGTTCTCAAAGTCGAGACCCAGACTGCTTTGGGCTCAGTGGAGGCCAGAGATGCTACTACTGTCCGAACACCCCTTGGAACTCTGGGCGTTCGGTGCTGGAAGGAACCTACCAAAATCATCCCTTCAGGTTCTACCTTTTACATGGGAGGAAACAGAACTGCCTCCCCCCAACACTAGGAGCAAGTGACTGTACTCAAAGCCAGTTCTTGTCCATTTTAGAGCATTTTTAACTACCAGGACTTCCTTGCTAGAAAACAATCCTTTATTTGCCCAAACTGCCAAGTCTGGGTACCGCAAGACCCCTTAGCCAGGCATTAGCACTCCCTGTCTTACAGAGTTGAAGAGAAAGACTTATAGGGGGGAATGTGGAGAGGAAAGAACATTCTAAAGGTGAAAGGACAGGAGGTTGGCCCCAACGCAGTGGCCATCTCTTTCCCAAAATACTTGTATTCCTGGAAGACGATGGTACTGGGCAGACAAGAGCTTCTCAGCTTTTCTGAGAATCAGCACCTCTTGCTATAAAGAAGCACACATATGTATGCAAAGCGTGACTGAAAACGACTAGCTTCGGGAGAAGGCTAAGTTCAAATCCAAATGGGGTTGACGCCCTCCACCGGCAGCTTCTACTTGGACGCAGTTGATGGGAAGCACAGGACCTCTCCCACCAGCCCATTTAGCTTTTGAACGCCACTGGTCGTATAAAGCATATATCAGATTATTTGAGTCCACATATTCTATGCTGCTCTCAGACATGCCTCCCTTTCATGCCTGTTGTTTACCAACCTAGTTTCTGCCCTCAGTGCCCTCGCCAGCTGGGATTTGTGGAGGAGGAGATCCTCTTCAAAGTCTCTTTTCCAGGGTGAACATGTTCAGTCTCTCTGACTATTCCTTCCCAGATGGTTCTGTAAGTAACGCTTGACCATCATCTCCTGGGAGTAAAGTCCTTGCATTAAAGGAGGAAGGAGATGAGTGGTTGTATGCAACCAATAGATTAGGAGAGCCTGTGCTGAAGATATTTTTTCTTACACAAGCAAGCAACGCCTCACTGGAGGAGAAGAGGGAGAGAGAGATCCGGTGGCTCACTCATATCAGAAGTGGGTGCTCAGGACTTTCTTCCTACTTAACTTTTTACTCCTTCCAGTGACTGTCATTCATTCACCCTGTCTATTGAGCACCAACTGTATGCCAGGCTCTGTCCTCATGCTGGCATGAAGCAGTGGTCAAACCAAAGGCCCTCACTCTTGTGGAGTTCCCTTTGGGGGAAAAGAGACTTTAAACAAGATAAATATAAAAATATTTATGCTCTGGCCCTGGCTGGTGTAGCTTAGTGGATTAAGCGCGGGCCTGTGAACCAAGAGATCACGGTTCGATTCCCAGTCAGGGCACATGCCTGGGTTGCAGACCAGTTCCCAGTAGGGAATGCACAGGAAGCAACCATACATTGATATTTCTCTCCCTCTCTCCTTCCCTTTTCCTCTAAAGATAAATAAATAAAATCTTTAAAAAAAATATTTATGCTCTGGCTGGTGTGGCTCAGTAGATTGACGGCCAGCCTGTGAACCAAAGGGTCGCCGGTTCCATTCCAGGCAGGGTACATGCCTGGGTTGCGGGCCAGGTCCCCGGTGGGGTTGTGCAAGAGGCAACCACACATTGATGATTTTCTCCCTCTCTTTCCCCCTCCCTTCCCCTCTGTCTAAAAAGAAATTAAATAAAATATTAAAATATGTATATATTAGCAAAGTAGATAGTATGAGTCTCCTATGGCTGCTGTAACAAATTATCACAAACTTAGTGGCTCAACCCAACACAAATGTATTCTCTTATGATCCAGAGGCCAGAAGTAAGTCTAAAATCAGTTTCACTAGGCTGAAAGCAAGCTGTGAACAGGGCTGGTTCTTTTGGAAGCTCCAGGGGAGAATCTGTTTCCTACTTTTCCAGTTTCCAGAGGTGCTTGCATCCCTTGGCTCACCAACCCTTTCTCCCATGACTCCGATCTGTTACTTCCATCACCATAGCTCCTGTCTCCCTCTTATAAGGCCCCCTGTGATAACACTGAGGACCCATTCGAATAATTCAGGATCATCTCCTCATTTTAAGGTCCTTAACCTAGGCCTGGCTGGATGGCTCAGTTGGTTGGAGCATCATCCCATGCACTGAAAGGCTGCAGGTTTGATTTCTGGTCAGGGCACATATCTAGGTTGCAGGTTCAATCCCTGGTTGGGGTGTGTATGTGAGGCAACTGATCAATGTCTCTCTCTCTTTCCCTCATCCTCTCTCTTTAAAATCAATAAAAACATATCTTTGATTGAGAATTTAAGGAAAAGGTCCTTAAATTAATTACATGTGCAAAGTGCCCTTTACCATTAAGGGAACATTCTCAGGTTCCAGTGCTTAGGATGTGGATGTCTTTGGGTGCCATTATTCAGGAACTGGGGGAGGGGTAATAAAGAGGCCAGGAGGCCCCCTCTGTGCAGGTGCTGTCTGGGCAGAGACCTGAAGGAGGTGAGGGAGACATGGATTGTTGGGGAAAAGTGTTCCAGGCAGAGGGAACAGGCAGTGAAAAGTCTGAAAGTCAGAGGCAGCTGGGCATGGGGAAGAAAGCTACAGGAGTTGGAAGGGCGTGAAGCAGACAGAGTGATGAGAGTGAGCTTGAAGAAGCAGGTGGAGGTTGAACCTGGGTTCTCTGTGGGACAGGCATTTGCCCCAGCGGTTTAAGCAGGGCATGACACAGTCCCTCTGGCTGCTGCAGGTAAAAATACACTGTCACCTGGATTTGTGGGAACCCAGGTAAAACTATTGTAATAGTCCATGAGATGAGTTTACAAGAATGTTTAGAATTCTTAAAATAGTGTGAAAATGAGAGTTTTGGGGGAGGGCAGGAGGTGAGGTAGAAATAAATCTTAAATAATGCAGCAAATATTCATTATGGGCCTAGCCTGTTCAACTGGCAGTGTCTCCTGCTCCCCACCTTGGAGAAGTGCCACGCCCACTCCCCCCACTGCTTACTCAGAGACCTGGGGAGCTGTACCTGGGAAGATCTTCATCCTGCCATTCGTCCTTTACATCCACATGCTCCATCCGGAGTGTGGCTTCTGTTGTTCCCATGGGATCTGGGAACAGGCACCAGCCTTGAAGCAAGGATGATTTCTGAAGGAGAGCAAAGGGTGGAGGTTTTACTGAACAATCATCATAATAACAACCTCTCACCCATGTGCAACATTTTAGATCCATCTGCAAAGAGCTTTTGCAGCCATTGTTTTATTGAATCATTGCCCAGCTCTATGAGTCTTCCCATTTCACAGATGAGAAAACAGAGGCATAGAGAACTAAGAACACCCATGTGGGTCTGGAGTGTGAACCCACGTGAGAAGCTGAGGGTTCATCTGGCTATAAGCCCTCCCCACTAAAGTTCTGAAATACACCTTCCCCAGGGCTCACCATTCCTCCATTATCTTGGGCTTCAACTGGGAAGCCATAAAGCTATTAAACTCATTTATACTAAAGTGTCGATGACTGATATATTTAAGCTTCCTTGCTGGGATTGACCTGGTCAGTCCCACCCCACCTCTGTCTGCTCCAGGCCATATGCTCTGCACCTTTACCTCATCCCCCCACCCCAAAGAAGCAAGTGCTAACAACTTGCTGACCTGAGGGCTAATGGAAGGCACTGTGGAAAGTGTCTGGGGTTGGAAGTCAGGATCATAATTATTACCAACCACAAAATGTCAGTTTTGTTTTTATTGTCCTAGAAGTGGGCTGGGGGCAGGGGTGGGGTAGACACAGCACTCTAGATGATGGCTTAAGCACTGAGCTGTCTGGGGGCAGGGTCAGCTGTTGAGTGAAATTAAGTATGGGTATACCCTGGCACAGGGCAGACTCTCAGGTCATTCATCCCTCCAGGCCTCAGTTTCCCCATCTATAAATGAAAGAGTTGTGCTAGAAATAATCTCTGTGATATCTTTTGGGTATAACATTCCAGGATTTTATGACTCAACTGACACCACAGGGTCTGTGGTTTTAAACCAGTGGCTCTCCACTGGGGCAATCCTGCACCCCCCATCCCTCCTCCTCAGGGGACACTTAGAGTCAATGTTTGGAGGCATTTTAGTTGTCACAACTGGAGGGGGGTTCTTCTGGGAGTAAAAGGGTGGGAGCCAGGGATAATTCTCAACACTCCACAGTGCCCAGGGTGTTATGACCTGGCCCCAGATGTCTGTAGATCTGAGATTGACAAACTCCATTTTAATCCGCAGCTTTGTGAAAGGACTTCAGGCATGGGTTTGACTGTCCTTATAGAAGGGCTACTGTGTCATTGCACCCCATCCTCCCATCCTCCACACAGGTCCTGTGGTGTTATCCTCACCCGCCAGCATCTAAGGTCCCCGCCTCCAACCAGCCCTTCACCTTCCCTGATACCAGCTGTCCCTCTGTAGAGCTGGTGCATGGCCAGCAGTTCGGGTGTGACAGGCAAAGCCCTGCCCGCACTGGACCACAGGCTCTGGAGAGGATAGGTCTGCATTTGGGACCCCAGTTCAGAGAGGGAGGACCCAGAAGGAGCAGAGACAGGTGAGGAGGCCAGGCAGGGAGGGAGGGGATGACTAGGATTAGAACCCTTCCCTACTGCTGTGAGAGTTTCTCACTTGCTTCTTTTCACTGTCCTCAATGTCGTCATTCATTCATGGAGGAGGGACAGTGAGACGCAATACGCCAAAAAAAAAAAAAAAAAAAAAATCCCTTCCTGACAGTACAGGCAACCGCCACCACCCAGAACCTTACAGCAAAGTGGAAGTTCACGTCAATGAAAATTCATTTCCTAGCAAAAGGGAGTGGTCTTTGTGTCCGTTTTCCTCATCCTGAGTTGGGTGTGAACTCAGCCCCCAGGAAGGACCCCCCCACACACACACACATCTACAGCCTAAACCCTGGAGCCACACATGTCACCCCAAGATCCTCTAAATGTGGGTGTGGATAGGCTCCCCACGGGCCCTGTCCACTCCCATTCTCCCGTCCTGACTGCACATTTGAGAATGGCAGCTAAGGCAAAGGAGGGGACAGCTGAGAAGTGTTCCTTTGCACTGAGATGCTGAATTATTAGCACATCACATTCAAGTTCAGATGGAGAAGGAGGAATCTGTCTTCAACCATCATTTCCCTTCCTCCCAACCCAAAGGGAAGCCTTTATGTACACATCTCTCAAACCCTTTTTCCGGATCGCTGCCGCTGTTATAAATAGGAAAGGCACGGAGGTGGGACGTGGACATTTTGGTCTCTTAGGAAGCGTCCCAGAGAAGGGCTGAGGGTTTTATCTGCCTAATCTCCAAACACGTCCTGAAAATTGTGTGATTCTCTGTTTCCAGGTGAGCGGTGGGCACGGAAGGGGAACTGTAGGTGTGAATGCCACCTAACGCAAAAATGGACGGGTTCCCACCCAAAGAGTCACAGGACTGGGGTTCTCTGCTGCCACCAGCCCCATCAGCCAGGAGGGGTTTGCAGCGGCACATGCCTGGGGCACCTTCCTGGGCAGGGCGAGGGAAAAGGGAAGGTGGACTCACCTCCGCGGCGAGTGCTGCTTACCTCCGCGGCCTCTCCAGATTAGGCGCAGACAAAGGCGAGCCCCGTGTGGCTGCTGCCCGGCATCCCTGGTGTTCCGAGTGGGTCCCCGGGCCTTCAGCGTAACAGAAGAAGATGCACGCAGGGGTGGACTCTGCATCCAAGCAAGGTCACCCAGAGCAAGCGTGGCCGGCGCAGAGGGGCGCTTTTGTCTAAGGGTGGGGAGCGGTTTGCAGCTAGCTGTGGGCTCCCCCTCACTCCGCGGCAGCTGCGTCCCCTGTCATCCTCGCAGCCTGTGCCTCTAAGGTAGTTTCCTCTTTCCAGCTCGCAGCTGTCAGAGGCTCGGCTTCCTTAAGATGGTTAATTACGCTGCTTTTGTGTGCAGGGTGGGTCGGTGGGGGCAGGGCTGACCAAAAAGCACAGCCCCCTGCCAGAATCCGGGCCTCTCCATTGGCTGGGAGGGAGCATTTCCAAGCGCCTTACCAGCGGCAGAAGCGGAAATGATTTTCTGATGGCGCATCACAGATTTAAAAAACAAAACAAGGAACAAATAAATAAATAAATGGCGGCGATGGCCTCATTTCTTCGATTAAGAGGGAAGGAGGGAGGAAACGATATCCTCAGAACCCCGTTTCACCGGTCCCTCAGTCGGCCGCTCCCTGTTGACGAGGCCGTGTGCCCAGGACCGGGATGGATCCTGGGGAGAATCTCCTCGGGCACACTTGCTCAGAGCCTCCGAGGGAAAGGCACTCCTTGCCGTTGTGCACTGCAGTGACCCTGCCCTGGAGGACTCCGGGGGGACAGTAGAATGGTACAGAGTTAACAGTGAAGCCTCTGAAATCGAACCAGAAGTAGGTTTGAGCCCTGGCTCAGCCTCGGTTTCTTCATCTGTGAAATGGGAACATGGTTCTTGTGTTCCAGCAGTAAATAAGCACTGAGAGTGCTTCACTTGGAGCAGGAGCATGAGGAAGGGCCCTATTCTTTAGGGCCCAAGGACATATTTCTTGCTTACTGTTTTCATTTTTAGACCTGTAGCAGGTTGACTAGTGTCCTGTGAGCTGCTCCCCCTAAAAAAATATATGGCCATGTCCTAACCCCTGAATGTGGGCTTATTTGTAAAAAGTCTTTGAGATGGAATTAAGTTAAGGATCTCCAGATGAGATCATCCTGGATTTAGGATGAGCCCTAAATCTGATGGTAAGCCTCTAGGACGGAAGAGAAGGGGAGAAGGTGTGAGAGGAGCATGCCATGTGCCAGTGGAGGCAGACATTGGGATGATGCAGCTACACGCCAAGAACTGCCAGTCAGAAGCTGGGAGAGAGGCCTGGAGTGGATTCTCCCTCACAGCCTCCAGGAGAAGCCAGCCCTGCCAGCGCCTTGATTTTGGACTTCTGGTCCCCAAAACTGTGAGAGAGTACATCTCTGTGGTTTTGAGCCCCCTAGTGTGTGATACTTTGTTATGAAAGCCCCAGGAAACTAATACATGACCCTAAGTAGGAACTGGTGCTTATTCTTCTCTCCAGCTCCTTCATCACTGAAGTGCTTTTTGCCTCTTCTGTGGACACATCGAGTTTAATCCCAGCACAGGTGCCTTGCACGTGTTGTGCCTTTTGCCAGGAATGCTCTGCCCACAAATGGTCGCTTTATTCAGGTGTCAGCTCAAAAGAAATCTCCTCAGAGAGGCCTCCCCTTATCACCCACTCGCCTCTCACCCCATCACCCTCCATCCCATTGCTTCAGTGTGGTATTTTAAGTATATGGTTTAAAACTGTGGTACAATACACATAATACAAAGTTTGCCATTTTAACCATTTGCAAGGATACAGTTCAGTGGTGTAAAGTACATTCTCATTGTTGTGCAGCCATCCCCATTATGTAGTTCTAGAACTTTTTTTATCACCCTAAATGGAAATCCCATCCCCGTGACGCTCTCCCTCAAGCCCCTTCCTCACCCCTGGCACCCACAAACCCACTCTCTCTCTCTGTGGATGTGCCTGTTCTGCGCATGAATGGAATCACACACTGTGTGGCCTTTTGTGTCTGGCTCCTCTCACTGAGCATGATGTTTTCAAGTTTCATCCACATATAACATATTTCAGAGTTTCACTCCTTTTCATGGCTGAGTAATATTCCAGGGTGTGGATGGACCACATTGTGTTTATCCAGTCACCAGTGGTTGGACACTTGGGCTGTTTCTACTTTTTTGGCCATTGTGAATAGTGCTGCTATCCACATGGGTGTATATGGACTTATTGGGAAACACAATGATTTTTTTCACAGCACTTCCTACTATTTGAAATGACTTACTTGTTTCTTTGTTTATTCGCTGACCTCCCCTGCCCCTTTTTAGACTATAAACTTCAAGGGAAATGAGTCTTGTTCACTTCAACCTTCTCTGCAGAGGACAGCTGCACCTGGCACAAAGGAGATGTTTGGGAAATGCAGGTAGAATGCATGGATACTGGTTCTGGTTGCAGATACCACACAAGACCCTGAGTGTGTGGCTGCCTCCATCACAGCATCAGGATATGCGTCCCTCCAAGCCAAAGGCATAAAGGCACTGCCCCACGGCAGAGGGGGAGGAGGCCCCGGAGCCTCCGGCACAAGATCTGGACTTTGCACTTCCTGGATAGCAGAAGTGTAGCTCTGGAAAGAGACCTTTGTGTTAACTAAATAGGAAATCCAGACCAGTTCTGTGCTGGCCACTGGGGTTCAAACGCAAATAAGACTTTTCTTTCATAGGACTTCTGTTGTGAAAAACAGATGGGCAAAGGACTCTGGGCTGGTTTAGAGACATCTTTGAAGCAGAGTGGCTGGGGGGATGAATGGGAAGATTTCCTGTGGTGATGATGATGTGAGTTAGACACTGAGTACTGAGGAGGAGTTGGGTGGATGGAGAAGCTGGAGGGAGGCATTCTGGACAGAGGGCGGTTTGAAAACCCAGGCCCTTCTCTCAGGAGAGGGAACTGGGAGCTGTCCGTGGTGCTGCAGCCACTGCAAGGGAGCCCAGCAGGAGAACCAAGCTTGGCGCTTGCCTGGTGTATTTTCAATTGCAGTTAAAATATGCATAATATGAAATTTACCATTCTGATCATTTTAAGTGTAATGAGAAGTGGCACTAGTATATTCACAATGTGAAACCATCCCCACCATCCATCTCTCGAACTTTTTCATCTTCCCAAACTGAAACTCTGTCCCTGTTAAATACTAACTCCCCATTCCATTCCCCAGTCCTCCATAATGCAAGCTTCTTGAAATCAGAGACATTGGAGTTTGTTATTATTGAATCTCTAATTCCTAGACCAGTGTTTATTACTGGAAAGCAATTCTGCTTTCACCCCACCCCCACCCCCACGACATTTGGTGATGTCTGGGGATATTTTTTGTAATCACAACTTGGAGGATATGAGTGATACTGGCAATGAGTGAATAGACCAGAGATGCTGCTCAACACCCTACAATGCACAGTCCAGACTGTAAAGAATCCACCCAGACTGTTTCCTTTTCAGGGTTTATCTAGTGCTATGCTTTTGCATTTTTGTGCTTGTTGGTGAGTTTGCTGTTTATAATGGCCCACATGCATGGTGTTGAAGTGCTGTCTGGCATTTCCAAGTGCAAGTAGGCTGGGGTGTACCTTACAAAGAAGATATGAGTATTAGATAAGCTTCGTTCTGGTATGGGTTATAGTGCTGTGGGCTGTGAATTCAGTGTTAAGGCATCACAATGCACATTAAATAAGGTCTCTTTAAACAAAACATACACATAAAACAAGGTGATATATTGACTAGTTGATAAAAATGTTGTGACCAGAGGCACACAGGAACCCATCCCTGAATTTCCCATAGGAGCAGTGCTTCAGTGTTTGCTGTTCAGTTTTTGCACCGCCTTTAGAGAACAGAACAGCTGTTGATAATGAGAACTGACCGTATTTATTTCCAAGGGCTATTGTGAGGACTAGGTAAGATTGTGCAGGTAAAGTATTTAATACATGTAATCTAGGGAAAACGATTAAAACAGCCCTACTTTTGTATGAAGCACGCAGCCTTCATTATCTAGTTAGAGCTGCAGAGAACTGGAGGGAGGCCATGGGTAATTACCACGCTGGACTTTAGCCAGTTCATGGCAGGTGAGCTGTGTTTGGCAGACTCAGTAGATTATTGCCTGAGGCCACACATGGTCATAAAGACACAGATGGAAGAATGCCATATGCTAAATCACCCATATGGCTTTCCTTGGTACCCTGGGTTTGCCATGTTTCTGTCCAAGAATTAACTAGCCCCCTGACTGCTTACATTAAGGGGCAAAAGAACACCACTCCATCACAGCCAGTAAATGTAATTTTGGGGGTCCTTTTAAAAGTTAAATTTTAAAAATTTGGACTAATTTTATTTTATTTTATTTTGGTCTTTAAGTGTTTTGTTTACTTATTTATTTTTAGACAGAGGGGAAGGAAAGGAAAGAAAGGGAGAAAAACATCAGTGTGTGCTTTCCTCTTGTGCACCCCCAACTGAGGACCTGGCCTGCAACCCAGTCATGTGCCCTGACTGGGAATTGAACCGGCAACCCTTTGGTTTGCAGGCCAGCACTCAACCCACTGAGCCATGCCAGCCAGGGCAAAAATTTGGACTAATTTTAGAATCACATGTGGTTGAAAGAAATAACACAGAGAGATCCTGTATATCCTTTCCATCCATGTTACCCAATGGTAACATCTTACAAAATTATACAATAGTACAATAACACTATTGCTTTTGATAGTCAAGATTAAAAACATTTCCCTCACCCCAGGATCCCTCATGTTGCCATTTTATAGCCACTTCTATTCCCCACCCCCCTGTCCCCATGTCCTTAACCCCTGGAAATCACAAATATGTTCTCCATTTTTAAAAATATTTTTGACCTTTCAAGAATTGTATGTAAATGGAACAACCATAGAGTGTGTAGCCATTTGGCATTGGCTTTTTTCACTCAGCATAATTCTCTAGAACTTCAACCAAGTGGTTGTACATATCAAGAGTTTCTTTCTTTTAACTGACAAGTATTCCGTTGTTAGGAAATGTCTAGAACAGGCAAATCCATATAGACAAAGCAAACTAGTGATTGCCAGAGGCTGGGGGAGGGGAATGGGAAGGAACTGCTAATGAGTATGGGGTCTTTTCTTGGGGTGATCAAAATGTTCTGGAGTTAGTGGTGATGGTGGCACAACTCTGTAAAGGCACTAAAAACCATTGAATTGCACACCTTAAATGGGTGAATTATATGGTATGTGAATTACATCGCAATAAAGTTGTCATTAACCAAAAAATACCATACTTGCAATTAATAGTTTGGTTATGATCTGCTTTCCTGATTCTAAGTTCCTCAGGACTGGTACCATGTCAGTTTGGCTAATTGCTGCGCACCCCAAGAGGGCCTGGCCTGCATCTACCAATGGCTGCTGGCACCAATCCAACAGCAACAGGAATCCCTAATTGGGGTGCAGTGATGAAGGAACTATTCAGGGAAAAACAGCTCACTTGTTATACAGTGTGGCTGTGAAAACAGCACAGCTGTGAGACAGCCCTAGGGCCAGGTCTCTCTCTAGCTAGACAGTTCTGCCATGTTTACCGGAGTGCCCAGCGAGGTACCTTCTGTGTTTTTAGCCCAGCCAGAGAGCACCTCTTGAAGAAAGGAAAAATGCATTCTCTGAGCTAGAAGAGAGATGGGTTATATGGACAGAAGTCCCCGCCCCTGATCCCCAATTGGTCTGTCCTCACGAAAATGAGGATTCCAAATTCTCAGTTTAATTGGTCCAAAAGGCACTGTCTTAATTGGTCAGAATAGAGCCACTCTATTTGGTCAGAGCTGGGCAGCTCCAACTGGATGGGGAAAACCTCAGTCCTATTGGTTGATGCAGGATTCCAGGAACTCCTTGATAAGGGCTGGCTCAGCTGACAGAAATAATGCAGGCAGATTGTTCAGCACGGAGCAGTTGGTTCAGTCCAGGCCTCTCCCTGAAGTGGAGTTTTCTTGAGAAGCCCTTGTGTAGAAAAGGCTGCAGGCTCAGTTTTCTTTTTTATTTATGTGTGTTTGTTGAATTGAGCTCAGTTACCCACCAGGAGACCTTCTTAGTAGGTACCTTCTTTCTCAGGGTCCATACTGTAATAGGTGGGTCAAGAAATATCTCTAAAAATTTATTATACTTAAAGTAGATTTCTCCACACTGGCACTAGTGACATTTGATGCCACCTCGTTCTCCATTCTAGGGGGCCACTCTGGATGTTGTCAGGTGTTAAACAGCATCCCTGGCCCCTACTCCCTCCATGCCTGTCTTGACAACCACCAATGTCCCCAGATACCACCCAATGTCTCCTGGGGGCAAATCACTCCATTTGAGAACCACTAATTTAGAGCCACAGAATTAATTGTAGGTGCTGAGCGGGCCCTTAGAAGGCCCCAGTTAAAGGTTGGCACCCAGGGTGGTGCTGAAGGAACAAGCAGGACTTGGCTGGATCAATAGGGTCACATTCACCCAGCTAGATGCGGTCATCAGGGCTCCCAAACCCACCCAAGTGGGACAAAAAGTAAAGCTACTTCCAGGCCGGTGTCCAGGGAGTGTTTTAGGATGAGAGGCCGAGAGGGGGGCGTGAGGCAGAGAACACCCAAAGCTGAGTGGTTAAAGGAAGGGCGGGACTCAGAGAACGGTCAGGACTTGAAGCAAGGAGCGATGTTTGAGCCCCGACTCCCCACATTTGGGTCGTAAAACGCTAGGCGGGTCTCTAAATGAGGGCCCAGGTTTGGGACACAGAGCTGAGCTCAAGCAAAGACTCCGGATGTGGAGCAGGATGCGAGGGTCTCTCGGTATCGGAGCGGGCCTGGGCGCGGGGAGGGACCGAGCCACACTTCTCTGCTGCAGAGCAGTCGAAGGTAAGGCAGGGCTCCGAGTATGGGGCGGGGCTTGATGCGGAGGCGGGACTCCAGGTCGTGTCGGTCAGACGAGGAATAGAAAGCGAGGAGGACTGAGCCTCGAGTGGGGGGCGGGGCTTGCGTCGCGTGGCCCGGCGCGAGCGAAGCGTAGCCCGGGGACGTCACGCGCCGAAGGCCCTGCCCCTTCTCACCTCTATCTGGACCGGCGCTCTGTGGAAACGCGAGGATGGCAGCGGGAGGCTCTTTCGGCTTCGCTCAGGGCGCGGGCCCGCAGTACAGGTAACGACCTCCACTCTGCCCTGCCCCAGGGAGATCGCGCCCCGAGTACCCGCGGGTCGGCGTCTTGGTTGGAACCCGGCGACGCGCGGGCTGCGGCCCTGCTCCGGCTAAGATGGCAGCGGAGCCGCGGAGGTCGCGGCGCCAGGTTGTGTCTGTCCAGCGGAGAACTGGGGCCCTCCTGGCGTGGGAGAGGGCCCTGGACCCGAGGTGGGGATGGACACAGAGCTGTGCTCGGAGGGCTCCTGGCAAGGCAGAAGGTGGAGTAGTACCTTGGCGGGGCGGGGAGAAGTGGAGGTGGGGACCTGCCCCTATTGGGAGGAAAGTCCTACCTGGGAGCGTACCTGGCCAGGCAGGGGTATGTGGGGTACTGGTCCCTGAAGGTCGGTGTTGGGGAACGTGAGAGAACACAGAGACCTGGGAGGCTACCAGAGGGCGAGGCACAGACTTGGGGAGGGGGTTTGAACCTGACTGGGGGGTTGGGCAGAGACTTGGGGAAAGTCCCCAGACCCAGTAGGAGGGTAGCACCTGGGGCTTCCAGGGGACAGGGAATAGTTAGGAGGGGTACAGCTGGGACAGGAGGGGTAGAGGGACTTGGAACCTTGCAACTCAATGGAGTGTTTGGATATTTAAGATCTAGTAAAGGACAGGGACCCAGGAGTTTGGGAGGGGAGGGAGAGAAAGGAATCTAGAGAAGAGATGGCAGAGAGTGGCAGGCAGGCATAGGAAGTCGCCAGGGGAAGGAGGGATCCATGGGTAGAGTCACATGGAGTATCTTATATCTCAAATGTACCCCCCCACACACACACACACCATTCTTGGAGTATCTCTGCTGCCTCCTTTAGCAATCAAGACCAAGTCCCAGGCACAGGTGCAGGATCAGCATCCCTGGGAGGAAGTCTGGATGGGGAAGTGCCCACTCCCCATCATTGTGGTTTATCAGCCTTGCCGTCAGTTTCCGACTGGTAGCCTGGCAGAACCTCTTGGGCCAGTTTCTCACAGACCCTGAGGAGCCAACCTTGGTGCCAGCCACCCCTTAGGCAACTGAGACATGTGTCTGCTGCCCTAGAGGCCTTTGCTGCATGTGGTGTTCATACTCTATTTCAGCATGTTGCAAATAGATGAGGCTAGTGGAAAGTTAGGGCCAGCCTCTCAACCCAGACGTGATACTGCCGTGTTCTTTCCTGTGGGAACAAGGCCAGGGCTTTGAAACAAGGGTTGTGGACGTTAGGAGTGCTCCCAGTGTTGTCTGCCCTCAGTGTGGACTCCAGAGTGTAGCATTTGTCTAGTAATGGATTTCCCGTCAGGGACAGAATGGATAGCCTGCTGTTTTCTGGGGCACAGGGTTAGGTTTTTGTTTTATCCTGCCTTGTTTCCATCGTCCTCAGTGGATTTCTGATTACCAGTGCTTCAGGAAGCAGGACTTGGCTAGTCTTCTAGGCTTCAAGACCATGCACTTTTGGAATGTTCCACCCTTCTGCCTGCTTGCTGGCTTTTCTTTCTCTTTTTTTCTTTCTCTCTTTTTCTTTCTACAGTGCATTCTTCAGTCAGAACTGGGAAATTACTTTAATGTTATGCTTTCTATTAAGATTATGTTCCAGAAGAGAAACTGAGCATTTACACTGTTAAGATAGGTACAGGCATGCCTCAGAGATATTGTGGGTTTGATTCCACACTGCAGCAATAAAGCAAATATTGCAATAAAGAGAGTCACATGGTTTCTTTGGTTTCCCAGTGCATATAAAAGTTAGGTTTTTACTACACTAAGTGTGCAGGAACATTGTATTTAAAGACAATGTAAGCCCTGGCTGGTGTGGCTCAGTGGATTGAGCGCTGGTCTGAGAACCGAAAAGTCACCTCTTCCATTCCCAGTCAGGGCACATGCCTAGGTTGCAGGCCAGGTGTCCAGTTGGGGGCGTGCGAGAGGCAGCTGATCAATGTTTCCCTCCCACATCAGTGTTTCCCTCTTTTTCTCCTTCCTTTCCCCTCTCTCTAAAAAATAAATAAAATCTTTTAAAACATATATAAAAACAATGTACATGTTTTAATTAAAAATGCTTTATTGCTAAAAAAAAAGGCTTAAATGGCACTGATAGACTTGCTTGATGCAGGGTTGCCACAGACCTTCAATTTGTAAAACGGCAATATCTGGGAAGCAGAATAAAAACGAGGTATGCCTGTAATTGCCGGGCTTCAGTAGATGTTTTTGTTATTTTGTCTTACTGAACCTATACATTTTAGTGCAGCGGCTGTCTGTGTTCTGATAACTTAGGTGATACAGTATATGCACATGTAACTATGTCAAACTGCCATTCACTGAATGTCGCGTTAGTCTGGTCTTTAGTCTTTTTTTTTTAAATATATTTTATTGATTATGCTATTACAGTTGTCCTATTATCCCCCCTTCATTCCCCTCCACCCTGAACACCCTATACCACCCACATTCCCCCCATTTACTTCAGTCCATGTGTCATAAGTTCTTTGCTTCTACAT
>CM052545.1:36793479-36983994 GCA_028533065.1 Trachops cirrhosus | reverse complement strand
AAAAAAAAAAAAAAAAAAAAAAAAAAAAGATCCTGAGGCAGAGCCCAACCACGGCAGTCCCGAATTCGTGACTTACAGAAACGGAAACTGTGGAGATGATAAATGGTTATTGTTGTTTGACCTTGTCGTTGGGGATAGTTTTGTAAAAGATTTTATTTATTTTTACAGAGAGGGAGAGAAACATCAATGTGTGGGAGAAACATTGATTGATTAACCTCTCAGACACCCCCAACCAAGGACCCGGCCTGCAACCCAGGCATGTGCCCTGACTGGGAACCGAATTGGTCTGGTGCTCAATCCACTGAGCTAAGGCGAGGATAATATTTTTTTAAGTCCTTACCTGAGGATATGTTCACTGATTTTTCAGAAGGGAGAGAGATGGGGGTGGGGGAGAGGTAGAAAAAGAGAGGGGGAGAGAGGGGGGAGAGAAAAACATCAATCAGTTGCCTCCTGCATGCACCCCAACCAGGGACCAAACCCGCAACCTAGGTATGTGAGCAGACTGGGTTTTTTTCTGACTGGGAATCGAGCCCACAACATTTTGGTGTATGGTATGATGCTTCAGTCACCTGAACCACCTGGCCCGGGTTGGGGGTAATTTTTAATTCAGCAATAGATAATTAATATATAAATGTCTACCATTAGGAACCCAGGCCAATGAATTGTGATACATTCAAGCAAATAAATAATCAGCCTTTAAGTTTGGGAGGCTCAGGGTAAAAGTACAAATGGAAGCCTATATACTATATATCTAAACATTTTAACAGTATAAATCAAGATAGCAAAAAGTTAATACAGTACAATAACCCCCCTTATTTGTGAGGGATATGTTTCAGAATTTTCTTATGTGATCCTTATCAGTATTGGGCTAAAGTCTTTGATGGTGCCCTTCCCAACAAATGGGCTTTGAAATTTGAGGACTGTCTACTGATGGCTGATACTCAGCAGAGCCTGGAGCACTGGGGTCAGAAAGACGGGTTTAAGTCAAGCACTTGACACGAGTCACTGGCCCTCAGAGTTTCCTCAGCTAGACAACGTGGACAGCTGGACGGATGGATGGGTGTGTGGCGATGGCACCTTCTCTGCAGGTGGCAAGACCTGAACGAGATGATGTGGACAAAGCCTCAGAGCTGTGCTTCCCACAGAGCAGGGCGTCAATATAGGCTGATTGCTGTTAGTAAAGTTTTTAGTTTAGTGGTAAACAGTCTTCCAAATTTTAACAATCGGGTGGATCCACTTGTCCTTTGGTTTAAAAATACCATTAAAGTTCAACTTTCTCTGTGGAATCTTGATGTTGGAAAAAAAAAAAGACTACCACTTATGTGAATGAGCTGAGAAGTCTTCAAATGATTCAGGCCTGACTTTGCCACTTACCATGCCTCAGTTTCCTCTTCCGTAACATGGGGCGATGATGGTCCCTACCTGACAGGGCTGTTGGGAGATTGTGTTCATTCCTGAAGAGCACTTAGAACTCATCATCGAAAGGTACTGTGTGAACCGGGCATCGGAAGCCCCTGATAGCAGTGGTTTATGTGCTCAACTCAAGTTCTGCGTAGAGCTCCATCTAACGCAGCCGGGCTTTTGTGTGTGTTGTGCTTCTAGCGCTCAGCCTCCCATGGCTTTTCCCCTCCCTGCCTCTGGAGCCAGCTTCACCTCCCACCCCACGCCTGGAATGGGCCCTGCCTTGACCCTGCCATTTCCTTCCACGGCCACCCGGCCACCTAGGTCTGGCAGCCCAGCAGGATATGGCGGGTACCAGCCCCACTCCATCCAGGACTTTGATTACAACAGCAGACTCCCGGAGCCCACCCCCACCCCCACCGCTGCTTCCTCCTACCAGGTATCAGCCCACCTTTCTCTGTCTAGCACCGGACAGGTCTAGCACCTGTCCTTCCTTGAAAACATGGTTGGTGTTGAATGGAAGAGTGATGTGGGCAGCCTGTACTGGCAGACAGTCCAGGACACACCTTCACCCTCCTCATGCCCCTGTCCCTGTCTGTAGAGGTGATTGGGGATGGGCTTCTCCTTCCTGGGCCCTTCTATTGTGGATGATGCCACTTTCCCCACCTCGGAGCTCTAGGTCATAGATCTGGCTGCTGCATTTCCACTTGGAGTTGCCAAAGCACCCCAGACTGCACATGGTCCATCCCCCACCTCTCCAGCCTCTGCCACCCATAAATTGTCCCTTGTTGGGTCAGTATGTGACACCACGGGCCACCTGGGTAGCCAGGCTTCACACTTTGGCTCTGTCCCCTTCCTCCCTCCCTCCCTCTCTTGCCATTGTTTCTCCAAGGCCTTCGACTTCTCCCTCCATACCAACCCTCCCATGCTTCTGCCCCCTCCCAAAGCCTCCTGACCCTTGTGTTTCTGTCCTTGCCTCCATGTCTCTGATCTACCAACAGCCCAAACCCTACCGTGAGCCAAAATCCAGCCATACACCCTGCCACCCTTGGATCCTTGAGAGCCCTCTGCCTGTGTATGGGGCGAGTGAGGACACATCTCATGCTTTCTCTCTGCTTTCTGTGTCTCTCCTGCGGAAACCCTCCCGTAGGACAGTTATGGCTATGAACCACTGACAGCCATCAGCAGCTATGAGAACAAACAGCATCAACCACCTGCTGTGGGCCAGCCTCAGCTCCCCACCAGGGCCGTGCTCCGCCAGTCAGGTGGGTCTCTGCAGGGTCTGCAGGTGGGAGCAAGGGCACGGAGTGACCGCATTAAAGTCACACTTAAACACTCCAGATTCACCGGAGAGCCTGGAGTAATGTGGCTGTCAGGGCTATCTTTTCAATGAGGGGCCTGTGTGTGAGAGAGAGAGAAAGGTAAAAATGGAGCTAAAAGTGTTTTCCAAGGAAGCCTTCCCAGGGTGGAAGGGGGTTAAGTTCTGCTGAGGATTTGTATCTTAGAAGTAGAAGAGAGAAGGAACACAATGAGTGTACACCTGTTACACTCATGACACAGAGGAAGAAGCGTCTGGAGAGGCGTGGTGGGCTCAGGTCACAAATGACTCCCAGCCGGATCAGAGCTCAGGATCGGGGAGACCTCTGGGGTTCCAGCCTTTGGCTGAAGCCTAGACCTCAGGGCAGAGGATGGTCCATGGCCAACTGCACCTTAGGCTCATCTGCAAGTGGGGGCCCACGTTTGCTCTGGCAGCTGGGGAGGCTGGTTGCAGTGGGAATAGGGAGTGTGGCTCTCGCTCTGTGCTCCCAGAGGACAGGGGTGAAGTGTGACTTCAGAGGGACTGTGCTTGCTCTCCAGAGGCCAAAGGAGCTTACTGTCAGCCCAGCGGTGGGTACAGCCAAGCACAGCCCCTACAACAGGCACCCACCACTAAGGCGGCACAGCCAGCCAGTGTCCCATCCTCCAGTTACACCTACTCCCCAGCGTCCAGCATCCAGCAACCCTCAGTCTTCATGTCCACCCTGCCTTCCTACACCTCGTCCTCATCCTCCTACAGCTTCACCTCCACCCCCTACACAGGTGAGGCAGTCGTTACTCTGTGAACCCATGAACCTGTTACTCTGTTTGCAGCCAAAATAAGCATCGCCTTCAAAACCGACCTATTTCCCTCTCATTCTTCTCTCTGCTTCTTAGGACCAAGCTATCCGAGCTGTTACATGTCGGTGTACCCAGCAGCCGGTCCTTACTATCCTCCACTGCTCCCCTCACAGATGCAGCCTCCACCACCTCCACCTCTACCCCCAAAGCCTGAGGACTTGTCCCCATGGGGTGCCTCAGGGAACAGCTCCAATGCCAGTTCTGCTGGCAGCTTCACTAAGAAGGCACTGGTTCCCACCGGGCTGCTGAAACCCAAGGATGGGCCCAGGCAGCCCCCGCTTCACTACTGTGACCTCTGCAAGATCAGCTGTGCTGGTGCCCAGGTCAGCACCCCACACACAATGCCTGGCAGGCTCTGCCACCTTCCTGCGCCTCCCTTGTGCCCTGTGGCCTACTAGAGGTCAGGATCGTGGCCTGCCCAAAAGAAGTCTATTATTAAACTTGCAATGCCAAGTGTGGGTCAGAATTACCCTGTTGATTGCCCTGTTGGTGGTTGAGTGGAAGAAATGAGAGCAGCACGGCACTGACTGTTGGCCACCAAAGGTGGTCTTGAACTCCAAGGCGGGCGGGGCCTCTCTTGATTTGGGGTAGGGGAGGCAGTCAGCGCTCCCTCCTTACGCAGTGAGGGCCCAGGCAGACACAGCTAGTTGTGGTGCGCCTCTGCTGCGGGGCTGCTTTGGCAGGACCCTTGGTGGGTGACAAGGGGCATGGGTGAGCACGTGTGCGTGTTGTCTCAGTGGAAGGAGTGTGGGCTCCAGAGCTGACCTCCCGGGCTCATAGCCTGGCCCTGCCATACTATCCCCCCAGCAGGTATCACAGCCTCTCTGAGCCTCAGTCTCCCTGTGGGACAGGGTTTGCCTGATCATCACCACTCAGCATAGAATATGACACATCCTTGATGTGGCTTGGAAAGGTCAATTCTTGTTATTCCCAGTTTTGCTAATATTTAATAACATTTTTTATTAGAATTTTTATTGAGATGGTTATAGGTTCACATGTGGTTGAAACAAATAATGCAGGTTGGTCCCGTGTGCCCTTTACCCAGCTTCCCCCAGTGGTAACAGTTTGTGAATTGCAGCCAGGATGTTGGATTGACATGGTCCGCTCTTATTCAGATATACCCTTTACTCATACTTGTTTGTATGTTGGGGTGGGGGCGGGGGGCGGTGTGCTCTGTCACTTAGGTACAATGTTGACAAGACTCCTACCTTCCAGCAAGTACCCCTCCAACTCCTGCCCCTCCCTCCCATCTGTCCCCAGGCCCAGCCTGTGCTGCCTTGTATATTTTCCAGAGGTATTTTTATTCCATGAATGTTAACTCTCAGCACAGGCAGAGGGCACTGTTCAGTGGGCCCACTTCTTGTGTGTTTGCTGTTGAGTACCTCATCTCCAGATTCCAGGAGAGGAGTCTGGGATGCCACCTAAGAGCTTGGTCATTTGCCAGATGCAGTGAGATATTTCGGGCCCAGGGGCACGTAACGAGTAGGTCTGTGGCCCATGCAGCCTCTCTCATGTGGAGCCCCTCGGTATTAGCAGTTTTCTAACAGGAAGTGTGGCATGCGTTCTTGCTTGGTTTCTGAGGTCAGATTCTGAAAAGTCAGAATTTTCTTTCAGAGTAACCCTCAAAACCAAATGTTTGATGGTTTGAGAATGTTGGCTTAAGAAATTCATAGATTTTTAGAAAAAAGAAGAAAAAGAAATCTGATGTCTTTCAAGTCGAGCATCTCAGTCTGTTGACTGGGCTTAAATAAAGAGGTGCCTGAGAGTGGAGGGCTGGGACTGGTGGGCCTGTGTTTTCCACTCGGGTTCGTGCACACCCTGCTGGTGAACTGCGGGGGACGGTGCAGTGCCAATGAGCACACGGCCCCCTCAGGCCGCCCTCACTATCTGCCAGCAGACCTACCGCGAGCACCTGGAAGGGCAAAAGCACAAAAAGAAGGAGGCAGCTGAGAAGACGGGCATCCAGCCCAACAGCAGCCCGTGTGGGGTGCGAGCGCAGCTGCACTGTGGCCTTTGTGACGTGTCCTGCACTGGGGCAGAGGCCTATGCCGCCCATATCCGGGGAGCCAAGCACCAGAAGGTAGGATGCCCGCATGGGCTTAGGCAGGGCAGCCCTGGGAGCAGCCCGGCTTTCCACACTCGGGCCCCGGAGGGGAATCCAGTGTATCAGAGGGGGCACTGATGAGGGGAGCTTTCTCTTTAGGGCCCATGTGTCCTTAGAAGCCAACACCTTCTCCCAGTTATAAAAGTCCTGCCTGCCTCTGGACAAAAGCATGAAGCCATGTAGGGTAGTACCCAGGCCCCTGAGAAGCTATTCTTGGCATTAGGCATGTTTAGATGTTTACATGAACAAGAGTTTGAACATTGATGCGATCAGGCAGTATATTCCATGTGGGGTCATGCTTTTTAAAAACAAAATTAAAATAGTAAGTTTTAATGTGGAGGATATCGAGGATGGGCTATTACTGGACCCTAGGTGTACATGTGTTCCTACAGAACGTAGACCTGTGCCTATGGACAAATGCACACGTACGTCTTAGCAGGTGACCCCTATCCACGAATCCATGCACACATTCTGTATGTGCATCGGGTGGGCACCGAGTTGGTGCTTGGGACGCAGAGAACATCCCTGTCTTGCAGCTCGAGGCAGTGGAGTTTGGAGGCATGAGGTCAGTGTTAGCCAGCACAGGGTACTGTTGTATTATGTAGGGCCCGTGTGTGCATGCCTAGTGAGGGCCTAGAAGCAGGAGACAATGTAGGAAGGCCTTCCAGAGGCAGTGGTGCTTGAGAGCTTGGTTGCTGGGGAATGGGGAGAGTCCCCAGGGCCTGGGACAGGACCACCAACTCTCACTTTCACAGGTTGCCAGCCCTCCCACGTTCACAGAGGTGCTCTCCCTTCCTCTCGAAGAAGGTCAGTCAGGCCTGCAGTTGGTCCTGATGGGAGAATCTGGGGCTGTTCCAGGTCTTCAAGCTGCATACCAAATTGGGGAAGCCCATCCCCACCATAGAACCCGTGCCAGGGAACTCCAGCTCAGCCCAGACCGCCTGCACAAGCAAGCCAGCCCTCCTCACCACCGAGAGTCCCCCTGTGACCTCAGCCAAGCCCGTAGAACCTGCTGACTCCAGCATGCATACCCCTGGTGGACCAGAGCTGCCCAAGAGGCCGGTGGTCTCAAAGGCCACGTGCACGGGTATGTGTTGCTGTGGTTCACAGCCCTCGAGCCGTGCCCCGACTCAACAGACTCCAGGTTCAGAGAAGTGTTTGGCCAGTTAACTTGTGTGTGTGGGTGAGTGAGCATATCTTCTCGGGAGGGACTAAGCTATGCCTGGGGCCAGGGGTGTGAAGGGGCATGCCTTTTCTCCCATATTCCTGCCAGGCAGCAGCTGCCCTGCTACCTCTGGTCCACACCTTCTGAACCTTTTACAGGAGACCATTGCTCTGAAACCTTGGTAGAGCCAATGGGATGACGGCACCCTTTCTTCCCATGGAGGTGGGACAGACTGAGATGCTGTGGGTTCCCTGAAGTGCCGCCCTAGGCCTGGAGAATTCCCTGGGCTGCATCCTCCCACACACTGGGAGCAGGCTCCCACACACCCCGGTGCTCATGTCGGGCACACCGGGCCTCACAGTTGTGCGGGTCCTGGGAGGTTATGGTGGGCTCCTTGCAGCCCCACATCTGTTCCTGCTTCCCTCGGGGGTGGGACACACCAGCAGGTACCTGAGGGGAGTAATGGTTGCCAAGTGACGCATGCTGAGTGGGTCATAACCGGAGCTGGATGTCAGGCACTCACCCCCCCCCGCTGCACACGCATTGCCTGGTATGAGTCTTTACAGTAAGTTTTATCATTGGTCCCAGTTTGCAGGTGGGAGAACTGAGGTGAGGGGAGGGGAAATACCTGACCCAGGCCGCTCCATAAGTGGTGGAGGCAGGATTCAAAGCCAGGTCTCTGACCATCTCTGCTCTTCCCTCCCCTGCTTTTTGTGGGAGGGGGCTTATTTTATTTTTAGCATCAGCAGTACTATGTTTTGAATAATCCCATGATACTGAAGATAAAATCATAAAGCAGTTTTGACAACAAAGAAACAACCCCCTCCCACCATAGATTTGTCTAGTGGGGCTGGGCTGCCTGTGAGCCTTGGTCCACCTGATGGCTCCCTGTTGATTGACGAAGGGCAGCAGAGTCTGTGCTGGGGGTTTCCTCAGTTGGGGGCCTATGGCTGGGCCCTTATGGATGCATGCAGATTGGCACTAGCTCTTCGTGGGCCTTGTTCTCTCAGCCGCGCCCCAAGCTGACTGGCAGTGGTCTTGCAGGGCCCTGTATCTGACTGGCTGACATCACGCAGGGGTGAAAGGGGCTGAGGGAGGGCTGGCCACGGTTTCTGGGTGGAGCAGGTTGTAAGTGCCGCAGTTCTTCCAGGGCCTCCTGAGCTGAAGGCAGCAGGCTGCAGACCCCCAGAGGGCAAACTGGCATACCTGAAGTCAAAGAGGTCGGGACAACCGCCCACCCTAGGAGACTCTGTGGAAGCTTCTGGAAGATGCTGTGACTTGCAGCCAGTGGGCCCCGGCTACGTGGAAGAGGTAACCCTGCCGGCAACAACCCTGCCAGCAACCACCTCGCCCTCGGGCCCTCGGTGTGTGCCCTGCTTCATCTCCAGGTTCTGGTGGGGAAGGACCTTGCCAGGGTCAAGTTTCGTGTCCTTGGTCCAGTTCTCCATTTCACATGTACACACCCAACCCCAGGCAGACCTCAGTGAGTTGTCCGGAACTTGCTGGAAGGGGCAGGTGCGGGGTTTCAGGTCTTAGAAGGAAGGCCTGAGCAGGCAGAGGCATTTCTTGCTGAGCATCACCCCAAGGCACGTGATTCCAGGGGCATGAGGAGCCAGCCTGCACCCTGCAGGGCCATCGCCCGGAGCCTGAGCGGAGGCCCTGCGGGCTTGTCTTAAACAGCCTTCTAGAACTCAAGTTCTGGAGCTTCTTCTGGCTGCTCCCTTAGTTCCCAGCCTTCCAGAGTTCATTTAAAGACTGTGGCTAAAAGGAAGTGTGAGCATCAGTATTTCTTTTCATTGTGTTTTCAACCAGTTCAGCATCTTATTTTGTCCTGAGCTACAAAATAGAACTCGTGTGCTACAGACCCAGTCATTTAAGAATTAAGGCAATAAGATCCACAGAAGCTGCAGCAAAAAAGAGAAGGGCACACGGTGGACAAAAATTGAGAATGCAAGGCAGGACTACCACAGGGCAGGGCATGGGCCAGCGGTGGCTGAGCCGGGAGAAGAGGGCGCCGGATGGTGGCAGAGGTGAGCTCAGCACAGGAGGCTCCTGAAAGCCGCCCTTTGGAAGGGCTCAGCTGACAGGAAGCTGACAGGAAGCCAGCTCGCTGACCTCAGAGACTTTGCTGTCACTCCTCTGGGCCACCTAGGAAGGCCCAGTTCCCTTGCAGGGTGGCAGGAGGCACCCTTACTCAGGGGCCAGTGCTCAGCTGAACTTTGTGTCTCAGGTATGCGACAGCGAAGGCAAAGTGATCCGCTTCCACTGCAAGCTGTGTGAGTGCCGCTTCAACGACACCAACGCCAGGGACATGCACGTCAGAGGGCGGCGGCACCGGCTGCAGTATAAGGTGTGCCTCGTAGGGTCCTGATTAGCTCAGGGTTTGGAGGTTGTGTGTGTGTAAGAACTTCCATGATTTCTACATCTTGCTCCATGTCTCAAAACATTTTTTCCCTCTGGGAGACAGAGCTTTGACAGGAGCTTCACACCCCCTGAGCCTCTCAAACCACATCCAGACCTGCCTTTGCCACTGCCTGGAGGGCCAGAGCAGAAAAGATGGGCTTGCATTTGCAGTCGATTTCATCTGCTACAGATGGATGTTTAGTTGTACAATGGCACCCGCCTGTTGTCAGAGGAGGTGCTCAGGCACACGGTCAGGTCGTAGATGTGTGCACAAAATAAGACACGGACATTGCCTCTTTCCCCGGACACTCAGTGTTGTTTTGCTCACATCCGACACACGTTTTTCTTTTCTGGGGCCTCTGCCTGTGCCCCAGGCTGGCGTGTGCTAGCTGAGATGGACACCGTGAATTGGATACCGTGCTCTGATTGAACTGTGTCCCCATGGGGAGGCATACGGGCACCAGCACAAGACGGAGTCTGTGAGCTGGAGCGTGGCCGGGGCCCTGGTGCTGAGAGGTTGTGACTTGAGGGGCTGCTGCTGCAGGGGGTGTTGGGCTGTCCAGGCTGAGCCATCCCCAGGGACCCTGGGGCCACCAATGCCAAGACCCTTCCAGCACCAGCGGGGGCTCCTTCTCCCACCTAAGGGGAGGTTTTGCGTGGCCAAGGAGCTCCCGTGGCCCTTCAACACCCTGGGCCCAACCCGAGGGCACCTGTGCACGTGTGTGTTTAAACACGCCTGACTCTAGGCCTCCAGTATGCTTGTGCAGAGCCCACACATAACTCTCCTTGGGGTGGTAAGCTGTGGCTTCCAGATATT
This sequence comes from Trachops cirrhosus, assembly GCA_028533065.1. Classification (NCBI taxonomy): domain Eukaryota; kingdom Metazoa; phylum Chordata; class Mammalia; order Chiroptera; family Phyllostomidae; genus Trachops; species Trachops cirrhosus. The sequence continues at coordinate 36,973,947 of CM052545.1, read as the reverse complement.
TCCTCTCTTTTTGGCAGTTCCATTGAGATGTCATTCACACATCTCAGAGTCAGCCCACACAAACTGCGTAGTGGATGGCTCTTACTGTATTCGCAGAGTTGTGCAACCTCCACATCTCCCTCATTTGAGAACATCCGCATCACCCCAAAAAGGAGCTCAACCCCATTGACAGTCAGTCCTCATTCCAACCCCTCAAGCCCTTTTTAAAATCCACGAACCCACTTTGTTTCTGTGGACTTGCCTGTTCTGGACATTTCACATAAATGAATTACATATGATGTGGCCTTTTGGGTCTGGCTTCTCTCACTGAGCATCATGTTTACAAGGGTCATCCACATTGTAGTGAGTATCAAAGCTTCCTTCCTTTTATGGCTGAGTGATATTCCAGTGTGTGGATGGACATACCTTGTGTATCTGTTCACCTGGGTTGTTTCTGCCAATGAAGAATCCTTAGACAACACTACACTTTTTTTTTAATTGAATTATGAGGGTGACATGGGTTAACAAGATTATATAGGTGTACAATTCTATAATACAGCATCTGTATATAGTGTTGTGTATTCACCACCCCAAGTACCACTACACTCTGAATGAAGGTATTAAGTGCTAAAAACCAAGTTCAGCAAATGAATTAGCCATGCTGTTTGAAATATATATTGCTGGATTTCACACAAATGGTGTTCCCCCTGAATTGTTTTGATTGGGAGTGAGTAACTGTCATTGAACTTTGGGTGACTGTTCCGTGATGGCCAACAGTTACCCACCAGTGCCATCGCAGCACCTTTCGCTCCTCTGTCGGATATGCAGACAGGGCTCTCCTTTCACGGCCACGTTTGTTACTCTGCATGTCAGTCGTGTTTGTCCCTCGTGCTAGTTTCCTTTCCTGCCAGTGCTTTTGGGGACAAGGAGTGTTAAGACTCTGGGAGACCGAAATTCACTGCTGTCTAAATACAGCAGAGGGGGCCTATCCCTGCGTCCCCGTCCCCGAGATGCCCCAGAGACACCCTAGCACTCTTGTTAAGTGATGATCTCTGCTCTTACAGCCCTACCTTCCTTCCCCAGAGAAAAGTCGATCCTGACCTTCCGATCTCCATCAGGCTCAGCAACAGAGTCTGGAGGCTTCTGGAGGAGAGGAAGAGGAAGCAGAAGCAGCTGACCAGGAAGCGGCTGGAGGCACTGCGGCGCTGGCACACAGAGATGAGGTGCGGGGTCCCTTCCCCTCACCCTCCTGACTACCCTCTGCTCCCAGGGCAGCTCTGAGAACCACATGTCTGTTTGCTCACTCGTTTATACACTGGAGTTGGGGGGTATCAGCTCTGTCTTCTAGGCCTCGGAGCCCAGATGCTCATGAACTGCATAGTTGGCAGGGGACACAGCACTTGTGGGGACATGGAGAATTTCAGAGCTAGCCAGCACAGCCCCTGTGCACACGTCACTCTCTGGATCTGCTTCAGTCAGCACGAGTCACCTAATAAACGAGGAGTGGCACGGTCCTGACAACCAAGGGGCTGGCACTCTCAGACCTGATTCACAGGGACACCCTGTTGTCCCCATGTCACCCAACCCCTGGTGTCCTCTCACCTCCTGTGGCCCTGGGCCCCGATCCTTGGTGTCTCTTGACTGCAAGGATGATTTGTCATCCTTCACCCCCTAGAGCTATTCCAAAGCACTTCATGACACGGTATCCAGTTCACAGAAGATCCAAAGCAGCCTCTGAGCTGGAGAGTGAGGCCTGGGATAGACTTGAGGGCTGTGGCCACTTAAGGTGGCTTCTCCCTCCCTAGCAGTTTCTCTTGGCCTGTGTCCCCCTGGCCCTTGGAACCTTGGTCTCCCTGGCATATGGCACAGAAGCTCTTCATGGGCTCTTACGGGGTCCCACTCAGCTGCTGCGTCTCGGACCACCCTCAGTGGTCCCGGAGCCTTAGCCTGGCTCAGCGTGAGGACCAGGCAGCAGGAGCTGTCTGACCTTTACATGCTGCTGGCTCTGATGTGACAAGCCCAGGGTCCTGCAGCTGCTGACAGCTCCTTATTTTCTTGCTTCCCACAGGCGCTACGACCTGTGCAGGAGGCAGCTGGAGGAGAAGCCACAGGCCCAGGATGAGCACCCGGGACACTCCCCATCAGACCAGGACTCTCCTCCCCTTGGGAGCAGGCCAGGGGTGCCTGCTGCCACACCACTGGTAGGTGGTGGTCTTGTGCCGAAATGCCTCCCGTGTCACTGGCACCATGGGGTGGGTGAATTTCTCACATCATACGTGAAAGGCCTGAATCTTCCAGGAATGAGGAGTAAGACTTTGTGTCAAGACCCCCAATGGGTGCCCACCTCTCATTGCTGGTCTCCAGTGGGAGCTTCAGGCCCTGGCCCCTCCACCCACCACAGTAGTCCCTTTAGTTTCCTGAGACCCCAGTTGTCACATCTCTCAGGGGTTCTAAGGGGTCTGTCTGTTTGCACAAGCCATGGTTGGATGGGACCCTTTGACCTGCACCTTGCTGGGGAGCAGGCCCACTGAGTTGGCAGAAAAGCCTCTGGCTTGGAAATGTAGAGTGTCACTACAGGGGAGCCCCCCAGCCCACCTCAGCCCTGAGCTTCCCGTAGCCCTCAGGGGAGGCCTCACTGGGGTCCTCCCCTGTAGCCCTGGGGTCCCCAATGGGTCACCACCCATGGGTACACATCATCCCTCAGCCTGGCTCCACTCATGTCCTCCTGCCACCTGTGCTGCAGCTCTGCAGAGCTGACATTCCTCCTGTCCTCTGCCCACTGGGTCCCCGGGACCTCTTAGCCCACTGTAACGTGTGCACCTTTCCTTGCAGCCCACACAGCGGCCAGAATCCAGTGATGACCGCCACGTCTTGTGTAAGCACGCCACCATCTACCCCACAGAGGAGGAGCTCCTGGCTATCCAGAAGGCTGTGTCCCACTCAGAGTGCGCCCTCAAGCTGGTGTCCGACACGCTGGCAGAGGACAAGTCCAGAAGCCCAGAGCAGGAGGCCGGTGAGCGCAGGTAATGGAGGTCACCCTCATTTCCCCAGGCCCAGAGGGTGACTTGGAGGAGGCGGGTGTTCTCACAGGATGTGGCTGCCAGGGCTGGCGGAGGCAGCTCCTCCTCTCATTGACTTTGAGCCCCTGCAGTAGCAGGGACTTTCCAGCCCGTGGGAGTTTTAGTCCCAGCTGGTGAGAGCTGCTGTTCCAATACCAGAATTTACTTTTTCACGAAAAGGTGCGTCGAGAACCGTAGTTCTTGAAACATGAACCACCTCTGTTTGCTCATCTGCAAAACGAAGACAGTGTGATTCTCCCCTGATCCCTCCACCTCACGGAGCGGAGGCTGCCACTTAGTGCCGCCTGAGTCATCGCTCAAGGCCCTGTGCTCACAGGGAGACAGAAAAGTCCCTGGGCCCTTGAGGAGTCACTACCCAGCTGAAATAATTCGAGAGGTAGTTAGCTCTTCCAAGTCCTTTCTCTCTGGGTGGCTTCTTTTTTATTTTCTTTTATTTTTATTGTTTTTTACTGTGGTGAAATACTTGTAGCACGAAGTTTACCATCTTAACCATTTTGATGTGCACAATACAGTGGCACTAAGTACATTTGCAAGATTGTGCAACAATCACCCACCATTTATCTATTTCTAGAATTTCGCATCATCTAAAACAGAAATTTGTCCTCGCAAACTCCCTGCCCCCTACCCCAGCCCTCAGGCACCGTCATCGAACTTCCTCTCTCTGTGGCTTGGCCCGTTCTGGCCATTCCATGTAAGTGGAATTGTGCAGTATTTGTCCTTTTTTGTCTGGCCGATTCCACTTTAGTTTCTTTTCACTATAGTGTTTGGCCCCAGGAAAAGAACATATACCACTGTGAGTTGCAGTGTCACAATAAAATGAATTAGCCCCTCAGCTTAAGCACGCAAACTTCCCAATAGGTTGCATCTACTTGGAAAAGTAAGCCTTCTTTACCCTCCTGGTAGGGAAAACTAGGGTGCCAAGAAGACATTTTTCTTAGCTCTCCCCTGGTACCCTCATGAATCCAAACCACAGGACTGCAAAGTCTGATGGGAGAAGTCTTTGAAAGATGGAGCTATCCCAACTCTGAGGTTTACCTGGGGCTTTGTGCTTGCTTCCAAGTGGGAAAGATGGTCTGGCCATGAGGTGTGACATTGCCTGCAGCCCTACTCGCTGCAGCCTCTGAGCCTCGTGCAGAGGGGCCAATTGCGTGGAAGCTACCCAGAGGCGTCCCATACTGCAGACAGAAAGGGTGCCACATCATTGAAATCTGCATTCAGGTTTTCTGAACAAAAACCTCCCCCTCACTTACTGCTTTGAAGTCCCCTCCAGTATTTTCCCTGTACTCTTGTTTTTTCTGTTTACTTTGAAATAATTATGGACTTGTAGCAAAAGAGCACAGAGAGGGTCTGTGGACCACCCCCCAGCTTCCCTCAGTGTGGACGTGGACGCAGCCTTCGCATGTGTCAGGGCAGGAAGTCAACACGTCTTTACATTATTTTTCAAAAACACGGAAGTGTGTTTTTTTAATGGCAACATAATAAACCATCCTGTGGGTGTTCCATTATTTATTTAACCATTGGAAAGAGCATTTGAGTGTTTGGGTTTTAAAACTTTTATTATGGAAATCCTCTAACATGCACAAATGTGGGCGGAAGAGTAAAATTATAATGAACACCATGTGAGCGTTACTGCACCATGACCAGCTCCCACGATTGCACTTGATCTCTTGGCCCTTCTTCCCTGCCCCTGCGTGGAGGTTAAAAGGAGATCCTATCAGACATCATAGTGTTTCTTTACTGAGTATTTAAGTGGGTACCTATCTCTAAATATTAAGGACGTTTTATTTAACAAAACCATAGTGCTATTACCATACTTTAAAAAAAAATTAACAGCCCTGGCTGGGGTGGCTCAGTGGATTGAGCACCGGCCTGTGAACCGAAAGGTTTCCAGTTCGGTTCCCAGTCAGGGCACATGCCTGGGTTGCAGGCCAGGTCCCTGGTTGGGGATGTGAGAGAGGCAACCAACTGATGTTTCTCTCACACATGGATTTCTCTCCCTCTGTTTCTCCCTCCCTTCCCCTCTTTCTAAAAAAATTAACAGTAATTCTTTAACAGCATCAAATATCCAGTCAGTGTTGAAATTTCCGGTTGTCCCACAGATACCATAAAGTGCTTTTTTTGGTGTTCTGGGGTTGGTTTTTTTGTTTTATACAAAACAAATGTTGTGTGAATTGGGATCCAAATTGGTTGACAAACGTCTAAGTCTGTATATCTGCAGGTTCCCCCATCCTCTGTTTTCTGCCTTCTCTGCCTTTATGAGTCTCACTTGCAGACTCTGGTCCTTGCACCCTAATCCAGACGTGCCTGCTCTGGATTTTGCCAGCGGCCTCCACAGTCAGGTCCCCTCGGGCCTTGGGCTTTAGAGCTCTGTGGTCCCCAAATGGATAAGAATATATAAACATGGTTTTTATAAAAAGGTTATCTCCTGCCCTGGCCATCCAGCTCAGTTAGTTGGAGCATTGTCCTGATTGCACCAGGGTTGTGAGTTCAGTCGCTGGTCAGGACACATACAGGAATCAAGCAATGAATATATAAATAAGTGGAACAACAAATTGATGTTTCTCTTTCCCCGCTTCCTCTCTCTCTCTAAAATCAATAAATAAAATATGTTAAAAAATGGTTATCGCCCATCCTTAGAAATGTCACAAGTATTCTGTCCCTCTCTTCCTCCTTTCCCGTCAGGAAAAAAAAAAAGTGATGGCTTCCCCCATTAAAAAAAAATAATGACAATATATTGGTCCTCTTAGTTGTCAATGACATTCATCGTTACAAATACAACTTGAGATGTACAAACATCTCTGGGATATGCCAGTGATAATGTCTTATTATATAATAAAATGTTTTTAATGTAAAAAAAAAAGAGAAATGTCCCAAAGACAACAAAGTGGTGATTAGAGAGTAGCAGGAGAGGGTGGCATCTTCTGGAGCAGAGGCTGGGACGTCTGTGTAGAGACCCCTCATGTGAGGGCACCCCACGCACCAGTCCTGGGAACTGGGACAGTGGGCTGAGCCTTGTGGGGCTGGAGGGAAATAGGAAGGGGCTTGGGGCCAAAGCAGCGATTTTCAACCAGTGTGCAGCAAGAATTTTTAAAACGTGCAGTACCTGACTATTTAGTCAGGGACACTGACTTTTCCCTCAGATTCTCAAATAACAAAAGGACAGCAGCCAACACAGCAATAGCCACCCGGAGGGAATGCCCTGTCTGGAACCATAAATACTCGTGTATAGGTCGTACAATAGAGTTGCTTCTAATTGGTCACAACACATAATAAGGTTGTATCTCATTGGTAATTTTTGGTACCAGAAATCTTTATATATAAGTATAGGCACCTGATTTTTTTTTAAAAGTCACTTTGGAGCAAAAATGGTAGGTAATAATAATAATAATTATTATTATTGTAAATCAAAATTATACCTAGTTTTTGTTGGATTGGCAAAAAAATTTTTTGGTGTGTCACAGAATTTTAATAATTAGTTCATGTGTACCATGAGATGAAAGAGGTTGAAAGTCGCTGGGCTACAGCATAAGGCCCAAGAGGCAGTGGTGGAAGAGGATAGTGGCAAGAAGGCCCAGTGGGTTGGGCTGGGCGCCTCGGGCCAGGAAGTGAACTTGGGTGTCCCCGTCCTGCAGAGGGCCAGGGCCAGGAGGTCAGACATGGGGCAGATGCACCGCAGAAAGCTGGCCCTGACCTGCAGAGGCAAGACTGCAGCAGGGGTCGCCCTTAGGGTGCCGTGGCCTGAGCCCTCCGACGGGCCTGCTTGCAGAGCGTCCAGGTTGGGGTGAAACAACCCCAGGGACAGCCTAGAAGGTACCCAAACCCACGGGCTGACCAGGGTGGCACCAGCTGGCTGCGGACCAGGGGCCAGGGGGATGTCATCATTGGCCTTTTTCAGAACGCAGTTTAGCAGGAAGTAGTAATGACCACCAGCCCTTACTGACCACATATAATGTACCCGTTGTGGTTCCCAGTGCTTTTCTCAAATATATCTTCTCATGTCTCCTTCCGTCAAGTGCATTCTGAGAAATGGGGCTCAGAAAGGGCCCTTTCACAGATGAGGAAGCTGAGGCACCGAGAGCCCAGCGGACTGCTGACATCCCAGACCCAAGGCAGAGCCGCAGGCTCTTTCTCCCTGACCCCGCTCCTCACACACGCCTTTGCGGGTTTGTCTCCACAGCCGTGCCAGCCCCTCTGCTCGGGTCCTGAAAGGCGTGGTGCGGGTCGGCCTCCTGGGGAAAGGCCTCCTCCTTCGGGGAGACAGGAACGTGCAGCTGATCCTGCTCTGCTCCCAGAAGCCCACCCGCGCCCTGCTGCAGAGGGTCACTGAGCAGCTGCCCCAGCAACTCCTGGTAAGGGCGGCTACCTCTCGGAGGTGGGGAGGGGTGGGACTGCCCGCCCTCCCTCAAGGGCCCCTCATTCTCCCTGACTGGGATGACTTTGCTTCCACAGGATTTTAATAAACGAGAGGTTGTTGTTATTAGATATAAACCAGTTGTTTGTTTATTTGTTTTGTAAACAGTTGCAAGGAGAAAGAAGTGGGAACTTCAGGGTTCCTGCATGAAGTGAGTTCAGGGCAACACTGGGAAAATGCGAACCAGCCATTTAAAAGGCTGCGTGGTGACAGCAAGGGAGAGTCAGTGCAGAGAGGAGGGAGCCTCACAAGTAGTGAGGCAAGAGGGATTGTGGGAGATAGGCTGGGTTTTCTCGGAGAGCAGTTCCTCTGTTGTTGTCATGGCACTTTTCGCATGGCAGCTGGGGAACAGTGAGACCATGTCACGGTTCAAGTTGATCATCTTGGTTAAAGCAGTCAGTCCCCAGGGTGGTTTCTTCCTGATGTGTCTGTCCCCGTCCCCGTGAAAATTCTGCATAGTTCCTCCTACTGGCTTAGTGAGCTCGGGGTGCAGACCCGGGCCCCCCTCGGGCTCCCGCCCTGGTCAGGAGCAGGCAAACAAATGCATAGCAAGCGAATGCTAGTTTATCTCCTGTAAGGAAATTAAAGCCTTATGCCAGGTGCGAGCACCGGGGAGGAGTGAGTCGTGTCCAACAGGACAGAGGGAGGTGTGTGTCCCTCTGAGGACATTTAGGTTGTTTCCAGTGCTCTGTATCACCACTGAGGCTGCACAGAATAAATAACCTTGCGCACACGCCACTCCACACATGTGGGAGCTCATCCTAGGGCACAGTCACCAGGTCGGAGGCACGAGCCTGGGGCTCTTGGTAAGGTTGCCAGGTCAGCTTCCACCAGCAATTTCTAAGATGCACGGATTTACCAGCCCAGCTGTGCCTCAGGCTTCGAGTTTCGTCTTTCTCACAGGTGATGATGGCACCTCATTATAGTTTTAATTTGCTTCTCTCTTACTGTGGGAGTCATCTGTGTCACTGTGAAAAAGGGACATTTCTGTTTCATTTTCTGCCAACGATCTGTTCTCTTAATGGCTGGTTTTTATTATTATTATTATTAGTCTTTGTTAAGGGCATTCTTTACATATGAAGGCACCTTATATGCTAGGTTTGTCACCTATACATATTTGTTTTTTACATTTTTAAAAAGATTTTACTTATTAATTTTCAGAGAGAGGGGAAGGGAGGGAGAAAGAGGGAGAGAAACATCAATGTGTGGTTGCCTCTCAGGTGCCCCCCTTCTGGGGACCTGGCCCACAACCCAGGCATGTGCCCTGACTGGGAACCAAACTGGCAACCCTTTGGTGCGCAGCCTGTGCTCAATCCACTGAGCTACACCAGCCAGGACTGAATTTTTATTTATTGATTTTAGAAGAAGAGAGAGGAAGAGAAGGAAACATTGATTTGTTGTTCCACTTCTCTATGCATTCCTTGGTTGAGTCTCGCATGTGCCCCAACTGGGAATTGAACCCACAACCTTGGTATATTGGGATGATGCTCTAACCAAATGAGCTACTCAGCCAGGGCTGAATATAGGCATTTCTTTATGTGTGTACTTCTGTAAGGCGGGGCTATGTCTCAGTTCCACAGGGACTCCAGATGCCTGGCGCAGGGCCTGCGACTTGACACGTCCTTGCTGTCTCTCAGCTGGAGTAACGTGGCCTTGTGTTGTGTTTGCACCTCACAGATGGTGACAGAGGACAAGTACGAGGTCTCCTCTGACCCAGAAGCCAACATCATCGTCTCATCTTGTGAGGAGCCCAGAATACGGGTCACTGTGTCTGTCACCTCGTCCCTAATGCGGGAGGACCCCTCCTCAGACAGAGGTGCAGCCGGACCCTTCGGTCCAGCTCCCCTCCACACACACTCAGGCGGCTTAGGGCAGCATCTGACTCTGCTCTGGGCAGGGGGAGAGTGTTGGGGGTGCGGCCTTCTGGCACTTCTGTTAGCCCTGGATGCCACTGGTCAGATAGGAGCTGGGCCTGTGGCCTTGGAGGAAGAAAACTGCTGACGGTGTCAGATGGGCTCAGAACTGGGCTGTGCCTGTGCTCCTGGGCCCTCCCTATACAGCACCATGCCCCTCCCTTGCCTCCAGGCCCGTGCAGACACCTGCGCCCTGCCCAGGGGAAACTGGCTATGCCAGATGCCCAGGAGCTCACACTGTCCATCTGACCATGGCAGAGGCCACAGCAGAGGTCACAGCAGACCCTGCCCCCGACACTGCTCATGTGGGACTTGGGGGTCAGGGGGCATAAGGTATATTGGCATTGCCTGAGAGAGTGGGAAGGGGTGCTGGGCCAGGCCAGAGGGCAGCAAGGGCCTCGAGTCACCACCACACAGTGAAGGCCAGCCCACAGGGAGGCACCCTGTGGCTCACTGAGCCATGGAACCTTCTGGAACAGCCCCTAGGACCAGTTTTCAAATTCCATTGTCATTTTTTTAAATAAGGGTTTTATTTATTTTTAGAGGGAGGGGAAGGGGGTAGAAAGAGAGGGAGAGAAACATCCATGTGAGGGAGAAACATTGGTTGTCTCTCCTGTGTGCCCCAACCAGTGACTGAACCCACAACCCAGGCATATACTGTGACTGGGAATCGAACCAGTGACCTTTCCTCTGCAGACCAATAACCAACCAACTAAGCCACATGGGTCAGGACTCCATTCATCCTTGAACTCCCTTCATGATTGTTGTCTGAGAGCCACCAACTACCAACATTTTTCTTTAAATCAATTAATTTTAATACATATTTTTAAAGAGGAGAACCTTTGACTATTAATGGAAAGCCATTATCATTTGTTATAAATAGTTAGCTAAAAAATCGATATAAGGGGCGAAGAACAACACCATTAAATTCTAGCCAAAGGCCCAGCTAGGGTTTGCTCAAACACACGAGCAGGGAGGTTGGGAATGTTAACCAGTGTTAAAACTCTGTGGCCACTAGGTGGAAGCTGACTGGAGAGATTAGGAGACAGAAACCCCTCTGTGACTGTGACGACCAGGAGCCCATCAGCCTCACTCAGGGGTCCACACCCTGGGCTGGCGGTTGCTGGGAGGGTGGCTTCTGACCCCTCTTCAAAGACACACTCCTGCCACCACGGGATCCCTGGGGATATTTCTGGGTGAAAGTGAAACCTGAGACCCTCCATGTGACCTAAGTAAGCCAGGTGTGCTAGAATGAGATGAGAATGTTCCTGAAGCAATAACAGTAAGAAAGAAAAAACGGATCTGCATTTCTCTCAGACATGGAGGCCGTTGTCATCAGCGATGGAATGTGTTCAAATCTGACCCACTTTCTCCCTTTTAATTATACATTTGGAAGTTTCTGGAAATCTGGCTTAGTTCCTAGAACTTCTTTTCCACCCACTCTGTAGTTTGCTAACCAAGGGAGTTGGTGCTGAAGGTGCTCAGTAACAAGCATTAAAAATGCTTTCTTTGTGGACACTAACTTCAAAGGAGGTGGCATTTTCACAGAAATAGTTTCTCTGGCCCTTGTAGCCCCCCAGAAGAAAGGAGACCTGGGAGGAAGCATGTGTCTTCCAGATAAATAAAATGGGTCCCGGAGAACTGAGAGGCATAGCCCATGTGGGCCAGGGAGGAAGCGAAGTGGGACAGGGCATTGCCCACATGCCCTTTTCTTCTAGAAGGAATGGAAGTACCCGACCCAGGGGATGTCTTGAACCTGGAAAAGTGTCTCCAGTCACTGGCCGCCCTCCGCCATGCCAAGTGGTTCCAGGTTAGGGGAAGTGGGGTTGGGAGGGGGGGGTCACACATGTCTGTCCTGTCGGGTGCACCCTTAGCCACCTCCTTGGCTAGTTATGTGGCTCATGCCCGTTTGGGAGTGGAACCTGCCCCTAGCCACCTCCCTCCAGGCCAGCCAACTGTGCTCCCTCACCTCTACTGAGGACAGGACCCCTGGCCCAGCTCACCACCCCCAAGGTCTGCCCTTGTCCCCTTGGCCTCACACACACCCATATGCACGTGACTTCCAGAGCTAACCTTGTGCTTCTTCCCCCAAAGGCACGAGCCAGCGGCCTACAGCCCTGTGTAATTGTCATCAGGGTTTTTCGAGACCTCTGCCAGCGTGTGGCCCCCTGGGGAGCTCTGCCAGACTGGGTAAGGCAGCGCCTGGCAGCCATCCCTGCTCTGGGACGCCCACGACGGCCTTATTTCCTCCTGGGCGGGCATTTCCCTCCCAGCACTTGGCATTCCCAGAAAGGGCTGGCATCAGCCTGTGTGCGCAGGAGCAGTGGATCATAGTGGGGGTGTCTTAGGGGTCTCTGGGCACTAGGAAGAGGCCTGCTCTGGATACAGCCTCACTTGACTGGATTTTCTTAAACCTTCAACGTTGCAGACAGAGCTAGGGAGCATGCCAGCGCAAGGGTACCAGGGAGATGTGCAGCGTCAGCACAGAGGGCCTGGCCAGGTCAGGGGCCTAGTGGCCACCCTGGCTCCACTCTGGCCTCTGGACCACCCCTGCCTCCTCTGGAGGGGAGACCCCCTGCGGCTCTGACACCCCATCCCCCCACCACCTATAGGCCCCAGAGCCCATGGAGTGCGGGGAAGAGCAGAGAAGAGAGAGTGCAAGGGTCCCCATGCTCCCTAAATATCCAGACTGCTGAGTTGTGAGAGCCCCAGCCTCCACCGTCTCTGGGGTCTCCCATCCTATCTTTCTGTGGGATTACAACTTGTCCCTCGGTAGATCAGCCTCTGAGTGTTCCGCTCTCGTTTCACATACCTACCCGCCGACCCCCTGGCCAGTGCTGGTGGAACGACCTGTGGGGGTTTTAGTTGTTCACGTTGTTCTCGGGAAGGCGCCCGAGCCCCCTGAACTCTGAGAGCCGTTTGCACTCTGTGTGCAGCCTGATGTTGCCTGCCATCTCCTCCTGCTCCCGAAGCCGGGCCCCTGGGTCACCCTTGGCCTTACTCATGAAGGCCATCTCCAAAAGCAAGGGTTCTGGTACCCACCAGGACCTCTGCCTCCTGCCCGGTGCCCAGGGGCCATTGCTCTTAGCACCCCCGCATCATGGACGGAACAGGGGCTAGCCTCATGCTGAGTTACTGGCACACGTCCCCTGCCCTTGCAACCCCCTGGATTGGTGGCTCCTTGAAGGAGGAGGCACACCTGAGCAAGCCACGGAGTCATTGTGACCCTTGTGGAGTCATTGTGACCCAGGCTAAATGCACCATGGGTCACAGAGAACAAGTTTCTTTTAACCCTTGAAGTGCTAGTTTTTAGTGTTACTATTGATGGGATTTTGCCAGTGGGGAAACTGAGGGTTAGCGATTGAAGAAACCTGCCGGTGGCCATACCAGGAGGTGGTAAAGCCTCACTGACCACCACCCTCTGTAGAGGTCAAGGGTGGGTGGAAGTTAGAGAAAGCTGGGAGGGGTCACCTATCCTGGGGTCCCCTGGAGACCTCTAGCTAAGCCCACCACAGCCCCTCCAGCAGGAGGTGAGCTGGCCAAGGCACTCTCCTCTACGGCACAGTGTCTCTTTCTGCCCCTGCCCTGCCCAGGCCATGGAGCTGCTGGTGGAGAAGGCTGTGAGCAGCGCCAAGGGGCCCCTGAGCCCGGGGGATGCCGTGCGGCGGGTCCTGGAGTGTGTGGCCTCTGGGATGCTCCTGACAGGTCAGTCCGCGTCGGCAGGGAGCCCAGAACACTGGGGTGTGTAGCAGACTGAGGTACGGAGGGAGCCTCTTACCAACCCTCAAGAACAGTGTCCAACCCAGATGGGAGGAGGGACCCAGACGTGCACACACGTCCCCCAGAGGGAAGGGAACAGCCCAGTGGCAAGTGGAACCCACTCACCCGCAGAGGAGGGCAAGGGTCCAGTGCAGATGGAGCAGGCCGGGAGCCGCCCCCCATCTGCAGGCCTGGCACTCATTCTGTGAGGGCAGCCCCCCTTGTCTGGGGGCCCTGGCTATCACCGGGTGACGGCCTTGGTGGGAGTCTTTCACAAGGAAACCAGCAGACACTCAGAAAATGGGCTATGTATAGAGAAGTTCACCATGGTGTGGCTCCCAGTAGCAGAAGGGAAGAGAAATCATGTGCACTCAGGAGGTGGCAGGGACAGAGACGGTGTTTTCTGGCTGGTTTAGTGACATGGGATGGTATCGTGTTGAGTGAAAGGCGAGCACACACACTGGGTGTGACACAGCTTTGTGCTCAGGCACACACCCACGGCAGCAGGAAGGGGCTCTGCTGAGTGTGCTTGTCGGGGCAGAGGAGGGGTGGCCCAGGTGAGATGCCCCCAGGGGAGAGCCTGTGCCAGCCGAAGCCATGCCCTCCAGGTGTGGCCGTGGGTACCGAGGGGTACAGTCACAGACCCCATGCTCGAATCCTCAGGCCCCCTGTGGTGGCAATCTTTCCTGAGGGTGCTCTGTCTTCTTTGCCACCCCCACCTCGCCTCACAAAGATGGGCCTGGGCTCCAGGATCCCTGTGAGAGAGACCAGACAGATGTGCTCGGGCCCATGACCCCCCAGGAGCGGGAAGACATCACAGCCAGCGCCCAGGTAGGGTGGCCGGCCCCTGTGGCTCCCCAGCTCCGGGCCAGCTTGACCACGCAGTGGCCAGTGCCCTAGTCCTAGCCCATTTTCAGCGATGCAGCATCCCAGGAAATGTTCTGGGGTTCCCTTTCCCTGTCCCTGCAGAGATAGGTGGCCTGTGGGAGGGTGGCCCATGGGTGACAGGACCATTTCTGGGGGCACACCCAGCCTGGCTCAGAGCTGAAGCCACCACAGTGATGAGGCACAGACCTGGGGCCTCACGGGCTAGGACTGTCCTTGGTGTGCTACCCCCCCTGCACCCTGCCACCCCATGTTCTGTAAATATATCCAGCTTGTGGCTGGCCAGCCTCGAGCGAAAAAACAGCCCCATCTGTGGTTTCCCTTTGGTTTGTAAGTTTATAAGAAAGTCTCCCAGGGGTACAAAAATCACATTGGGCCCAACATTTACAAATTATCTTAATGGAAAGAATCAAATTGCTTACGACCAGAGCCAAACTGGGCGATGCAGGAGTTGGGGTCCCTGTGGTGAGGCAGGAAAGCTCTGGCGTTCCAGGGGGCGTCCTGGCGAAGTCCTGCCCTTAGCGGCCTGAGCAGCTCCCCACACAGTCCTTCAGGCCTGACGGTAACTGAGCTCGGCAGTTGCTAGGAGAGGATTGTCAAAGACAAGAGGACTGGCGCCACGGCGTCGTGGGGCTGGGTGAGCCAAGCGCAAGCAGGAGGGTCCTGACCGCTTGTCTGCCCCCAGCATGCCCTGCGCATGTTGGCGTTTAGGCAGATCCACAAGATCCTGGGCATGGACCCCCTGCCACCGCCCAAAAGCAGGCCAGGGTTGCGCTTCAGGAAGAGGCTGCAGGAGGCGGACGACGCCGAGGAAGGCCCAAGGAAGCAGGCCAGCCCAGTGAAGGGCCTTGTGAGTGGCCTCGCTCCCCCAACGGGACCTGAGTTGCCACTGAGTGGATGCTGTATCCCCGATGTTGGACGCTTGTGCTCTCCTCCCCAGTAATGCCTCATGGGTTTCTTTGAAAATGCTTGTGCTTTGACCTGCAGTGAAATTGCAGCACGCAGGGATGAACACCTCTGGGTGGGGCAGCCGCTCCAGGGGTCCCTAGTGCTGCGTGGAAGGTGTTGAAGCTCTAGCACAGTGACTTTGAGCCCTGGCTCTTTTGCTAACTTTAAACTCACCTGGGGCTGCGACAGGTATGGGTTTATAAATTGCTTCCTGTGGCTGCCCCAGCCGTGCATGGACTTAACATCACCAGGGCATGCCCATCCGGGACCCGCCGTCCTGAAGGCTAGCCCTGGGAGGCAGGCTAGGGAGAGTTGGGGGTGGGGGCCAATCCCGAGGGTGCACCTGGGCCCAGCCTGCTGCAAACACACCACCCCTCCCATTCACCAGCCTGGAAATGGTCCCTCATCCCTGGGTCTGCTGAGCCTCAGCTGGGCTCCTCTCCCATCCCCGCTGTGGGGAGGGCGGCAGGGCTACGTGCTCCTCAGCCCCACTCCCAAGAGCAGCTGTGACCTGAATCTGCCCTGACTTCAAGACTCCCACCCCACCCCGACCACTGAGTGCCTTCTGCTTACAGGGCAGTTGCTCTGTAACATCTCACCTGGGGCTGGGCTTTGCCCAGGGTCTTCTATCCTCCCTGCGTAGGTCCAGCCTTTGTGGGTCCAGGGCTTGCTTCTTAGGAGCAGGTCTGGGAGCTGTACCTAGTGCAGGGCACAGGGTCGGACACCTCCTGGTGGACATGGCCCTGGCACTGGTGGGCATGGGCGTACCCCCCGCCCAGCCCCTGTCCAGCCCCTGTCCTGCTCTGTCCAAACCTCCCTTTTTGGCGACCAGTTTTCTTGGCTGGCATTAAAGGATAAAAGCTCATCTTTACGCCAGCTCGGTCTACAATCACTCGATTCCTTTGATTTTATGTCTGTGTTTAAGGGATGGCCTCTGTGCAGCTTCACATCTGATGTCTGCGTAGAGCTGCCTGGAAACTTGGAGGGCAGGGGAATAAATGCTTTTTTTCGTGTGGACCATTCAGTCCTTTGCTGAGGGCGCAGGGGACCCTGCTGGGCTCTCAGGGCTCTGGGCGGGGGCGTTCCAGCTGCCGCATTTCTCCCGCAGACGAAGCACGGGGACGGGGTCCAGACATCCTTCACCTCACGGGGGCGGGGGCTTCACCCCCTACACACTCTCTCTCCCTTTGATCCTGGCGGGCGACTCTGCCATTGACCCAGCTGCCCAGGTTGGCCACTCCCACCACCTGGGTTCCTTTGTGCTCAGGAACTCCCGCTTCTAGTCTCCATCCACAGTCATTCTGTCGCTTCAACCCTCCCACAGCAAGAGCTCTGGATAAAACTCGGAATCGCACTCAGGATAAAACCCCAAATCCCAAAGAAGCCCCACAAGAACCGATCTGCCACTTTCTGCCTCATTAACTCCACTTCAGACTCCCCAGTCGCTCTTGTCATCAGGCCCCAATCTTGTTCCCGCCCCCAGGGCCTTTGCACATGCCATTCCCAGTGCACAGGAAGCTCTTCCCCTGACCTGTGTGGCCATCGGCTCCTCCCTTCCTTCAGGTCTCAGCTCACATACTGCCTCCTCGGAGAGGCCTCCCGGACCACTTCAGCCTGCCACATAACTGACTAAAATCACCCGTCATCTACTCTGGCCGGTAGTTCAGTTGGTTAGAGCGTCATCCCAACACACCAAAGTTGCAGCTCCCATCCCCGGTCAGGGCACGTACAGGAGTTAACCAGTGGACGCGTCAATAAGTGGAACAACAGATTGATGTTTCTCTCCCTTTTTCTCTCTCTAAAATCAATAAACATTTAAATTTTTTTTAAAAAGAATGTAAAAAAATCCTTGTTATCTGCCCCCCAGGGTGTGAATTCTCTGTGGACAGGAAATATATCTACCTCACTCACCACGCTATCCCCAAGTTTACAACACACCAAGTACATAGTAGTACCTCAGTAAATATGTTAAAGGCTTGAAGCCATGCTTGAGATGCCCAAACACAGGTCTCCTCATAAGAGGAATTTGCCCCCTGGCAGCTGGGAAGACACCATTTGTTTCTGTCTCACCCCAAGAAATTACTGTGACAGCCGGGGTGAGAGGCTTCAGTTAGGGCAGTGACAGTACGATGAAGGAACGGAAGAATGGCTGTCTACCAGATAAGACTTGGCAGGCATGCGTCACAGCTGCACCTGTGTGCAAAGCCCTGCGTCCTGCCGCTGTGCACCACACTCACGCTCGCAGACCCACTTCCTCCCTTACATCCTGCCGGGGGCAGCTCCTGGAAAACATCACCCACCGTTCACCAGTCCCTCCCTGGCTCCCGAGGAAGATGGATATTGTCTTTGCCACCAGGTAGTTTAACACCAGTTCTGTTGACAGAAAATTTAATCTGCCCCCACAGTAACTCCAAAAATAAATAAAATTAGGCTACTCGACAGCAAATCAAGCGGTGGGTTAGCTGTGTATTCGGTCCAGACGGATGAAACGTCTGGGCGATAAGCTCGCTCAAGACCTGAAGAGTGGTCCTTCCTCATCTCTCCAGCCCTCTTTCCACTGGTCAGAGGACTCCAGAACGGGCCGGCGGGAAGGCACCGTGCCAGGCTCCCGAGAAGCCTGACTGCTGCAAGGGGGGAAGCAGCCTGAGACAGCGAGCAGGACCTCGGGCTGCGAGATGCTAGCCCGTGAGCCTGGTTGCTAGGAGACAGCAGCCTGCGTGTGGGCGAGATGACGTGAAGCGTGTGGGCAGGGCTGGAGCTGAACCTGGCAGGCAGTCCCGGGAAGGCAAAAAAAGGAAGGGCACATCTGTTGGCTTCATCTGCAAAGTCAAAGATAACACGGAAAGATAGCCAGGAAAATGCACCATGTCCCCTCGTCCAAAAATAAGTCACACTTGGGTAGCGGGAGCATCTCCAAGGCTCGGCTGGTCCCAGTGGCTTGTTTGGGAAAATGTGGGCTCCATCTTCTTGGTTCTCTGTTAGTTTGGCTTCCGGGGCTGAGAAGATGTTTCACGTAAGTAGGCTCTGCTGAGCAGACACGCCGAGGACCTGTGTTTCTCCTCAGGGTGGAAAGGGCAGCCCTGGGGGGTTGTGGGGCGGAGTAGCACCCTGTTTATGTCTGCCCGGGTGTGGAGAAATAAAACGTGTTGGGAAACAGATACTCGCTTACCCATGTTCCCAGCAGCATTATTCACAACAGCTTAGAGGCGGAGACAACCCAAGCGTCTACTGACAGATGAGCAGATCAACAAACGGTGGTCCATCCAGGCGATGGAACACTCAGCCTTCCAACAGGAGGAAGTTCCGGCCTGTGCTACAACATGGATGAGCCTGGAGGACATCATGCTCTGTAAAATAAGCCAGATTTATTTTGGCTACTATGAAGAGATGTAATTTTTAATAGCTGCATAATATTCCACCAAATGAACATATGCTGATTTGCTTAACATTCCCCTCCTGTCAGACATTTAGGTTGTTTCCAAAAATTATCAATTATAATGTGGCAAAATGTTCCGAACAGCGGGGATTCTGTCCCTCCCCAGAATGGAGTTTCTCATCGAAGGCATGACGTCGGAAGGCATCTGAGGCTTCCGGGTGGAAGCTGCTGCCCCGGGAGAGCTCTGCCAGCTTCCCTGCCACAGCCAGGGAAGGAGCCCCGCGCCTGCCCCCAAGGCAGGACTGTGCCTTCTCATTTTAAAAATCACTTTTCTGCACACGGACATAAGTTTAACAGGTTTTCTTCTGTGACATTTACATTTCCTCCACTGCTGTTCTTTCATTCTCTTACTCACTCAGCCCGTGTTTACATGACCCGTTATGTGCCGTGAGCATTTGTATGTCCTCCCCATGTCTGCCACTAGGGATGTGGGGAATTGTTCGCTACGCAATCAGCAAACGCCATCCTCCCTGGGGGAGACCAAAGATAAACCAGAAGTTGTTACTTCACGCAGTGAGGGTGACTTTGGGCCCTGGGCCCAGCTTAGCCCTTTCGTGTGTTAGCTGTGGGGTGTTGGGACAGCTCACTTCGCCTCCTTGAGACAATAAAAGCGGATTAAAACTGGTAGCACCAACCTTACAGAGCAGTGGGGAGAACTCAGTGATAATATGCATTTTTAACTCTTGCTGCGGCGAAAGGCTCAGCCTCAGGGCCACGGGCATCGTGAGGGTGAGAACCAGTGATCAAAGGGAAAGTCACACGTGGGGGCATCGTGAGGGTGAGAACCAGTGATCGAAGGGAAAGTCACACGTGGAACAGTGACACCAGATGCCTTCCCCATCTCAGCTTCTGGAACAATGGCCATCAGGCCATGAGAAAAGCCCTGCAGATGCAGCTGGCGTTTGGGGGATCCCCTACAGCAGCCAGCCCCCACAACATCACAGAACGGGGGGGGGGAGCCACCCCCATGGCAAGGAGCTTCCTGTCGGCTTTGTAGCACTCTCCTCATACATGCTAGCCAATGACCCCTTCAAGAAAGTTCGCCGTGAGTGGAAGACCAGCAGAGCCCACTGACTTCAGCACAACGCGTGCGAAGAGACCCCCCCAAAACCACACTGCAGACATGCAGGATGTGGAGGACGAGAAGACTCTGCAAGCTTTCAGAGAGGGAGAAGAAAACACAAACGTGTGTGAAGCAGAGGATGAGGAAGCAGGACAGCTTCAGATGCCCAACTGCCCGAGACCGGAAGCTGGGAGACTTGAGGCGAGAGAAGTTATCCAGCACCCAACGTGCCGTCCTCTGTCAAGCCACCGATCTCACAGGAGAGTGGAAGGAGGCGCTTTGTCTGGAAAGGCTCAGGAGGTGCACCTTCTCCAAACAAGGGCGCAAACCAAGAAACGGGGGACTGGACGCAAGAAATAGGTGCCGAATCCCAGGCATCCCTGAGCAGTGAAGAAGAGAGAGGCCAGGGCCCCAGCTGGGCACAGCCAGCCCGGAGCAGAGAAGTTGTTTCCCTTGGGGAGGCTGGGGACGAAAGAGTCGCAGACACACAGAGTAAAGTAACTCCAGGAAAAAAATAAGTCCTAGAACATAAGTGTTTCTTAGTGTGCATTGCTCCACGGACACAATACTTTCATATAACCTAAGCACTGAATATTCATTTAGCCAAAAATTGTGATAAAACTATTGGGAAAGCAACATGCCTAAGAGAGCGAATACTCTGCCTTCAGGAGTGAGAGGTCAGTGGGCAACGTCCAACTGACAAGAGATCTGTAAACTATTTTCTTGAAATATGGAAGCAAATACCAAAGAAATAGCTGATAGAAGCAGCAATAGTAGCCTTTTGGGAGTGGAGCATACATGCTTTGTTTAAAAACAGTTCTATCCCTGGCTAGTGTGGCTCAGTGGATTAGGCGCTGGCCTGCAAACCAAAAGGTCGTCGGTCCGATTCCCAGTCCAGGGCACATGCCTGGGTTGCGGGCCAGGTCCCCAGCTGGGGGTGTACAAGAGGCGACAAGTCTATGTATCTCTCACACATCGGTGTTTCTGTCCCTTTCTTTCACACTCCCTTCTCCTCTCCCTAAAAATAAATAAATAAATAAATAAATAAATAAATATTTAAAAACCAGCTCTATAAGCTTAGCACAGTCTTAAGTACACAGCAAAACACTACAAATATTGCTATTATTAATTTTGATAAGAAGAAAACATGCATACACTTGAGGGGCTCATTGCTAAGTCAGGGAGCTTTATATACCGCAGTTAAAAGAGCACTAGAGAGCTGGCCACGTGCCATGAATACCGACACATTTAGATGGAGAGGTGCACCTACAAGGTCAAGTAAATTTTCAAGTGTGCCTATTCACAAGAAAATAAAGACAGAGAGGGTAAAGGTTAGCGAACTACAGCCCACTTACCATCTGTTTTTATGCATTCTGTGAGATAAAAATGGGTCTTCACATTTGTAAGTGGCTGGAAAAAATCAAGAGCCATGATATTGGATGGCACGTGAAAAGTACACGAAGTTCAAATTTCAGCATCCGTGATGAAGTGTGATTGGAACACAGCACACCTGTCACATGCATGTTATCTATGGAGGCTTTTGCACTACAGAAGCAGAGTGGAGCCATCGGGCAAGAGATCACCGGGCCCTTCGCAGAGAATGTCTGCCAGCTCTTGAGTTAGAGGGTCAGGTCTGGAGACAGAGGATGGAGAGGACCAGGCAGGGGCCTGGGGACATCTTCTGGCAGACACATCTTGCCTTGTGGTACCTTGGGGGTCCTCCACTCTCCTTCCTAGGCCTTTGCTCTTTCCTACGATGCTGTGCATTTGCTCTATGAGGGCCTACTATGTCCCAGGCTCCAGAGATAAATGATTGCCTGAGCCAGGGCGGGCCCCGCCCTCGCTCACGGAGCACACGCTCTTCAGGGGGAGTGATAAGAGGCAGCAGTGGTTTGGGCTTGGATGGTGGGTGGTCACTAGTGGGGGTCAGAAATCGTCTCCTGGTGAAGCCTGAAATGCTGAGAAGGGGCCAGCTGTGAGAGGAGCTGAGGAAAGGATGTAACAAGAGAAAACAGCACCTGCAAAGGGCCTGAGGCTGGACTGTGCCTGGAGTATTTGAGGACCAGGAGTGAGCCAGGGAAGTGAAGGGAGCTGCCAGCAGAGAGGTGACAGTGGCTGTGGCCCAACCAGGAAGGCAGTGGCCACAGTGAGGAGCTTGGATTTCATCCTAAACACAGCGGCAGTGCCACGGGAAGGTTGTACGCCAGAAAGTGACATGGACCCAGTTCACACAGCGTGAACCTGCAAGCGTGGCTGGGAAATAGTGTGCCTGGCTCCACCCGCAGCACCAGGAAGGCTGGCTGAGGTGGGTGGGGGGAGAGCAGACAGCCTTGCACATCAAAAGCAGATCACCTCCGGCACCCTTTGCAGGATGTCTGCAGGCGCCCTGCCCTTCGTTCCACAAGTGGAGAATGATCCAAACTGCTCTGGTTGCAAAGCCAGTAATGCAGCATTTTTCCTCGAAAGAGCAGAGAGTTCCTCTGCTGAATCCCTGAGTCCCCTGGCAGGGTGGGGAAAGCTAAATTTAAAGATGTGCTAATTGGGACAGTCTGATCTGGCCGTGAGCCTCAGCTGAGCCATCCCCACATCTGGCTGCAGCTGCCCTGCCCTGCTTGCCTTCCAGATCCAGAAAGCAAGCTTATGGACACATTCTCCTTGGAGGTTTATCATGTGCTCCACACCTTGTGATGCACCAGCACATGGGCCCTGGAGCTGGACAGGCCTGGGTTCAAAGCCCCGCCCACTACGTCCTGTGACCTAGGGTGAGCCTCGGCACTCTCTGAGCCTCGGCTTTCCCATCTGTGAAATGGGTACGAGAGTGCTTGCCTCACAGGTGACAGGCACTGCTCATTCTTTCCTCTCCCAATATTCATTGGCTTAAAAAATATGTTTTGCACGTCTACTATGTGCCAGGTACTGAGATATAGCAGTGAACACCATCCAAAGTCCCTGCACTGGGGAGCTGATGTTCTACAAAGCACACAGCCAGGAGACAAGATAAACAAGTACATGTTCTGTCAGCTACAGGAGAGGGGATGTGAAATGTCAGCAGGTTGAAATATTCTGTAGGGTTGCTGCAGTGTTGGGTATGTCTGGGTAAGTGTCCCAGGCAGAAGGCAGAGCTAATGCAAAGGCCTTGAGGTGAGAGTGAGCCTGAGAGTTCTGAGAAAGAGGAAGCCAGGATTCCTGCTTCCCTGTCTTCTTTAGCCTCTGTTGCAAAGCCTACAACTTTCTTTGCTTCTGTATTTGGCTAGAAAAGTCTTTAAATGAAGAGGTGTACCCTTGTCTGCCAACTTCCTGCTTTCTATTGGCTGGAATGGAGGTGGGGTGGCTGGAGCTCCAGCAGCCATCTTTGATCAAGAGGTGGATGTTCGAGTGGTGAGCAAGGTACAGCAGCACCACGTCAGGAGCCAGGTCCCTGACACTCCCAGGATTGCCTTTCTCAGAAAGCATTCGTTTCTGTCTAATTCAAGCCTCCAGCACTTGGTGTCTTCCTTTGCCCTGTAGCCAATCCTAATCTTAACTAATGCATTAATGTAAAGTGCCTATGACATGACTCCCTTTGTTCATTGCCTACAATGATTTTAATCCATATTTGTAAAGAAGAATAAGAAATATGTCCTGCCACCCTGACTGGTATAGTGGATCGAGCACGGTCCTGTAAACCAAAGGGTCACCAGTTCAATTCCCAGTCAGAGCACATGCCTGGGTTGAAGGCCAGGTCCCCAGTAAGGGGCATGAGAGAGGCAACCACATATTGACGTTTCTCTCCTTCTCTTTCTCCTTCCCTTCCCCTCTCTCTAAAAATAAATAAATAAAATCTTTAAAAAAAGAAATATGTCCTGCCTTTGAGAAGTTTACTATCCCATTGGAGGCGTCCACGGGCCTGCATATCTAGTCCCAGTCAGCTGTAGGCAAGCAGCCTTGCCTCTCTGAGTGTCAGCTGCTCCAGTTCTGAAAGGAGAGGATTGGGCCCTGGCCAGGTAGCTCAGTTGGTTGGAGCATCGTCCCAATGTGCTAAGGTTGCGGGTTCAATCCCTGGTCAGGTCACGTACAAGAATCAATCAATCAGTGCATAAATAAATGGAACAACAAATCAGTGTTCCTCTCTCACATTAATAAAATGTCTTTAAAAGTTTTCAGAATGAGAGGATTGGCCTCCACAAATCTCCAGAAGTTCAAAGAGCAGAGGGTTAGGCACATCACAAAAGTCAAAATAGGAGGTTAGATGTGAAGACAGGGAGACTTGGGTGAGCAAAAGAAAGGCCTTCAGGCGAAGGACAAGGTGGGTCCCTCCCGGTTCCTGTGTTGCAAGTGACAGAAGCCAACACCACCTGATCCAGTGCACAGGAGGCAGATTTATCAGCTCATGGGAGGGACACCCAAGAAATTCATCTCCCTCATCTGACTCCCAGATTCCACATCACAGAGACTGTCCATTTCAACACCCCGCTCTTGTCCCATTTTAGTATTAGGAATTCTTTTGGTTGCAAGTGGCAGAAACCCACTCCTGAGCAATCAAAAAGCAGCGACCGGCTTCCTACACTGGGCAAGGAGTGAACTCCAGGGGCAGCTAAATCCAAGGATTTGAATTCTTCCTGCAAGATTCGGTCTCTGTTTCTTGGCTCTGCTTCCTCCAGGCTGGCTCCTTCTCGGGTAGGCTGACAGGTTCCGTTACCAAGGCCAGGCCCCTGCCCCATCACACGTGAGACGAGACAGCTAGTACCTCCAGTGAGGGAGCCTTTCAGGGCATAGAAGTGAGGTCTGGCTCTGAGAAGGGTAGGGGTGTCTGAGAAGGCTTCATGAAAGTGAGGCCAGTTGAGAGGGGCACAGGAGGATGAGATGAAGATGCCGGCCAGGGGGGGAAGTGCATTCCAGGCAGAGGACCGCAGTGCAAGAGCACACAAACTCCCGCGGTTCAGAGTTGCCAGGCTGTTGGGGGCTTGATGGGAGCAGAAGCAGATGAGGCCATGGAGGTAGCTGGAGCCTGAACATGAAGGGTTCTGGATGTCAGACTGAGTGTTTTAGGCTCTGTCCTGCAGTCAGTGGGAGCTATGGAAGGATTTAGAGCACGGAAGGACCACAGTCACATTTTCCTCCCTTAGTGATGAAGTGGAAGGTGAACAGTAGCAAGATGAAAAACTGGAGGCAGCCCGAAGATGAGGGAGGGGGCTGCTGTGTCACCA
Organism: Trachops cirrhosus; assembly: GCA_028533065.1. Lineage (NCBI taxonomy): Eukaryota > Metazoa > Chordata > Mammalia > Chiroptera > Phyllostomidae > Trachops > Trachops cirrhosus. Next base: position 36,949,287 of record CM052545.1, on the reverse strand, counting down.
TCCTGCACCAGATGTGTGGCCCAGGGAGGGTCAAAGAATTTCTGGAATCAAATTGACAGGACTGAAATATGGAGGGTGAGGAGCCTGGGACTGGGGAATTCTGGCGCCTGATCCACTGATGTGGCTTCAAGCAAGAGCTGGTGAGTCCCCCAGCTCTTGGCAGCAGGCAGGAGAAACTAATGTTACCACCTCTGGGGACCGGAAGACCCATCAAGTCTTTGTAATTCAGAGCAGCCAATTCTTGGATGCTTCCAGGGATGGGGAACTTACCTCTTCCATAGTTCTGACCCAAATAAACCATGAACTCAAATCTACCCCGCTAGAGTTAGGCACTGCTCGGTGCCCCTTGCCCACACCCTGGGGGGCTTCCTGTACACTAGGCCAGCCCTTTGAGACTCAGCACTTGACACTGTCTCCTTAAGTCTGTCCTTTCCCTGTCTCAACACCTTTGCCTCCTCTGATCATGGGACAAGGACCCCCGAAGGTCCTGGGCAGGATGGAGGTTTACTCAGGCACTAAGTACGCATCCACAGAGGGAGAAAGCCTGCCCGGTCTTCCTGTCTCTCTGACTGCATCCAAGAGAGTCTCCACCGGTGCCAGGGCATCTTAAATTCTTAGCCGTCAGCTCCTGTAGGGGCTGAGGCCACAGCAGTCTCTGGGTGAGAACCTAATGATGCTGCGGGTTTCTGCTTTGGCTATTTTCAGGCCGAAGTCCTATTTCTGGCAAGCAAGCATGGTTTGCCATGTATGGTGGGCCTTCATCACCCGATGGAATGCCAACTGCAGAGTCGCGGCCCCATGGTGGTGACTGGGAGAGAGGAGGTAAGGGGCCTGTCCCACAGATCCCTGGAGGAGCCCTTCTGAGACCCCTGGGACTCTCAGGGGGATCTGTGGAGCGCAGGGAGCCCTTGCTCAGCAGGGATGTCCCGGGAGGACCCTCTGTGCAAACACTGCCCCCACTGATAAATCACACCACCGGGCAGGAAAGGTGTGCTCTCCCACCCTCTCCCCCGGCCCACCTCCCTTGCTGGGGACAACCTTGCTGCCGGGTGGAGGGTTCCCTTCTGGAACTTTCCCCACAGATTTACTCTCTCCTTCTCTCCTATATGACAAAAATGGGATCGCACCGTTTGCGCTGTGTCCTGCCCCGGTGGTGGTGGTTTTCCACAACTGTGGATGCCATCACCTTAATACATAGGTTCCTAGTTTTTGTCGTGTCATATTCCACAGTATGGATATTCTGTGATCCTAAGAACTGGGCCACTGTTCCCCGAAATCCCGTGGTGCTTTGGAAGCATAGCCCCTAAACCTTTTGGAGTAGGGGGAGCAGAAGGTCAATACAGGACCCGCGCTATCTGGGCATTTTGGTTCATTACCCTCCCCAGGTCAGCTTCCTCATTGACCAAGCAGACCCCTGCATTAGAAGGATCGGTAAGGGAGCCCACAGAGCCATTGCTGAGGCCATTCCTGGACACCCAGTGCCCTGGCCTCCCTGCTCCTCTGAGAGGGAGGCCAGTGCTGCCTGGCCCTGCAGCGGAGGAAAGGGAGGCCCAGTGAGGGGCAGTCCTGCCTCTGGCACAGCTGGGTTGACCCTGGGTCAGGCCCCACCTTTATTTTCCAAAAGAAGGCTGCTCCACCTGGAGACCTCCAGTTCCACGTGATTTTTTCCTGGAGCCCCAGTTTTCCCTTAATGATGATGATGATGACACTGACATAGTGGTGAACATTTTGGGGGTACTTTCTCTGCACCAGGCACCAACAGCCCTCTATAGCAACAGGTGATTAGTTAAATGAGTCCCCATTGGCAGAGAAGCTGAACGAGGGCGTTGGAATGCCGAGTCAGAGGGTCCACTGTGTGGTCTGGGCTCTGCGGCTTGCTTACCTCCCTGACAGGCAGCTCACTCACGCACTCCCCTTCCCTCGCATGCTGCGGCACCTGATCCACGCTCCAAGGCCTCTGCCTCCCGGGATGGGCAGGGGGCGGTGTGCTCGCCCCGAGGCTCCAGGCCAGGAAGCGGGAAGAAACCGCTGAGAACCTCCAGTTCCCCACCCAGGCTACAGGGGAGGTGACGGGAACCTCGGAGGCGGGGCGGGGAGGGGAGGGGCAGGAGGCGTGCGCAGAGCAAACCGCAGTGCGACCGGCGCTAGGACCCGCGAGGGCCTTTAGGCCGCCGTGTCTCCTGCTCCCCCCACCCCAAACCACCTCCCCCCGCCCAAAATGAGGAAACGGAGGAACTTGCTCCAAGTTGTGCAGCCGGGGCCGCCTCGGGGTGCGCAGCCAGTGCGCGGGGGCCCTCCTGGGGGCGGGTGCGGAGCGCGGCCTGGAGACGCCCCCTGAACAGGTGAGCGGGCAGCAGGGATGTGGGGAGAGACCGCGGGACATCGAGAACTGGAGGGGTCCGGGGAAGCTCAGGCGTGCGTGAGAGGAGCTGGTGTGCGCACAAGTATACGCGTCCGGGGCGCGTGGCGGCGGGTACGAGACTGGGGTGGGGACGGTTAGAGGCTTTCAGGCTCGGGTGGGGGGTATTTTCCTGGGTGGGAGGTGTGCGCTTCTGCGAGTGCCTGGGTGTGTGTACCCGCGTGTACACGTGGAGGGATGTGCGCGTGTGACCGAGATGCGTGTGCGCGGCCCTGCGTGTAGATCTTCGTGCCCGGGCGGCCCAGCGTATGGCGCCCAGGTGTTCAAATGTGGTTCCGTATGTGTTAGGTGGGGAGTGGACAGATACATTTCCAGATGTCTGAGCATCTGTGTGTGTGTACACACTTGTAGACGCGTGTGCACACCTGTCTCTAGGGGGACGTGCCTTTGCTTGCATACCTGCGTGCCTGTGGGTACCTGTGTCTACCTGTGTCCAAGCCCCATGTGTTTCTCTGTGTGCTCGTGTGTACATGGATCAGTATGCGTGTGAGTACATGTAGGGCTGGGAATTTATGAGGGCGCACACTGGAGGGGCAGAGACTCACCCCGGAACAAGTCCCACTGCCCAGCCACCTGTGGTGGGGTCAACGGGGGAGGCCAGGGCTGAAAAAGTCCCCACCTAAGCAGCAATGGGGGGCTTTTGTGTCGGCCCTCCGGTGAGGTGGGGTGGGGTGGGGGGGATTAGAAAGGTTCAGCTAGCCAGCCAGATGAGCACAGCAGGGCGGCACCATCCCACTATAGGGTCAGAGTTTCTTGGGAATGACCTTGAGTCATTCTGTATTTGTCTTGCTCCTGCCTACTCACCAAAAAAAGGGAAGAACAAGGCTTGATTAGGTGGCACCAAGCTCCCCATGCGCCTTGTGGGCTACTGGGGTCTGAGCCAGGCACCCCCCTCCTCCCCAGCCTGTGACCACTTGCTCTGTGTCCATTTCGGTCCTCAGTTTCCCTTTGGGAACAATGATGGGGCTAGGCTCTGCGGTTTCCTCACTGATGTTTCATGGCTTTGAAGGAACTCCCCCGGGGAAAGGCCACCTTCCCAAAGGGCTCAGAGAACCAATGTCTGGGACTCCCCCTGGGGATGTCCCTGGCTGTTGCCTCTACCTGGCCTGGGCTGGTAGTGGTAGTGATGGCCCCCAGAGCCCTGGTCTGGCTTGAATCTGTGCTCTCCAGCTGGTATCTGCCCCCTCCCCAGGTGAGCCTTCGCTGTCTCCACGCCTGGCACCCCTGCCCATCCAGCCAGGATGCCCACGGTGAGTACCCCCAGCCTGGGTTCCTGGGTCCTGGGCCCTTCCTCAGCTCAGTCCACACCCACAGGACCTCGGCTCCATGGGTGGGGGGCACATAATACTCCGACCCAGGTCCCCTTTAGCTGGTGTCTTCCAGTCTTTCTCTGTCACTTGGCGTTGCGTCTGTCTCCTTCACCTTTTTCTCCTGACCTGCTCCGAGTGCGCTGTTTGTGACTAATGTACCCCTGCTGGCTTCTCCCTTCCTTGTCTCTTCTCCTCTTCTCCCCCTTTCTTGTGTTTTCTCTGTCTCGGTCCCATCTCTCTCTGGGGGAGGGCATCTCCTTCATGCCTCCTTTGCCCCTCTCCCCCATGCCTCCCACCCAGAGGCGCTGGGCCCCAGGCACCCAATGCATCACCAAGTGTGAGCACACGCGCCCAAAGCCCGGAGAGCTGGCCTTCCGCAAGGGCGATGTCGTCACCATCCTGGAGGCTTGTGAGGTGAGCTGTGGCCTGAGGGCCTGAGTGTGTTTGGGGATGGGACTCTGCCAGGAATAACCTGCCCCCACCCCCACCACCATACCGACCCCCGGCTCCCTCCCTGGCAGAGCAAGAGCTGGTATCGAGCCAAGCACCATGTCAGTGGGCAAGAGGGGCTGCTGGCAGCTGGTGCGCTTCGGGAACGTGAAGCCCTCTCAGCTGACTCCAAACTCAGCCTCATGCCGTGAGTTGTGGGGTGAGCCTGGGATGGGGGTTCAGGAGGGCTTGGCCAGCTGGGCCCAACCCGCCCTCCTGCCACTGCAGGTGGTTCCATGGGAAGATCTCCGGCCACGAAGCGGTGCAGCTGCTGCAGCCACCGGAGGATGGGCTGTTCCTGGTGCGCGAGTCAGTGCGGCATCCTGGTGACTATGTGCTGTGCGTGAGCTTCCTGCAAGAAGTGTTCCACTACCGCGTGCTGCACCGCGACGGCCACCTGACCATAGACGAGGCCATCTGCTTTTGCAACCTCATGGATATGGTGGAGGTACACCTGGACCCTGGAGCCACATGTCCCCCAGGCCCTGCCCCATCCCAGCTGTAATGACATAGGGACCCACAGAGCCACAGGCTCCCCAGTGCAGAGAAGGAGCTGGTCCTCATGGATGACCAACCATAGAGCTGGTCGGAGCCCTCTGGGTCCCGCCTGCAAGGACTGGGTGGCTCCTCCAGGGACCTCCAAGCTGACGGCAATCCAGAGACTGCCCCCACACTTCCCCATTCTCATGGAAACCAGCCCAACACATCCTGGGGCAACCAAACCCCTCTCCTTACGAGCTCATGCCCACCTCATCCAGAGCCCACCCCCAGGAAGGGAACAGGATGTGGGGGCGCCCCTGCTTTAAGGGGTCTGACTCACAGCCACCTCTGCCCACCCTACCCTGCAGCATTACAGCAAGGACAAGGGGGCCATCTGCACAAAACTCATGAAACCCAAGAGGAAGCAGGGGACCAAATCGGCAGAGGAGGAGCTGGCCAAGGGTAGGAGTCTGCGCCCTCCCCGTCCACATTCGCCCCACCTGGAGAGGGAGCGCCCCAGGGCTTGGCGCACGGCCGAGGCCACAGCACCTGCACATGGCACTGTGGTGGAAGGCCTGGGCTGCCCCTGGGTCAGGCAGGGGGCACCATAGACGCCAATCAGACCAAAATTGATTGGGTTCCCACACCTGCTGCTTCTCCCTTGTCCCCACCATCCGCCATCACCTGAGCTGGAAACCTGGCCAAACCTCGACCCACCCACCCTCCCACATCCCCTTCACGTCATCAGACCATCTCCTTTCAGGGGGGCAGTTCCTCTGCCCCCAGAGGCAACCCGCTACCTGAAAGCCCCCCCACATTGCTACCCTGCGTTAAGAAGAGAGACCCTGCAGCTCCGCTACCTTCCAGAGCTTCCCCTTGTGGCTGAGAACTTTCCTGCCTCATCTACATGGCCCCTCCTCCATTCACAAGTCCCCCTGGTTGTGACTCATTTCCTCTCATGTTTCCAGTCTATTGTGCATTCTGTTCCTTTCGCCTGAAAGGCTTTTCCAGCCTCCTTGTAGCGAAATCCTTGATACTGAAGTCCCGAAGCAAAGGTCCCCAACCGGAGCCACCCCCACAGTCTTTTGAACCTAATGATTCTGGCTGTCTCCTTGGAAGCATGTGTCTGTCCTGGGAAAACCTGGACACCTTGGGGATGGCACCTGGGTGGAGGCCAGTGTCACCTTGCCTGCCTGTGCTCAAGGGCTCCTGATTTAGATAGGGAAGAGGCCTACAGAAGCTGCTAGAGGGGAAGGTCGGGGAGAACACTGGCCTGCTTGAGACAAGGGGTCAGGGAGGCTAGAGCAGATTATGACTTAGAGCACTGGAAGTTTCCTAAAGGTTCCAGAAGCTTTACTCTTCTCTATGTCTGTTGTATTTTTTTTCCGTGTGTGTGTGTGTGTGTGTATGTGTGTGTCTGTCTGTCCCTGGAAGGCCAGAGGTAAAGCACTGTAAAAGGAAGCGCCCTCGGGGTATTGGAGGGACACAGTCTCCAGATAGAAGAGACAGGCAGCCCCGAAGGGTAGGCTGTGTTGTCTTCCACCAGATAACTGGTGCTAGGGTGCCTCAGACATGCCCTTGGACCACGGCTGGGGACAGTGGCCACTGAATGTGTGCCCACAGCTGGGTGCTGTGGGAGACACCACCTGGTGTCTCCAGGGGAGGGGCTGGGAAAGCCTGTTGCCCCTCTGACCAGGTCTTTGCCTCACAGCTGGCTGGTTACTGAACCTGCAGTATTTGACCTTGGGAGCCCAGATCGGAGAGGGAGAGTTTGGAGGTGAGTGGGGGCATAGGCTGGGAGGCTGAAGGAGGTGGGGGGTTGTTCAGGATTTGGAATCACTGAGATGAATTCACATCCATATTTAATACCTACTTGCTGGGCAGCTGAAGACAAACCATTCCGCTCTCTGAGCCTCAGTTTCCTGCTCTGGGAAAGGGGTGGACAACAGCTGTCATGAGGAGTGAATTAACCCAGGCAAGCGTCCAGTGGACGTGAGTCCCTCACACTTCAGGCTCTTGCACATGCTGGTCTCTCTGCTTGGAATGCCGTTTCCTGAAATAATTATTCTGGAAGGCTCTGGGGCGCAGATCTGCTGTCTTTCTCTGTATGGGGCTGAAGTGTGAATATTTTTGGCCTTACAGGCCAGTCTGCCCAGTTGTGTGTGTGTAACAGGAAAGCAGCCACAGGCAATAGGTAAACCAATGGCCGTGGCTCCGTGCCAAGAGAACTTTATTAGTGGACACTGAATTTTGTATTTTCTATAATTTTTGTGTCGTGAAATAACATTCTTTTGATTTTTTTTTTTAGATTTTATTTATTTTTAGAGAGAGGGGAAGGGGGGGAGAAAGAGAGGGAGAGAAACATCAATGTGTGATTGCCTCTCAAGCCCCCCCCTACTGGGGACCTGGCCTGCAACCCAGGCCTGTGCCCTGACTGGGAATCGAACTGGCGACCCTTTGGTTCACAGGCCCACACTCAGTCCACTGAGCCACACCAGCCAGGGAGCTTTTGATTTTTTCTAACCATTTAAGAATATGAAAACCGCCCTGCTGGGTGGCTCATTTTTTTGGAGCATCATCCCATACACCAAAGGATTGCAGGTTCCATTCCTAGTCAGGGCATGTACCTAGGTCGCAGGTTCGAGCCTTGGTTGGGGTGCATATGGGAGGCAGCCAATTGATGTTTCTCTCTTTCCCCTTCACTCTCTCTTAAATCCTCAGGTGAGAATTAAAAAAAAAAAAGAAGAATGTAAAAATCACTCTGAGCTCATGGACCTTGCCAAAAAACATGATTGGACTGGATTTGGCCCTAGGACCAGAGTTTACATACCCTAGATTTTCTTTGATCAGGGGTTTGGAGTGTGGGCCAGGGGGTTTCCAGGCCTGGGGAACACAGGCTGTGTTGGTGTACATGGGCGTCAGTGTGAGTGGGTATGTCTCCGTGTCTGTCCCCATCTCTGCTGGGTCCTGGTCTCCATCCCACCCCGCAGCGGTCCTGCAGGGCGAGTACCTGGGCCAGAAGGTGGCCGTGAAGAACATCAAGTGTGACGTGACGGCCCAAGCCTTCCTGGATGAGACAGCGGTCATGACGTGAGTCTTCAGTAGGGATCAGAAGCACTGGGGTCGGGGGTTCTGGCTGTGCCTCCACCCCCCACCTGTCCCCCACAGGAAGATGCAGCACAAGAACCTGGTGCGTCTGCTGGGTGTGATTCTGCACCAGGGGCTCTACATCGTCATGGAGCACGTGAGCAAGGTACGGTGGGGCTGGGGTGCAGGCGGGGCTTGGGGAGGCAGCCAGGAAGCCTCAAACCCTAGCCCCATGTCCCCCGCTGCCGCAGGGCAACCTGGTGAACTTTCTACGGACTCGGGGCCGGGCCCTTGTGAACACCCCACAGCTTCTGCAGTTTTCCCTGTGAGTAGGGCCCTTGGAGGGCAGGGAGGAAACTTTCCAAGGCCAAGGGGAAACCAAGGCACAGAGCAGAAAGGAGCCTGGCCTTGGGAGTTTTTGACCTGGCCACTGGGGCCCCTGTGCCCCTCCCTGTCCCCAGGCACGTGGCTGAGGGCATGGAGTACCTGGAGAGCAAGAAGCTAGTGCATCGAGATCTTGCTGCTCGCAATATCCTCATTTCTGAGGACCTGGTGGCCAAGGTCAGCGACTTTGGCCTGGCCAAAGCTGAGCGGAAGGGGCTAGACTCCAGCCGGCTGCCAGTCAAGTGGACGGCGCCTGAGGCACTCAAACATGGGGTGAGTGCTCCTCTGTTCCCAGGGACCTTGGAGCCTCAGCTCCACTGTGTGATCCTGGGCATGTGTCTTGGCCTCTCTGAACCTCCAAAGGAAATGGCTTTGCCTCCCCACTGAGTACTTGGCCCATAGTTGTTCTTTTTGGTGCCCATCTTGTCTCTCCTGTGTGTGACCCTGTCTGGGCCTCAGTTCCCCATTTCTGGGCTCAGTGCTGAGGGCGAGAGTAACCAACCTCCTCCCTGCACTGAGTCTGAGCTCCACTCAGTCGAGGGGGCACAGACTTGAGGAATGGAGTCTGTTAGGAAGGCACCAGTGAAGGACAATCCAGGGGGACTTTCTGGAGGAATCAGGGACTGGAGCTGAAACCCTGAAGGGTCCCTCCTCACCCTGGTCTTGGGCCCCACAGAAATTCTCCAGCAAGTCTGATGTCTGGAGTTTCGGGGTGCTGCTGTGGGAGGTCTTCTCGTATGGCCGTGCTCCGTACCCCAAGATGGTGAGCGTGGTCTGGGTGGGGGAGGCACTGAGTCTGGGATGGTGGTGCTGAACCCCAACTCACGCTGGTGTGCCCTCTGCCCGTAGTCGCTGAAGGAGGTGACAGAGGCTGTGGAGAAGGGGTATCGCATGGAGCCCCCGGAGGACTGCCCGGGTGCGGTCCACACACTCATGAGCAGCTGCTGGGAGGCGGAGCCCACCCGCCGGCCACCTTTTCGAAAACTGGCTGAGAAGCTGGCCCGGGAGCTGCGCAGTGTGGGCGCCACTGGCCATGTCGAAAGGCAGGACGCTGATGGCCCCACCTTGCCCTGCGGCCAAGAACCTTGACGCTGCATGGTGGGCCACAGGCCCCAGAAGATCGAGAGAGTAGGGGGCTCAGGGTGGCGACACAGGCAGGCCTAAGGAGGGTCAGGGCCAGCAAGCTGCCCACCTGGCTCACAGCACGAAGCAGGCCCTCCTGGGGGGCTCAGGGCAGTCCCTGACCACCACAGATCTGGGGAAAAGGATTGGTGCATCGATAAAGACTGGTTCCAACAACTGTGGGCATCTGAGTCTGTCTCTGCGACCCCCAACATCCTCTCAGCCCAAGGGGTACACATTGTCCCCCATCACCCAGTTCTGGACAGTCCACCTGCCAGTTGTCTGTCCAGCTGTGCCCCACTGGCAGCCACTGTGGGGATGCAGACCCCTGGGATGGAGCAGGAGACTCTCCATGCCAGGGACCACAGCCATCCCGTGCACCCACTTGCCATCACCCACAGGTCCCCACTTTGGTCCATCTGTGGGTGCCGCATTCAACCCTCAAAGTTTCAACCTCTGGGTGAGTGCCCAACTGTTGGGGTCCCGGACATAAAGGATCATAGCAGACTTGTCCCTCGGAGCAGGTGCACTGGAGCCCAGGGAGGCTCTGCCGCTGCAGCTGTGTCCCTGCATGGGGATGTTCCAGTGTGGCCACCCACATTCTCCAGCTGTCACAACCCAACAGCCTCACCCAGTGACTCCAGAGGAGACTCAAGAAAAGCCAGCTGAGCTCTGGCCAAGTGATTCACTTGGTTGGAGCACCATCTTATGCACCAAAAGCTTATGGGTTCAATCCCTGGTCAGCACAGATGGGAGGCAGCCAATGGGTGTTTCTCACATCGGTGTTTCCATCTGCCTTTCTCTCTCTCAAAAAAAGTCAGTGCATATATCTTTGAGTGAGGATTAAAAAAATAAAAGCCCGCTGAACAGCCTTTTCCAAGGCTCCGCCCTTCTTGTCCAATCAGGTGAGGGGGGCTGGGCTCCGGGCTGGCAGCCAGGTTTGAATTCTCACTTACCCCCTAGCTATGTGGCCCAGGGCAGCCTCAGGCAAACGAGTGGAGCTGGTCCCCCTACCTGGGCCCACCAGGCTCCCCTACTATCAGGCACCTTGGTGCGGCCGGATGGGGAAGGGGAAGGGCCCAGAGGGGAGGAAGTGAGGGCCGAGCACACAGCTGATGTGCTGGTTTGCTGTGACTCAGCCACCCTATCTCGGTTAGTGCTCTCATCTGGGCAGCCTCCAGTGTGTGTGTGTGTGGGGGGCTGGTCTTGGGCCAGGCTGGATGTTGTCCCACCCCAGAACCTCCCAAGCTGGGAAGGGGACACCAAGCCCGAGCACAGCCTATCACCTCTGCTGACCCACCCTGCCTGAGCTGGCCCTGAGCTAGACAAACGCCCAAAGGTCACAGTGACCTCCTGAAGTGCCCCCTGAAGCCTGGCCCCTCGTCCTGGCCTCAGTTTCCCCACAGCATCCAAAGGGGGTTAGTGATTCCTCCTGGGGGAGAAATCCGAGGCTGGAGTGGCAGTGGCCTGGGTGTGTGCATGCGCACACAGCCGTCCCACCGACTGATCCAGCTGGAGTGGCCGCCTGTCCCAGGGTCTGGCCGCACCCCACCCCTAATCCGGCCCTCTAAGCTGACACAGCGTCTGCACCTTCAGCCACATCCGGCTAAATCTTGAAAGCCCCCTGCACCTGACCCAGATCTCTCCTGTAGCTTTTTAACCAGTGGGGCCAATTAGCTAATTGGGGCCTGAGAACTGAGCAGCTTTTTAACATTCTGAAGTGATGAAGTCATTAGGGGAATTACCTGCCTGCCCCACAGGCCTGGCTGGCTCCCCCTGGCCACAGAGCCCAAAGCCTGCCTTATAGTTGGGGCAGCCGAGGCCTGCAAGGAACCAGGAAACACTAGCTGCCTCTCCAGCCTGGGCTCAGGACATCTGTGGCCACCCCAGCCCTCCCTCACTGGACAGTGGGGCCCCGGCTGGCTCCTCCTCTACAGTGGGCCGATTCCTCGGGGGCCTAGGCATGCCTTTTCTGGGTGTGTGTTTCTGTGCCTGCCACTGTCTCTGTCTCTTCTCCATGTGTGTCCCTCACCCTACAAAGCCACCCTTCCAAAAGGATCTATCTCTACTTTCCTTGGACTCGCTCCCCAGGCCATCTAAGGACTTAGGTCTCCCCCACCTAGACAATCTCCCTGCACTAAATCTAGCAACCGGTTTTCAGGCCTCACCTTGGCCCCTCATCCCCAGCCCCCTCCTCTTGGTTTTCAGGGCACCCCCTGACTGAGCCACCAAGCTTCTTGGACTTGGGGGGGGTTGGCAAACCAGTCTGAGTCTTCCCCTAGATCCTGCTCCAGCTTTAGGGCCACCGCCTCTGTGACAGTCCCATCATCCACCTGTCCCCAAAACAGGGACCTATCCTCCCTCCTCCCTGAATCCCCCCAATTGATTTCCTGCCCCGCTTCACCATGCCCACTGCCCTTGCCCTCGCCTCCTCCCCACCTCCCATCTCACCCACAACAGGTTCTCATCCAAAACACCACCCGACTGTGCCCCTGCCCTGCTCCACAACCTCCCAAGGTTCCCTAGCACCTTCCCCTTCATACCCAAACCTTGCCCAGAACTCGCAGGCTCGCCCTCTGTCCATTCTGATCACTCTCCTGAACCGAGCAGCTCCACCTTGGGTGCCCCTTCCCTTCCCTGCTCTGGGTTTTCTTACTGGACCTCTGATCACCCGACACTGAGTTTTGCCCACATGGCTGCTGTCTCCCCAGCCAGGACATCAGCTCCCAGCTTTGTGTGTTTTGTTCACTGGTATATGGTAAGTGTTTATTCATACCTCAAAACTCAACTAAATGCCCCCTATGCCGTGCCCGTTCGGTGTCAAGAGGAGCCAACTAAGATTGCCTTCACCTCTCAGGTTGACACCCAGTCCCCTGACATCTGTGACCCTGAGAGGGCCTTTTGGGCCCCCACCGATGAAAGCACCCGCCGACCTTCACTGAGCACTCTCAGTGCCCCTCACTGAGCAGCGCCTTCCTTTCGTCACCTCACTGAGCCCCAGGGAGAGCCCCATGGGGCAGGTCCTGGTGTCCCTGTTTCACAGCCAGGGAAACAGGTCTGGAGATGGGGAGGCCCTTGTTGGCATCCTACTGTGGGGTGGGGGTGTGGTGGGGAGGACCCAGGTCAACAGTACCCCCTTAACCCCCAGCCCTCAGCCTGCCTGGCCCTCCCTCAGTGGCTCAGGGCAGCCACTTGAGAGAGGCCACCTCAATTAATCACCTTGTGCTAATCCTCCCCCACCTGACCCCACCCCCTCGGGGCTGGCTGGGCCAGGCCACTGGGCCGGCTGGGGTGGAAGCCGGGTGGATACCTGGGCTGACGAGGGGCTGCTAGGGTCGGTAAGCAATGGGCATGTGAGCAAAACGAGCCTGGGCGGGGGGGGGGGGGCGCTGCAGGTGCAGAGAGCCCACTAGGGAAGAGGACTTGGTGGTAAAGAAGCATTACCTGGGAGCGGTGTCCTAGCCTGCTTTCCTGAGGGTCCTAGACCCAGAGGGAGACAATCAGAAAGACGGAGATGTGGGGAGAGAGTGGCAGTCAGGGAGAGCTCCAGAGGGAAAGAGAAAATAGAGGCTGGGGGACAGAGACTCACACACAAAAGAATCAGAGAAGGGGGTGGAGACAGGGAGATAGAAAATGAGATAATCTGAGATCAATGGGAGAGAGACGGGGGAAGGCAGAATGAATGCAGGATGTCATGAAAGAAAAGCCCCTTCACATCTTACCCTGGACCCAGCAGGCTCCCCTGCCCTCCCCAGCTGACAGTCCCTCCTGCTGTCCTACCACCATCTGTCCTGCTGCTGTGCTACCAGGTGAAGGTGAGGGGAGCCATGTTCCTGAGCCCTGGCGAGGGGCCCATGGCTGAGGGTGGGGGGTCGGCACCCTGTGAGGAGGCCCCCAAGAAGAAGCACCGGAGGAACCGTACCACCTTCACCACCTACCAGCTGCACCAGCTGGAACGGGCATTCGAGGCCTCCCACTACCCGGACATTTACAGCCGCGAGGAGCTGGCAGCCAAGGTACACCTGCCAGAGGTGCGCGTGCAGGTAAGGGCACCCCTCAATGACTCGGGCAGGAAGCCAGAGCTAGATAGGGACCTTCCCAGTGCATGGGAAGGCCACCTGGAGGAGGGGATGTGGGACTGGGGCTGTGACTTCTGAATAGGAGTTTGCCAGCAAGAAAGGGTGTTTTTCTAGGCATCAAACAGCACGTGCAAGGGTACACAGGGTCACATTAGAGGGGTTTCCATTGAGCTGGGTGAGAGATGGGTGGAAGGAGAGGCAGAAAGTGAAGAGGAGAAAGAACCTGTGAGAGGAATCCAAAGCCAAGCTGAGAGGTTTGCACTTCATGATGAAGGCCAAGACAGACCAGGGAGGAGGCCGAGGAGCCTGAGGGGCCTGGTTAAAGAGAATGGTGAGGAGGAATTAGATTCAGGAAAGACTTCCGGGCTGATGTGATGGGGGCCATGAAGCAGATCATCCTCCCAAGATGGCCTTGAGGCGGAGTAACAACACGCTGACACCGCAGCAGGCGGGAGTCAGCTCAGGGCACGCAGAGGCCTGAGGCCAGGAGGCCCAGAGAGGGGCGCAGTGGAGTGGGGAAGCACCACTCTCCCCGCTGGTCCTGAGTTGAGAGCACCCTCTTGCTACTTCCAGGTGTGGTTCCAGAACCGTCGGGCCAAGTGGCGGCGTCAGGAGCGTCAGGAGACTGGCTCAGGGGCTGTGGCAGCCCCAAGGCTTCCTGATGCCCCAGCGCTGTCGTTTGCCTGCCCTCCAGCCATGCCACTGCCCCTGGAGTCCTGGCTGGGCCCCGGGTCACCCGCCAGGCCAGGCCTCACTCACCTCCTGGGCCCAGCGCCAGGGCTGCAGGCGTCCTTCGGGCCTCATGCTCTTGGTTCAGCTTTCATGGAAGGCTTCACCCTGGAGGAGGCATCTTTTCGGCTGCTGGCCAGGGAGCACGCACAGGCTCTGGACAGGGCCTGGCCGCCGGCCTGAGCCTGGTGCCTACACAGCTCTCCCTCACTGGCCTGACCCGAGGGCCTGGGATGACAGATATAGGCCAGGCTATCGATGAGGAAAGAGACTACCCATCCCCACTCTCCCTGTCCATGGCCACCCATGACAAGTCCTCACCCCACCTCACCCTGCCTTGCAGGGACCCAGCCTTGGAAAGGAGGTGGCCATAGGATTCCCAGACCAGGGGGTGCAGGGCCTGGGTGGCCTTCGGGGAGTCTCTGCTATTCTGGGACCTCAGTGCCCCCATCTGTCAAATGGGGGTAGGTAGGTGGGTAGATTTGTAGGCTCTGGGACCGTAAGACTGTAACTGGGAGCCACCAGGACCTTAATTCCAGGAGTCAGTAAGTCTAAATCCCTGCTAATCTTTCACCAGCAGAGCTGCCCAGCTCTTGGGGCCTCCCTCTCTGAGAAATAACGGCACAGCAGCTCCCGTCCAGCTGCTTCCTCTCACGGTGTGCTCCCTGCCAGAACCTGTCAGGTGAGGCAGGCATGGCCGTCAGCCCTATTTCACAGGGAGGTAACTGAGACCCAGAGGTGGAAAGCCAGTTTCCTGAGGCCACAAAGCCAGTAGGGTGTGGAGCTGTTTTTCACACTCACTGCCTGACTCCATTACACCAGGCGCAGCTGGGTTCCTGCTGGCTCTGGCAGCAGCTGGACCCAGGCCAGGGCTAATGGGGGATCAGGCAGGCGCTAGGTGAATACTGTCTGTCCCTACTCCCTCTATGTTTCAAAGTGTGGCTTATGTCCCCACTGACCACAGACTCTGTCACATCTCCCAGCCCAGAGAGGGTGGTACGGGGCCTTTGGTGGCAAGGCCAGTATTTGTTCTGTCCAACCCAATTCATTCATTCATTCATCCATCCAGCCATCCAGTAAGCAATAGGGACACAACAGTAAACAAAACCGACAAAAATCCCTGCCCTAATGGAGCTGCCGCTGCAGTGGGAGAGACAAGATGCAAAAGTAAAAAATAAATAAAATACAAAATACCAGCTGGTGGTAAATGCCAGGGACAATGACACAGGGCACAGCAACCATGCGTGTGTGGCAGGAGATGCAGTTCAGTGTGGTGGCGAGGGAGGCCTCGTGGAGGTGACCTCGGAGACCTGGAGGAGGTGAAGGAGGGAGCCGTGGGAACGCCTGAGAAGAGCAGCCAGGCAACAGGCATGGCAGGTACAAAGGCCCCAGGGGAGGACCCTGCCAGGGGAGTTGGAGGGACATCGAGGAGCCCGTGGGCGGCATGCGGCCCAGGATGGCTATGAAATCGGCCCAACGCAAAAGCATAAATTTACTTAAAAGATTTTTTTTTTGCTCGTCAGTTTTCATTAGTGTTTGTGTATTTAATGTGTGGTCCAGAGAAGCCAAAAGGTTGGGCACCCCTGGGTAGAGTGAGGGAAGGGATGGGGGCGGGGGCAGGTCAGGCAGGGCCTGTGGTGGCTACAACTTCGGTTTTCACCCTGAGCGTCATGGGAGAGTTGGGAGGTGACGCCTGCCCAGGGCGGGCCATCTGGGAGGACAGGTTCTCGATAATCCCTGCAGAGCCCTCCTAAACTGAGAAAGGCTCTCATTTTCCTGGGATCAGACAGAATTAGCTGTGAGGACCCCACCTTGGCCAGCCAGCGTATGGACCCAGGGGCCTGGAGGGTGGTGCCCAACCCCTACCCCAGCCTCTCCAGTTGGTGCCTGCAAGGGTTGGGGTGACCTTATAGGCACTGTTGGGTGGGTCCCCAGCCCCAGCCTCCTCCAGTTGGATAGGCACTGGCCTTGTTCCTGGGATCCTCAAGACCGCTCCCTCATAGCCAGGCAGGGCAGGGGTCAGGACCACCCAGAGCTGGGGTTCTCCCTGGGGCGGTGAATTATGTTCGTGGTGCCCCATGTACACTCCAGGATATGTTTTCTGGTGAGACCTGGGCACCAGTGGGGGTGGACAGGACGGTTGGTAGGCCCATGTCCCTGGGCTCAATGAGGATAAGTCCCTGGAGCCAACCCCTGCCCTAGAGAACTACCTACTGGGGGTCAAAAGGACTCAGAGATGGAGAGAGCCACACTGTTGAATACGGAAGCATCCCGCCATGCCTGGAGGAAGCCCTACCACTGGACATTTCAGTTCCTAAAGCTTGCAAATTCTGTTCTGCTTCACACAGCTTGAGTCAGATTTGAGTCCCTTCCAACCAAGGGTTTTGCTAGAAAAACCTCCCACTTGAGAGCTTGAGGCCTCTTGGGCAGTGCTAGGAGGAATTCCAGGAATCAGGGCAAGAACCAATTGAGGCCTGAGGGTGAAGATGGACCTACAGGAGCCCAGCCAATCACCAGGAACAACTGCATTGAGAAGGTGCCTACCTCCCTACCACGTGCCCCACTTCACTCTGGCCCAACATCAGATAATACCCAATGACACCCAGGACCTGCCAATGACAACCCTAAGAGGTCTTTATTGGTCCCCAGGACCCTGATCCTGCCTCACTATGAAGGCCACACAGAATGCAGGTGAGGAAAAGTCTGTCTCCTCCAGGAAAATAGTCTTCTACTATGGCGCAGGATGCAGGGGGGTGTTGTGTCCCTCTGGGGTCCTCCTCTGGGGCCTGTCGAGGTCCTTGGCAGGTCAGGGTGCTCTGGTCCTGCCTCTACTAAAACTTTCGGTTCTTGCTCAGCCGGTTGTGGCGCCATATGTTTTGTTTCCGCAGCAGCCGCCAGTACTCCCGGGTCTCGGGGTCCAGCTCCTCCAGCTTCTTAGGGGGGCCCACATTCATCTGGAACAGCCTGATGGGGCATGGGCAGGAATCAGGGCTTCTCAGCAGCCCTCCATAACTGCCAGGAACTTCGGGCAGAGGCAGGCAGAGGCACGGGCAGGACTGGGTCTGGGGAGCTGAGTGATCTCCGGGTGGTCCCTCACCTTCCCCGGGCCAGGTTTCTGGCTATGGAACAAGGGAATGCTCCCATCTCAGCAGTACTGATGTCTGAGGTGGGCACACACCAAGCCTTCTCCTGCCTCCTGGCCACTTTCCATGCTGTGGGCCTGTAACCCCTCCCCTCCCACTAAACCTTTTGCATCTTCCCCAGCTTTAAGGATCAGCACATGTCAATGGCTTCCATGTCCTGCTAATGCTCTCAGGGCCAAAAGCAAAATCCAAATCCCTGCAGCTCCCAGGCCCTTCGAAGACTGGGCTCTACGACCTTTCTGTCTCATTTACCCCTACTCTGCACCTCGTTCCCTAAAAACCCGGTTTAGTCCTACCCCAGGGCCTTTGCACTGGCTATCCCCTCTGCCACTGAAGCTCCTTTCACCCACTCAGGTCTTCACTCATGCATCTCCTCCCCAGAGAAGTCCTCCCAGAAACCTCAGATTTGATCAACCAGGCTCTTCCTCACCCGATCACTGGTTTTCCCCGATCTCCAGCCTGGCCCACTCACCACTCAGGGTACTCAGCATCCGGCTTCAGGACCACGTCCTGGCCCTCCTTGTAGATGTTGACGCCCATGGCATGAGTAGTAAGCTGGACAGGGTCTGTGCACACCTCTGGGTCTTTCAGGGCCTCACTGACCACACCGCCTTTGCCGCCTTTGCCCCCCTTGATGACTGGGGAGCAGGGATAGAGTCCGTTCAGCTTGGTTCAGCCTTCCAGAAGCCAACCTTCCTTTCCTGTCCCCTCCCTCTCAGGGTGGCCCCAGGACCTGGCTGGCCTCTGTCTACTGCACTCAAATGACTTTAAGTTGGAGGTGACTACTTCATTAATCAATACTGGTGCTGAGTGACTGAGTCACTCCTTTTCAATTCTATTTTCTTTCTGTTTACCTTATAAAGTGCTATGTCTCTAAGACCTAACATTTATTTGTCAATTCTCTCTTTTCAACAAAGAAGATCAGGCAAGGCTGTAGCCAGCTAAAATTAACCTTCTTTTGGTTTTGCTTAAGTGGTTAATACTTAGATGTGCCCCACGGCATCCTTAAATTTCTGGTGACTTGCCAAAGTTGCACAGTGATCTAAGGGCAGAAATAGGATCGGGAGGCAAGTTCCTGACCTCCTCTCACCCACCCCAAAACAAACCCACGCCTGCGTAGTTAAGTGCGTTTGCTACACGTAACCCACACGCTCGTCACAGCACACTCAGCTTGAGGCTGGCGCCTGCGCACTGACTCCAACAGCGCCCGAGGTTAGGTTCCTCAAACTGCGCCTGCCTGTAAAACCTAGCCGTATGCCTCTTTACGCTTGCGCCTCAATTCTGAGAGCCGCCTCCTCAACCAGCGCCTGCGCAGTACAAACTACCCAATGTCTTCGCTGTTCCCATCCTGGTTCGTCTTAGCCCAGCTCACCCGGTTTCTTCGCATAATTCCGTAGAAAGAGTCTTCCTCGACCTGCAGGGTCCGGGAGCTTCCGTGCTCTCCAGCCGGCTAAGGTTCGGATAGCTCCGAATAAGCTTCTGGCCGCCATGACGTACGCCGGCTGCCTACACGTACACACGTTGTCGGAAGCGCCAGGGATCTAAGGGGCCAAAGGGTGCTTGAGAGACAGAGGTTCCTAGAGATTCCTGGGAAATGTAGTACTCCAGCCTTAGGCTTACATTGTGAATGTAAAACTTTTATAGGTATAACAGTTACTGTATGAGGTGATTTTACAAGGGTGTTTCATTGACTTCTTGCCTTCGTTTAGTTACTTTATTTTTTAACATGATTTATTTATTTACAGAGGGAAAGGGAGGGAGAAAGAGAGGGAGAGAAACATCAATGTGTGGTTGCCGCTTGCTTGGCTCCAACCGGGGTCCTGGCTGGCAACCCAGGAGTGTGCCCTGACTGGGAATGGAACCAGTGACCCTTTGGTTTGCAGGCCGGTGCTCAGTCCACTGAGCCACACCAGCCAGGTCTAGTTGTTTACCCTAAAGACCACACATTATACACTCCTGATTCTATTCAATGTTCAATTACTCAAAGCCTAGAAGTTAATAGAACCTCAGACCTTTTAGTTACTCAAACCTAAAAGTTATTAGAAAGCTAACACTTATTAGACTCATATTCCAACCAAATTGCTAAACCCTTAAGTGGCTTGATTTTGTTTAATCCTCACAGTTATGCGGTATTATCCCTCCTATTATTCCTAGTATATCCCTCCAATTATAAGTTTATAATTGACGGAACCAAGGCTCAGGGAGGAAATGTTAAAAGCCAAGACGTGCCATTCAACCTCCCTACAGTAAGCCAAACCGGGAGTCCGTGTCCTTGCGCTGCTTCCGTGATCCCGCAGTGGGAAGAGGCCATCTATCATTCTCCCTTAGTATTTCCCAGCCCCATATCCTCCCATTTGCCATTCCTCGGAAAAACTACCACAGCCTTAGGAGAACAGAAGTGATTAGCCCCATTTTTCAGTTAAGGAAACAGGCAAACAGGCCCAGAGGTTAGTCCGGACTCCCACGCAGCGTAGATGGAGGCTTGGGATTCGAACTTAAGGTTCCCACACCTAGAGGACCCGCTGGTCGAGGCGGCTGGGAGAACTACATTTCCCAGCAGGCTCTGCAACGGTGCGCCTGCCCAGTAGGCCGGGATCGCTAAGCGGACAGATCTGCCGGCGACGATAGGTCGGCCGGCCCCCTGGCCGGGAATGGTGAGCGACCCCGGCTGGGGAGACCCTGGCGGCCCTGGATGTGGGGTCTTGGAGGTCGCGCGGTGAGGCCACCTCGGTTTGGGGAGTGAGTGTCCCGGCAGGGTAGAACGGGATCTGGGACCGGCGCCTGAGGCTATGGGTCTGAAGTCTTGAATCTTGGGTCTGCCTAAGTATTGGGGTTTTAACTCGTAGCTTTAGCCTTGGGTTGTATTTTCAGGCAGGGTCCGAGGTCCGGGTCCGGGTCTGAGTCTGGGGTCCATCTTGAGCATGGCATTGAGGTTTGGAGATTATGGAGGGCTTTCTGGTGTCTTGGATCTCTAGTATTAAGTCTGAGGTCCTGGGTCTAAAGTTTTAGGCTGGGTTTTTAAGTCCGGCGTCTTGGGGACCTGCACCTGTTGAGTCTGTTTGTAAAGGTGTATCTGCAGCCTGGGTACCACGTCGCGGGGGAAGAAGGCTTGGAACAGGGGTTGAACCCTGCTATGTTCTGCTATGTTCTAGCAGAACATAGTGGGGAGAGGTGTGGGGTGACAGGTGCAGGGGGAATCCCTGCGTGTTTGGAGCCCAGGATGCCACAGACTTAAAACTGTTCATTCTGTGCCTCTGTTTTGTTATCTATAAAATGGGGATCATAGCAGACCCTTTATTGCAGGATATGGTGGGATTAAATTATGTGTTCTGTATGAACAGCTCCCAGCTAGCGTCTGGCACCAAGGTGGTACAGGAAATCTCATCTTTGAATGTCTTTCATATGCTGTCCTGAGCCTGGGGTCCAGGCATTGAATTCCTGACAACCTCCCAACCTCTTCCAGGGCCTCCAGCCATGGACTTGGAAGAGCCCAGGGACACACTTGTGCCCTCTCAGGACCTCACCCCTGACTGCCAGTGGGACCCGGTGCCAGGAGGCCCATGCAGCCTGAATCAAATGGAATTTGACGGGCCAAATATTCCAGACCTGGTGCAACAGTTTGAGGCTCTGCCGGGTGATCTGGTGGGTCTGTCCCCAGATGGACCCCCCTGCCCCCTGCACATTGCCACTGGTCATGGCCTGGCCCCCCAGGACGTGGCAGATGCCCACGGGCTCTTGTCTGCTGAGGCTGACAGGGACGACCTGCTAAGCCTTTTGCACCTCGAGGAGTGCCCTCCTTCCCAGTCTTGTCCCAAGGAGCCTCCAGACCCTGCTCCTCGCCTGTTGCAGCCCCCTGAAGACCCAAATGGGGATGCTGGCCCCTCAGAATGGGAAGAGGGAGCCTCTGCTGAGCAGCGTGACAGCAAGAGCTCGAGCAGCTCCCCAGAACCCTGGTTGGAGACAGTCCCTCTGATTGCTCCTGAGGAGTGGCCTGCCAGTGCTCAGGTAGCACCTGCCCCAACCTCCAGAGCTGCTCTGCTGCCAGGAGCCACGCCAGGGGGACTCAGTCCTGTCCCTCTTCTGTCTTCTCCTAGAGCCCCGAGACTGTGGCTTCATACCCTGCCCTCCAGGAGGGTGAGTGTCCCGCCCACCCTGGCCCCAGGAACCTGGGGTTTTCAGAATAGTCTGAATCAGGCCCCTGAAATCTGACTCAGAGTTTGCCAGTAAGGGGTTGCTTCTAGAGAGGCTCTGAGAATGGTTTTAGGTGGATTTCTAATACCCTGGAAGAAGAGAGACAGCCTTGGGAATGTTCTAGAATGAGTAGAGGGCAGTAGGGCAGGCTTGGGTGTTTGTAGCATGCTGTTCTAGCAGGTATTGGCAAATTATCATCTGTGGGCCAACTCTGGCCTACCACCTGTCCTGGTATGTCTTGTGAGCTATGATGACTTTTTTATTCGTAAGTGGTCAGGAAAAAACCAAAAGAAAAATATTTATTGACATTTGAAAATTTTGGTGTCCACAAATAAAGTTTTATTGGGACACCATCATGTCCATTCATTTACATATTGTCTATGGTAGCTCTTGTGTTGTGACAGGGACCACCTGGCTCACAAAATAAAATATAATTTACTGTTTGGCCTTTTGCATGGAGGTTTGCCAAACTCTGCTCTAAAGACATTGGAAGAACCAGTTCTGGTCACCTGGAATGGTCTAGAATTTTCCCCCAAAGTACCTGAGGCTATATGTCAAATAGCAAATTCTGTGGTTGTGAGAAGAGGATACAGTTTGGACCTGTAGTTCCAAGAATGTTCTAGAGTCATGGGTGGAGCTGTGACTCACCTAGGGAGTTCCAGAAGTTGGCATTTTGCCTGTAGTTCTAGATTAAAAGAACATAGGCTGATGAGAAGGTTCTGGAATGGTAAGCAGAGCTGTCTGGTTCTACTTGGACTGGGAAGTTCTCTTCACAGAATGAATAGAATTTATCGTGGCTGCAGACCAGTAGGAAGTGTTCTAGAACTGGGAAGAGCGGTACAGTTCTAGAGGAGCCATCAGAAAGTTCTAGAGTACTGCCAGATAAGAATATGATGTGAGCCCTATGTGACTTGAAATTCTCTAGTCGTCCACATTAAAAAAATAAACAGGTGACATTAATAACACATTTTAATTAGCCTAATATGTTTAAAATAATATGTTAACATATAATTAACATTTTATAGTTATTTTACTTTTTGTTCATATTAGAGCTTCAAAGTCCAGTGTGTATTTTGTACTTACAGCACATCCCGATCCAGACCAGCCACATGGGCCTGGTGGCTGCCATATTGGACGGCACAGTTCCGGAACCCCAGAGCAGAGTTGTCTGTTGTCCAGAGTGCTTAGATCACAAAGGACAAAGGGCAGAGACACCTGTGGTTTAAGTTCACAGACAGGAGTATGCTTTACTTCACTGGGGCCTGTACCTGTGGTTCTAAACAAAAAGCAATAGCAATTGATTAGAACACTCTAGAACTGCTGGCTGAGCTGTCTGGTTTTATGTTGCTCAGGGGATTCTGGAGCCATGCGGACAGAGCGTTATGTGGTTGTGGGCTAGCTCGTGTCTAGAGCCATGACCAGACTTGGTTGTTTCTGAATGTTCAAGTGATTCACTGGGTGCATCTGTGGTCATGAATTATTGAGGGAATTCTAGAACCATAAGAAGAGTTGCCTGATGCTCTTACGATTAAAAAAATTCTGGAATCATGGAGTGGGAAAGTCTGATTCTGGAGTCATGTAGGTTTCTAGAACCCCTGGCAGAATTCTGTGATTTGAAAGTTGCCAGGGCATTCTAGAAACGTAAGTCAGAGCCATCTGGGGTTGTGGACGGCGTGAGAGTTTTAGATACATGGACAGTTGTCTCTCCCTGGGTGGATAGGGGAGAATTCTAGAACATTGGGCAGAGCTAATTGCCTCTAGACTGATTCAGGGGGAATTCCAGAACCACTGGGTGGAATTGACTACAGTTCTGTAGTGCTGCAGTTTTAGAAATGAGAGTGGGACCATCTGCTCTAGCTTCGTCATGGAATTCTAGAAACACAGGATGGAGGTGTCTGTTAGCACCAGTGCTGTTTTTGGATCTAGCTGTGCTTCTGGACTCACAAAAGCCCCTGGAACGAACTAGGTCCTCTGCATGGGAACCTTGAGTCAGGGACAGAGTTAGCTCTGGAGTGCCAGAGCAGGCAGGTTTAGACAGGGCCAGGCTGCTGGGCTGTGTCTCCTGCTGGCGGGGTAGTCCTGGGAAAGTGGGCAAATGCATGTGGGTCAACAGTATCAGGTCATGAGAGGGTAGATCTCTCTGTGCTTCCAGACTTCAGGCAGCCAAGATCCTGGACCAAACCCATGGGGGTGGACAAGCCTGGCTGTAGCTCTCGGGGGCTGACCTGCCTCCATTGTTGCCCTCAGTATCAGGTCCCTGTGACCATGAAGACCTCCGAGATGGTGTCATATTTGGGGCCAAATACCTGGGCTCCACCCAGCTGGTGTCGGAGCGGAACCCACCCCCCAGCACTCGAATGGCGCAGGCCCAGGAGGCTGTGGACCGCATCAAGGTGAAGCCAGGGGCTGGCAGGTGGGTTGGTGGGCAGGCAGGCTACAGACTGGGCCTCTAAGGCCTGGGAGCCTGATAGGGCAAAGGCTGGGTCTTTGGCTTCCTCCACCTGCCACCCCACCCCCACAGGCCCCTGATGGGGAGACCCAGCCCATGACGGAGGTGGACCTCTTTATCTCCACCAAGAGGATTAAGGTTCTGATGGTCGACTCCCAGGTACAGGACCCAGGCCTGGTCTCTGCGGTATGGGAGGCTCTGCTGAGGTTTCTGCAGCCTACTCAGGCCTGATCTCCCCTTCCTCCAGGAGGCCATGATGGACCACGCCCTGCAGACCATCTCCTACATTGCCGACATTGGCAGCGTGCTGGTGATCATGGCCCGCCGGCGGGTGGCCCGGCGGCCTGCATCCCAGGCCCACGGCCAACGGCTCTACAAGATGATCTGCCACGTTTTCCACTCAGATGATGTGAGCAGCTGGGCTCTGGGTGTCCTGCAGCGCAGGGGCACACGGACCAGCCCCTACCCTCCTCTAAAGCTCCCCTGGCCTCACTGTCCTCCCACTGGTCTTCAGTGATGGCAGCTGTCTCCATCCCTCCAATGGGTCCCACACATTCCAGTTTTTTCCATAAGACTGTGAGGGTGGCACCAGATCCCCAAAACCTTCACTGTCCCAGGCCTGCCTCTCTCCACAGATTCCCCAAGACAGTGACTGTTTTCCTAAAATCTTGTCCCTTGGGAATCTTGCTCCAGGTGGGGAGGGAGGGCTGGGCTCTGAGATGTCAGAGGATTTCAGGGACCAGAAGGAAGAGGGTGTGACACCCCCAGGAAGGTGCTGCCCGTCCTCCACAGGCCCAGCTCATCGCTCAGGCCATCGGCCAGGCCTTCGCTGTGGCATACAGTCAGTTTCTGCAGGAAAGCGGCATTGACCCCCGCCAGGTGGGCGCCCAGCCAAGCCAGGGGGCCACAGGCTCTGGCTACCTCCACAATGGAGACCTCGACCACTTCTCCAACAGCGAGAACTGCAGGGAGGTGAGCAGGTGGGTGGGTCACCCCCTGCCAGTCCCCCACCAAGTGGCCCTCATGCCCCACCCATGTCTTCTTCCAGGTGGTCATTGAGAAGCGCCGGGGTGAGGGCTTGGGCGTGGCCCTGGTGGAGTCGGGCTGGGGTTCCTTGCTGCCCACAGCTGTCATCGCCAACTTGCTGCATGGGGGCCCAGCAGAGCGCTCAGGGGCCCTCAGCATTGGGGACCGCCTTACTGCCATCAACGGGACCAGCCTCGTGGGGCTGCCCCTGGCCACCGTCCAGGCTGCCGTCCGCGTGAGTCCTGGGGTGGCAGGGGTCGGAGAGGCTGGCCTAAGGGTCCTCAGGTGGTAGGCCGGCCTCTCCACGGAGCTGGGAAGGGGTGCCCAAGGCCACAGAAATGCCTTGTTTGGACAGGTCTGTGGGGCCCACCCATAAGGGACATGCTTCTTATATACTTAGGGAAACTGAGGCTGGGAGAGGGGCTGTCACCCATCCAGGGTGACCTCAGCAGTGTGTTCTTGAGACTTGACCCTTGTTGCCCACATAGGGAAAGTGAGGCCCAGGGATGAGGAGGGACCCTGCCAGGTCAGAAGAGTGGTTCTGACCCAGTCCACCCAGCATGTTACTGAGTCTTTATGACTCTACTTGGTAGATGCTGCTAGAGACTTGCTTTTGACCATGAGGAAGCTGAGGCCCAGGGAGTCACGGAGGTGAGGGGTCACACAGCTCCAACCTTGAGGCCGTGCAACTCCCATCTGTGTTCTTAACTGCTTCTCAAGGGTTCTTCTGGAATCTAGAGCCTTGACTCCAAATCTCCATTTTGTGGGTGGATAAACAGAGGCCCAGAGGAGGCTGCAGCTTGCCAAGAGGTCCAGCAGCCTCCTGAAGGCCCAGCTAGGCCAACAGTCCTTGTCCTGCACAGGAGGTAAAGTCACAGACATTGGTGACCCTCAGCATCGTCCACTGTCCACCGGTCACCACAGCCATCATCCACCGGCCGCACGCCCGGGAGCAGCTGGGCTTCTGCGTGGAGGACGGCATCGTGAGGCCCCAGCCCAGGGCACTGTGTTGGGGGCGGGCAGCTTTAAGTGCGCACCCCTGAGCAGCACGGCTCCTTTCTGTCCCGTCAGATCTGCAGTCTCCTCCGTGGTGGCATCGCCGAGCGCGGGGGCGTTCGAGTGGGACACCGAATCATCGAGATCAACGGGCACAGTGTGGTGGCCACACCGCATGCCCGTGTCATTGAGCTGCTCACCGAGGCCCACACTGAGGTGTGTGGGCAGTGGATGGGACTGGGAGTGCCCTCCCACTAGCCCAGGCCCACCCTGAGCCCCCACCTCCTTTCCCATCCCCCAGGTCCACATCAAGACCATGCCGGCCACCACCTATCGCCTGCTCACGGGCCAGGAGCAGCCTGTATACTTGTGACCCGCCACCACCCCACCACGGTGCCTTAGCCCCGCTGGTCCTGGAACTCCTGTCAGAGGTGCCTCCTTGGCTGGCCGGGGCCCCAGGGAATTCTAGGCTCTATATTATTTTCTGATGTAAAAAATTAAAAGCTTATCAAATGGGTAAGGTCTCAGATCAGGGCGTGGCGGGGATTAACAGGAAAAACAGGACTTAACCCTGGCACCCTTGTCCTTCCTGAAAGCCCCTAGCAGCAGTACCATGAAAATGTTTATTAAAGACCAGGTGGAAGGAGGCAGGGTTTGGGGTTCTGTGTGAGAAACCAAAACCCAGCTCCGGGGAGGAGAAGGGTGCGGCCAGCTGGCCACATGGGAGGTGGTCACAAGTCAGTGGCTGGGCCCCAGTCGTAGCCATCTTCTTCAGAGGACCCCACGTCTCGGGCTTGCGTAAACTTTTTCTTCACAGCTTCCCTAGTGTATGTCCTGGGGATCGGAAAATAGAATAGAGGCTGTTAGTGGGGAGGGTGTGGACTCACCATTAGCCAAGGCTGGCTCTGTGCTAGACACACTGGGTGTGGGCAGAGATGAGCAAGACTGGGCATTAGGGGCTTGGCTTTATTAATGAACTCCTTCACAGCCTTCCAAGCCCTAGTCCCAACGCCCCCTCCTTCAGGAAGCCTTCCCAGTGTTACCAGAAAGAGGACTCCCGCTCCCAGGGCCTGACTACACGGGCTTAGCTGGCCTCTGTCTGGCTCCATCTTGCCTACCAGAACAGTGCCCAGAAGGACGGCTTGGCTCTAGGTCCCCTCTTCACCCCCACCCAAACCCGGAGTCCCAGGGAGAGGGTTGCGGGGCCCCGACCTGGAGTACGGGAGCTCTTACCGTATGCTGTCCTGTCGCAGCTGACCCCGTGGGTGGTGGCTGTCCACCTTGGAGAGGGGGAAAGCAGGTTAACCCCCCAAAAGTATGACAAGTTAGGATGAGGTGCCACCCCCATCCCACTTCCCTACCTTTGCCTGGGCACCGCTACCCACGGGCTGTCTCCTTGCCCCCACGGCCAGACTGCAGCTCATCCCCACTTTTTTTTTTTATTTTTTAAAGATTATTCTTTTTTTTTTTTTTTTTACTTTTAGAGAGAGGGGAAGGCAGGGGGAAAGGGAGAGAAACATCAATGTGTGAGAGATTCAGTTGCTTCTCACACCTCCCTCCAACCGAGGACCTGGCCCAAAACCCAGACATGTGCCCTGACTGGGAATTGAACTGGTGACCTCTCGGTTCACAGGCCCGCACTCAATCCATTGAGCCACACCAGCCAGGGCTCATCCCCAATTTTAAATGAGGAAAGAGGCTGGGACAGGGGAAGGCCTTGGCTATCTCCTAGCCTGTTAGCAAAGAGGGAACTGGGTTTCTCATCTGTAAAATTGCTCAGAGAACTGCTGTCAGGAGTTCGTGAGTTCACATATGTGAAGTGCTTAGGATAGTGCCTGCCGGGTAAGTAGGCCGCCATGAGAGCCGAGCAGGTGGGGCGCTGCACAGCCCCACGGAGCACCACTCCAACCAGAGACAGCACAGGTTTGCACATTTCACATTTACCGAGAGAGGGTCTGGAGGAAGGGGTCTATGTCGAATTAACAGACAAGCACTACAAGGGCTAATGCAGCCCCAAATAGAGTAAGAACTAAAAAAAAAATTGTTATTGTGAAATATCCAACTACTATACGCCAGAACTTGGGTTAAGTGTGCTGAGTTTAAACAACCACCCTGTGATGTCAAGACTTTTAGCACCTGCCTTGTGTCCTGGATAAGGAAACTTCGGGCACATAAGCTAAAATATTTGCTAGAAGTGATTCAGTGGTTCATATAGCCTAGGTCCCGGTCCCAGATACAGGTCTGAGCAAGAAGCTTCTGTTGTCATCCTGGCAGAAAATAGGGCACCCAGGTATCTGCCCCGCCCCATCCCATACCCTGCTCACCTGGGCCCCTCGGTGACCCGAGGATCTGCCATGATCCTGCAGGCTCTGGGGTTTGTCCACTAGCACAGGCTCCGAGGACCGGGCCAGGGCTGGCTCTGGGGGCCCCTCATCCACGTCCGTGTAGGGCCCACCCTCACCGTCTGTGTAGCCCTCACCGTCTGTGTAGCCCTCGCCATCTGTCTCGTAGTCACTGTTGACCCGGCTGTCACAGCTCAGATCCGCGGAGCTGTCGGCCAGGCCACGGTGAGGGAGGTCCAGGTTGTCCTCCAGGGAGCCATCGAGCTGTGGGGCCGGGTGGCCTGGTGAGTCTCCTGGACCTCACACCAAACCCCAGCCCAGAACACCACCTTCAAACTCCTGTCCCAAACCAGGTAAGACCACTGACCCTCAGGTTGACACTTAACCCTTGACTCCAGGATGAGTTTTGACCATTGAGCCTTTTCTTGACTCAAGGCTGAGACCCCAAAATCTGAGTTGAGCCCCAAACCTTGAATCTACCCCTGTCCCCCAATCTCATCTCACCTCAGGTACCTGATTCAGGCCCTAATCTCAGGTCAAATCTTGGCCTTGGCCATGCCCCTGACCTAGCCCTAAATCCAGATAAGAGTCTCCAAACCCTGGCCAGGTACCTGGTCCTCAGCCGTCCAGATGGGCCGAATCTGCTGCTCTCGGATAATGGCCTTGAGCTCCTGGTACCAGCTGTCACTTGTGCCGTGCAGGTGAATGGTGGCTGTGGGAGGGGGCATCGGTGTGGGCTGAGAGGCTCAGCCAGAACTGCTGCTTCTCCTGGGACTCCCACTCCTGCCCTACCTGTGAAGAGGTGGTCACTGTGCTTCCACAGCTTCTGGGCTTGAGCATAGAGACGGCGGGCGCTGCGGCGGGACGCCGGTGCCAACCACTGGCGCAGAGCCTTGAGGGCCTTGCGGCTCTCAGGGGCACAGAAGACCACAATGGGGTAGTACTGCACGTAGTTAAGGCGCTCGACTGCTGAGGGTGTCACATCTAGGAGTGCGTGCTTGTCCTGGGAAGGGGGTAGGGGGGAGGAACAGCATGGAGAGAGAAACACCCAGAACAGGCCAAAAGAGACAAGGAATTGGAGAGGACTCAGGTCAGAGTGGACCCCAGCCTGGCACACCCACAGGCCAGCATGTGGAGTGGGGGCTGGTGATAACCCAGGCCACGGCATCTTGAGCACCAGAAACCCAGTCTGAGTCTCCCTGCCTTTTCCTAGGGCTGGCATGCTGCTGTGTGGCTCTGGGCAGGCTCTGTTCCCCTCAAGTCCCAACATCACAAAGCCTCCAAAGGGGGCCCCATGGGAGACCACACTTGCAGGGCATGGGGAGAGAACAGGTTGGATGCCTGGGCCTCAGTTTCCTGATCCATGAAATGGGACCCACAGCAGAGCCCTGCTTACTTTCTCCGCAATCACCCTCACGGTGTCCAGTTTGATGATTTTAGACGGGCTGTTGGTCCTCAACACGCTCTCTGTGGAGGGAAGAGGCAACCAGCAGCTTTCAGGTGGGCAGTCTCCTAGCCCCTCAAATTCATGCCCACCTGTCCCTCTCCTGCTCAAGATCCCACCATGGCTCCCCATTGCCCTTGAGAGGAATCCTAACAGCAGCAGCAGGACCTCCCATTGGACCTGTGCCCAATGCTGCTGGTCTGTGTCCCCTGACATCAGCCCTCAACTCCTCCCGAGGAGGGGAGGCTGTTACTGTCCCATCTGGCAGATGGGGAAACAGCCTCAGGGTTATAAGGTCACCTGCTCAGAGTCACCGAGCCAACAACCGACAGGGTCGGGAGCCTGATGCAGAGTCTGTGCTCCACACATTTGTTCTCCCAGGCTTGGTCCCGACTCTAGGCCTTTGCTTGGGCTGTGACATTCGCATTGTTGTGCAACCATCACCTCCATCCGTCTCCAGAACTTTCTCATCTTCCCAAACTGACACTCTGCCCCCATGACACACTAACCCCCCTCCTCCTTCCCCAGGCCCTGGCCCCCACCATCTAGTTCCTGTCTCTGTGGATCTGACTCCTCTGGGGGCTCCCGTGAGTGGGATCCCATAGTATTGTCCTGTCTGGAGTTTCATTGAGCATAATGTTGCAGCATGGGTCAGAATTTTCTTCCCTTTTAAAGCTGAATAACATTCCATTGTCTGAATGGACCATATTATGCATTCTCTTCTTCTGTCCATGGACACCTGGGTCGTATCCACCCCTGGGCTGTTGTGAATAATGCTGCTGTGAACCTTCACGTTCAAGTTGCAGCTTTCACTTCTTTCCATGTGTCAAAAAGTTTTTGAACTTCAACCATTTGAACTATGTAAATACCATTCTTAGTAGGCTGTACAAAAATAGCTGGAGGGTCAGATATGACCTGGGAGATGTAATTTGTTGACCCCAATTCTAGCTTGTTTCTGAAGCTGTTCATTTTTGGTCTCCCTGGGGGACCTTGTGTATGTTGTTGGATGCTGTGTCCATAGCTCAGTAAACAAATCTCTTGAACGAAGGAAGGAACAGTAAGCATATTGGCTCATTGGGCATTGACTGGCAAACTGTGTGAAGAAAAACTCAGAAGCTCTATTCAGCCAGACAATACCAAGATTGATTGAGGATGTCTGGCCTGGGCATTAGAGTGAGTGCTGGTGATTCATGTTCTAACTCTTACCCCAAACAACATCATCAGCAGCCCCTCTCAACCTGCCTCAGCCCCAGGGGCTGGGAAACGGTTATGAAATGATGCACCAACAGGATTGCCAAGGAACCTGGTTTCTCACCTGCGATTTCAAACTGGTCAGGCATCTCAGCAGTCAACTTCTGCATAGCAATGTCTGCCACGGGTCCCAGGATCACCACTGGGCGCTTGAAATTGGCTGAGGGACCAAGAAATAATGACAAGAATCAGGATCATTTGTGGAAAACACTGCTAGCTAGGTTCTTGCACGACCACTCTCCACTTCCCCTTATAGTTTCATAGCTAGCCAGGCCCATGCTGCTCAGCTAAAGACTACATCTCCCAGCTTCCCTTGCAGCTAGGGTTGGCCATGTGACTAAGTTCTGACCAATGGGGTGCAAGCAAAATGTGTGTGTGTGTGTGTGTGTGTGTGTGTGTGTGTGTGTGTGTGTGTGTGTGTAATTTGGGGTTATATACTTCAAGGGAAGGGGTGAACCACCCGTTTTCTTTCCCTTTCCTGCTGGCTGGAATGTGGGTACTGGTGCACCATCTTGGGCCACACAGGCAGACAAACAAGACTACGCGCCTGGATCCCTGAAACTGAAGCAGCCAGGCCACACTCAACTGCTTACTCTGGGACTGTTACTTGAAAAAGAAACTTGTTTTTAATGCAGCTGTCACTTGGGGTCTCTGTTAAAGCAGTTGAACCTAGCTAACTCAGTGGTCAGCTAAACTATCAATACAACTCTACGGCCACATTTAGCCCACTGCTTGCTTTTTAGGGTTTTATTGCCATACAGTCATGTCCATTTATTTCTGCACTATCTCTGACTGCCCTCCTGCGGAATAGAGTAGTTTTGAAAGAAACTGGCCCACAAACTCTAAAATAGTTACTCTCCAGCCCTTTGCAGCAAGAATTTGCAGACCTCTGGACTAACTGATAGATGCTTTCACCGATGTAGAAACGGGCACAGAAGACATCCTGGTAGGAGGAAAGGGAGTAGCCAGCCCTCTCTTTAACGACTTCTCCTTTTCTCCTGCTAGGCCTCTCTCTCTCTTAAAAGCTCAATACATTCATACTTCTAAACTTTCACTGCCTAGGGGTAGAAATTAAGCAGGGGGTCTTTGATTTTTAAGTGATTTTTTTTTTTGTCAGGATGTTGGTGTAGCTGCTGAAGGCAGCTGTCTTTTCTTATCCTGGGTGCACAGCTCTTCCCGTCCTCCTGCAGTGTTTGTTTCTACAGGACTCTGCACCTGGTTTTAATCCCTTCTCCCCTGAGACTGGGGATGAGCTTAATCTCTTCCCTTCCTGAAGTCTGGATAAGGCTGTTCCCCTTTCCCCTTCTCAGGCAGGAAAAGGCTCTATGTGCTGGCTTTGTGCCAGTGTGTTTATTTTTAATTGTGATAAAATATAGGCAACATGAAATTTAATGTTTTAACCCGTATGTCGTAGAGTGTATAATTCAGTAGCATTTAGTACACTCACAATGTAGGGGGACCTCCTATGAGTGCAATCAAATGGCATTTGTCCTGTGTCTGACTTATTTCACTGAGTGTAATGTCCTCAAGTTTCATCTGTGTTGAGCACGGGGCGGAATTTTCTTCCTCTTTAAGGCTGAATAACATTCCATTGTCTGGGTGGGCCACATTGTGTTTATCCCTTCGTCCGTTCATGGACACTCGGTTGTTTCCGCCTCTTTGCTTTTGTGAATGACACTGCTGTGAACTTTCATTTTCAAGTTGCAGCTTTCAGTTCTTTCCACGTGTCAAAAAATTTTATAACTTCTTTTCAACCATTAAAAATATGCAAATACCACCCTGGCTGGTGTGGCTCAGTGGATTGAGTGGTGACCTGTGAACCTAAAGGTCACTAGTTCAATTCCAGTCAGGTCACACGCCTGGGGTGCAGGCAAGGGCCCCAAGTGGGGACATGCAAGAGGCAGCTGACCGATGTCTCTCTCACACATCAATGTTTCTTTTCCTGCCTTTCTCCCTCCCTTCCCCTCTCTTAAAAAAATAAAAAGAATCCTTAATAAAATATGTAAATGCCATTCTTAGTTAGTAGGCTGTATAAAAATAGCTGGTAAGCCAGATTTGGCCTGCGAGATGTAATTTGTTGACCCCAATTCTAACTTATTTCTGTAGTTGTTAATTTTTGCTCTCCTAGGAAGACCTTGTATATTTTATTTGATTCAACCAGCACTGCCATCTATTTCTACAACATTCTCATGTCCGTCCAAAGAAGCCCTGTTGACCTGAGCAGTCACTCCCCATTCCCCTTCCCCGCTTTCTGCCTCTGTGGATCTCCCTGATCTGGACACTTCGCATAAATGGAAATACTATGAGGCCTTTTGTGTCTGGCTTCTCTCCCTGAGCCTCATGTTTTCAAGGTCCATCCACGTTGTAGCGAGTATCGGCGCTTCGCTACTTTTCGTGGCTGAGTAATATTCCAGTGTATAAATGGACCACACTGTATCCATTGCTAGCTAATGGACACTTGGGTTTTTCCGCCTTTTGGCTGTTAGGAATAATTCTGCTGTGAATGTGTGTGGACATATTTTGGTCTGGATACCTGTTCACAGTAGGCACATATTTTTAGGGCGTTATTGACTTCAAACTGACCCCTTTAAATCGGCAGTACCCACTAAATGAATACCCCCTCCCCCCCCGCTGTGCAGCAGCCTCTGGCTATGTGTGGCTGTTGAACATTTGAAATGGGGCTTGTCTAAACCAAGATGTGCTAAGTCAAAACATACGCCAGATCTCTAAGACTTTGTGTAAAAAAAGAGTTGTGAAAAAACTCATTAATAATTTTATATGAATTATCTCTTGAAACAGTACTTTGGATAGAGCACATTAAAAATGAAGGACTGCCCTGGCCAGGTGGCTCAGGTGGAGCGCTGCCCCGTCCACCAAAGGGCCAGGTCTGGTTCCGTCGGGGCACGCGCTTAGGCTGCAGGTTCTGTCCCTGGCTGGAGCGCGTATGGGAAGCAACCAATTGACCTCTCTCTCCCCACCGCCCCACCCCTCAAATCAATAAACCTATTCTTGGGTGAGGATTAAGTAAAAATAAAAATATATATTATTAAAATTATTTTCAACCATTTTTATAGATTTTACATGTGGTTCACATATTTCTACTGGATATAGGAATTAATTTTTTTTAATCCTCACCCAAGGACACTTTTTTCATTGCTTTTACAGAGAGAGAGAGAGAGAGAGAGAGAGAGAGAGAGAGAGAGAGAGAGAAACATAGACTGGTTGCCTCCCATATGCGCTGAGGATGAAACACGCCAGCGCCGGAAATCGAGACCACAGCCCTTTGCTTACCGGCCACGCACCAACCAACTAAGCCACACCAGCCAGGGCTAGGAATTATTTTTTAAGGAATGAAGCCCTTTCCTGTCCCCCCTGTGCCCTAAAATAACCAAAGTAGGTATCTTTGTGGAAGGAGAGAGATAAGCATTGTGGCTTCTGTAGGCTGTACTAGATAGCCCTGACTATTATTTGAGGTTCCACGGCCCCCTCGGCCTGCGTCCCACCTTCTCGCAGCACCACGCGTTCATACGGTGGGTAGTGACCCTGCCTGGTCAGATCCGACAGGTCCTCTCGGCTCCGGTGGGTCGTCTTCTTGGCCCCCCGACGAAATCCCCGCAGTCGCCAGAACTCCGCCCGCCGTCCAGAGCCCACGGAGGCGCCGGGCCCAGGCCCCACAGCCCGCTGAGCAGCCTCCAGACTGGCCAGCTGCTCTGCCCTGGGAAGAAGGGAGGTCAGTGAGCCCCAAGGCCAGCACAGTAACAGCCCCGAAGATGACCACGTCCCGGTCTCAGGGCCTGTGTACTTGTCACCTCCCACGGTAAAGGGACTCTGCAAATGGGATTAAGTTAAGGTCCCTGAGATGGAGATGTCCCAAGATTGCCCAGGGAACCTGGTGTCATTACAGGGTCCCCATAAGAGAAGGTGGAAGGGTCAGAGTCGGAGATGGAAGAGGCTGCGTTGCTGGCTGTGATGACGGAGGAAGGGGGCATGACACAAGCCAGGGATGTGGTGCCTCTAGAAGCTCGAAAAGGCTGAAAATGTTCTGCTCTGGAGCCTCTTGAAGGACCAGCCCTGTCCACACCTGGATTGTAGCCCTGAAACGTTCCCTTTGGACTTCTGACCTCCAGAATGTGTGCAGACTGAATCCACTAAGTTGGTAGTGATTTGTTCCAGCAGCCCCGGGAAACCCACACAGGTGCAGCTGCACCACCCCGAGTCTTCTGCACATTTCCTCAGGCTGGACCATTAATAGCACTAAGAAGTGACATCACGGGGAAACTGAGGCGGGGCGTGGGGCCAGCCTCGCTGAGGGTGGGGAGTGGTCCCCACCTCTTCTGGTTGGGAATGATGCCGCGCTCCTGCTCCCGGAGGTCACGACCCATGCGTACCACCAGCCAGTGGCCCCCACGGGTGTGGCTCTGCCCAGGGCCTGAATACAGCGTGTCCAGCACGTGGAAGACGTCGCCACGGGTGAAGCCCAGGCCATAAGGTGGGCTGGGCTCCAGCTCAAAGTGTGTGCGGATGTAGAAGGAGTCGCCCACGCGGGACTGCACCATTTTCTGGAAGACTGTGGACAGGGAGAGGCTCTAAGCCAGAAAGGCTGCTGCCTAGACCTTACCTGTCCCCAGGGAGTGGGCCTCACTGCCGGGCCACGCACAGCTCCCTCTTCCCGCCCCAACTCACTGTCCTGCTTCCGCTGCATCACCAGCTCCACCTCCTCGCCCAGTGGCAGCCCCAGCAGGACCTGCACAGCCTCCTCCCGAGTCAGGTTCTGGAAGGGCATATCATTCACCTGCCGGGGAGGGGATGGGTGAAGCTCTGGTCACAAGATCCCAGCTCTCCCTCTGGACAAAGGCCACCCACAACTGCTGCCAGATCTGCTTTCAAGGGCCCTGGCAACTGGGGACAACCGATGGGGGCATAGGCCTGTGGCAACATGGGCATCACAGATACGTGAAGATCTTGACCCAGAACCCGGGCACAGGACCTGCCATCAGTACTCGAATAACCGAGGCATGGCGGGCAGTCATCATCAAGGCATGGGAGTGGGGGTCGCCACGGTGACAAGATCGTGACACTGTGTGACACTCCAACAAGTCAAGACTTAGTCACAGGGTGATGACAGGTACAACAATATAGACACAGATGGCAGGTCACAGACACCAGCCTTCAGGGTCACAAGAGGGACAATAGTAAACAGACATGGACATGGGTCACACCTGCTCTCAGCAGACCCAGGCGGGGGGAAGGACACAGGCTGTAACAGACCCGGGAGTGCCAACCCGCATGCCAACACACCCACTGCCGGCCATCTCCAGGTTACCTGCAGAATCTGATCTCCCTCCTGGATGCCCTGTTCCTCCGCTGGGCTGCCCTCCTGCACCCCCGACACGAAGATGCCCACATCATTGCCTCCAACTAGCCGCAGCCCAATGCTGGTGCCCTTGCAGAAGCGGACCACCCGTGAGTCAGGGCTGTACCTGAGGGGAGACAGAGGCAGGGCAGTCCAGTGAGAGCAGAGAGGTGAGCCCCACCCACTCTGGGCCTTGGTTTCCCAAAAAGCCGCACAGGACCCGTGACGGTCCCATCAACACGCCAGTGCAGGAAGGCGGGAGTATGGTGATTGGGAAGATAGCCCAGAGGTGTGGTGGGGGTTCAAGTTGGTGGGCATTCGCCCTGGGGCACATACCCACGGTCCTCCAGGCTCTGACTGCTCGGCGCCCTGTAGATGTCATAGCTGCTTTGCCTGGGGGTGTCTAAAAGGGAGCGGCTGGTCTATTTATGAAGCTCGCTGGCCAGTCCAGCCACCAAACCTTTGCTATAGGGTGTCCCTACCCTGTGGAATGCCATCACCCAGCCCTTAGCCCTTCCTAGGGAACTGTCTCTGACCTCTTAGGCCCATGCCAACCTCTCCCCCTCTGCCTGGCACAGCTGCACTGGCTGGGATCAGAACAACCAGAGAAGAGTCACCACCCACCCACCCTCTGCTCACCTGGTTCCGAGATGGTTCTAGAATCCATGGGACTTTCCTGCCGAAGCTGGGCACTCTCCCTGGTGGGCAACAGATTTGAGGTGGGGTGATTTTTAGACTTTTCATTTATCTGGACTCAGATTCAAGTCTTGGTTCTGCCCCCTGTAGCTGTGGGATGGCAAGCCCATCCGTCTCCCTCTCTGAGTCCCAGGTTCCTTCTCTGAGCCCTGGGAGTGGCTGGGTTGAGTCAAGGCTTCAGTCAGGGCTGGACTGAGATGAAATAAGCTTGGGGCAAATAGTCATTTTACTGTTCTAATATTAGTGAGAAGTTCTAGCGGTTGCTTTGAACTAAATGTTTGTGTCACCAGCAGCAAATTGGTATGTTGAAGCCCTAACTCCAGTGGGATTGAGTTAGGAGGTGGGGCCTTTGGGAGGCGAATAGGCTTAGATGAGGTCATGAGGGTGGGGCCCCACAATGGGATTAGTGCCCTTATAAGAAACACAAGAGCCCTGACTAGTGTGGCTCAGTTGTTTGGGCATCGAACCACGGAGCAAAACGTCACCAGTTCAATTCCCAGTCAGGACACAGGCCTGGGTTGCAGGTTCATTCCACGGTCGGGGTGTGTACAAGGGGCAACTGATTGCTGTTTCCCTCACACATTGATGTTCTCTCCCTCTCTTTTGCCCTTCCTTCCCCTCTGAAAAATGAATAAATAAAATCTTTAAGAAAAAAGAATACAGGAGACACTCACACTGTGAGCATTCACTGTGGGCTAAGCACACACATGCACGCACATCACCCCCTTCTGTCGGCATTGATTAGCGCCCTAAAGAGGCAACAATGGACTAAGAGTTGGGGCCTTGGGGTGAGCCCCCTCTGGCCTCCGAGGTGGCCCCAGACCCCCACCTCCTGGTGGCTACAGCCGCTGCGGTGCCCCTCCCACAGTGAACCCACAGAGGGTGGCCTGTGTGACCGAAAGAGTGCAGTGGCAGTGCAGGTGCGACACACCTGAGACTGGCTTCACCTTCCCGCTCTCCCTGTTCGTTTTAGGGAACCGGAAGGACAGGCCCAGCTGGTGAGGATTTCAGACCTCCTGCCAACAGCCATGCAGTAAGCGTGGAAGTGGGTCATCCACCACAAAGCCTAGACAACAGCCCTAGACAACTTCTCGACTGCGACCTCATGAGATGGCATCTCAGAGCCCCTCAGCTAAGCCGCCTCCAGTTCCCGAGTCGCAGAAATAACAGGGGTTACCAAATATTTATTCTTGTTTCAAGCCACTAGGTTTGGAGGTAATTTACATAGATACAAATTCCACTTCTCAGGATGCTGAAAGCTTAAGTGATGTGCCCATTATCTAAATAAACCCCAAGTATTGAGCGTTTATGTCTTTTAGGCATTGAATTCTGTCCCCTTAAAATTCATCTGCTGAAGTCCTAACCCCCAATATCCCAAAATGTGATGGTATTTGGAAATAAGATTGTTGTAGATATAATTAGTAAAGAAGGGGTCACACTGGAGCAGGGTGGACCCCTAACCCAACGTGACTGGTGCCCTTAGAAAACAGGGAAATTTGCACAGAGAGACAGACACATCAGGGGGAAGACAGCGTGATGACACTCAGGAAGGACACAGCTATGCGGGGGCCAAGGAATGCCAGAGCCATCCAAAGCCGGGAGAGAGGCCTAGAGCCGATTCTCCCCTGGAGCCTTCGGAGGGAGCACGGCCCTGCCAACAGCCTGTTTTCGGGACTTTGGCCTCCAAAACCGAGACAATTTCTATTGTCCTAAGCGACCAAATTTGTAGCACTTTGTTACAGCAGCCACAGGAGACTAATACAAAGTAATTCCAATGTTTCCCTTTTATAAAACATCATCATCATGAACCAGCAGCATCCAGTCCCTGCAAACACCCATGCCTATTTTGCCCCCAAGAGACATCCCTAAAAGGGCCTCGCTGGGTCAAAGGGCTTACATATTTTAAAGTCTTCTGGGATGCATTATGAAATTCAGTACTTTCTGCTTTGTCATCCATATCTGGTCTTCCCAGTACCCAAAAACCAAAAGCCACATGCTGTGGGCAAGAAAGACTGTATATAGATGGGGAAGCCTCTTCCAGGCAGGCCACCAAGACTGCACCCTCAAGACAACCCCCAGTTGGAAAAGATATGCCCACGTTCCCCTCTTGCTCAACCATTCTGATCAATGGTGGTACATACACGGGGGAGTCAGTTCGGCTGGCATCGGGACTCTGCTGCCTGTGCTGAGGTGGTGGTGGGACATAGGATGGTGGCGCCTGAGATAGTTCTGAGCCGAGGTCTGAGATGTCTGCAGGGGAGAGGGCATCCCATCAGCTACAGTCACGTCTTCCAGACTGGACCCATTTCACAGTGGGGAACATCAAGGCCCCTCTAAGCAAAGGTACCTAGACCAAGGTCAGGCTCAGCCAGGTAACTCCAGCTCTGATTTGCTGTGTGGTCTTCAGCAAGTTTCTGTCCCTTTCTGAGACTCCTGGGGCCAGGGTCACTGACTCTGGCT
Source organism: Trachops cirrhosus (assembly GCA_028533065.1). Taxonomy (NCBI): domain Eukaryota; kingdom Metazoa; phylum Chordata; class Mammalia; order Chiroptera; family Phyllostomidae; genus Trachops; species Trachops cirrhosus. The sequence goes on along the minus strand of CM052545.1, from coordinate 36,909,837 downwards.
TGGCCCTGCCTGGTACTCCCACCTCCCCTGCCCTTCATTCAACTCCTTCCCCAGGTCCTGCCTCCTGGCCCCTCACCCTCCAGGAGGGAGCTGTCACTGTCACTGACAGCTGGTGGGATGTTCACCAAAAACTGTCCTCGGTCCCTGAGCACCAGCAGAGTCAGCTTCCCTTCTGACTTCTCAATCAGTCGCCGTGTGTCACTCAGCGACAGATTCTCGCTGGACACCCCATTGATCTACAAAGGAAATAGAAAGGAAGAGAGGATGTGAATTAATGAAAGATAGGGGAACACTAGAAACAGATCACTTGGTGGGGGGACTAGAAACACACAATCTCCTGGGGTTACTAAAAAAAAACAGATATCTCAAAAGAAAACAATAGAATTGGGTTCTTGTTGTGAGAGGAAACTACACCAAGAACTAACTCTCACAAGGATTCTAGAAACAGACAATTTTCTAAGGAGGGGAACACCAGGGGAAATTAGAAACAACAAATAGACTCTCATCTCCCTAGGAGGGGAAATTTCTCATGAGATATCAGGAACAAATATTAGAAATGAATCTAATTAAAAGAGAGGAAAAGGATACTTAAATATACCAGAACTAGGAGATACTGGGAAAAAGCATCAAGAGGCAGATTAGAAACTGAATTTCTAGGAAGGACTTACATCATTTCCACTCACACCAGGAACCCTTTCTACCATTCTCCCTCAGGAGCGTCTGTTCTCAGTAACCCTGGGGATTGAGTTCTAGTCCCCCACCAAGCTGTTTCTAGTGTTGGCCCCAAACCACTAGAAACAGACAAGTCCTCAGGGTCACAAGAAATAGATTATTCTGAGGAGGCATTAGAAGTAATCAACTGGAAAGAGTTGGGAAGTCAAACACTAGGCGTCACTACAAACAAATTCTCAGGAGCGGAATCTAGAAAGAAACTGGCTCTTAAGGCAGAGCTGCTCCACCACACCGCATCTCCCATCAGCACCATCCTTATAGGGCAGGTCTGCCAAGAAGACCTGAAGCCAGCTGACCAGTGATTCTGATACTAGAAACAGACAACCCAAAGGGGATACTAGAAACTGACATTTGACAGTGGATTAGCAGCAGAGGAGGGGGTGAGGGAGAAGAGGGGAAAGCCACTTTCAACCTTTTGGGAAACCAACAACAATGCAGAAGTCAAAAGGGTCAGGGCCAGCTCTGCTGACCTTGACCTATGACTCAGTGTCATAGGTCAAATTTGACCTCTGGCCTCAGTCTTCCTGTCCCACACCCAACAGGAAGCCTGGGCTCACCTGTAGGATGAGGTCTCCTTCCTGCAGCCCACTGTTTCGGGCAGCCAGGCCGGAATCTGTGATGTGCTTGATGAAGATCTGGCTGCCCAGTTTGACCCCAAACTCTGTGGGGAGAGGAGGGAAAGGGAGGCAAGGACTGGAACCGGGCTGCCAGATCCTCTCCAAGTCCTCAGCCTTTCCCACTATCGGGTCTGCTGTCCCACAGGGAGGGGTCAGGCTCGGCTCCCTCCCTATCACTCAGGGGCTGTTCTGATACTGACAACTTGATGGGACACAAGTATCACTGCAGGGATTCTGCTGTCATTCCATGGAGGCTACAGGGAGAATTTTTTCCACTTTTCCAGCTTCTAGAGGCGCCACATCCCTGGCTCGTGGCCCTCCCTCTGTCCTCACAGCCAGCAGTGCAGCCTCTTCCATCTCTCACTCTGACCCCCCAGCTGCCCTCTTATGAGGATGCTGTGAGGACAGTGGGCCCCCTGGGTAATCCTGAGTCACCACCACCTCAGGGGCCTTGACTTAATCCATCACCAGGTCACTTTGCCACATGAGCTGACATGTTCACAGGTCCTGGGACCAGGACGGGGATGTCTTTGGGGACATCGTCTGGTCGACCACACCCGGTAAGGGACTGCCCTTTTTTGTGGGGATGCCAAGCCCCACAGCCACCAACACGCCTGCTGGCCCACCTTCACTCTCCCTCCTCCGCACCAGCACTGACTTCACCGGCTTCATCCGCACATCCTGCCGTGGCAGCCGCTTGAAGCCGGACACCAGGGCCAGCCCGTTGACCTCGGAGCCCCCGTCCAGACTCCTGCTGGAATGGTTGCCAGCCCGGCTCCGGCAGCCTGCCCTGGGCCGGTGGGAGCGCCTGCCCAAGGAGCAGCCGGAGCCGCTGGATGTGTCACCCTCGTAGCCCCGGCCGTGGTCAGCCTCCTCGTGCTGCCAGGGCCCGTCCTCGTCTGAGTCCTGCTGTCCTGGGCCATAGGGGCTGGCCTTGGTGGTGGGCAGCTGGATCTTCCGAGGACGCTTCACGGTCTATTAGGGGAGTTGGAGGGGCAACCGGCTCACTGCTCTGTCCCGTCCACTGGGTGGCCCTGGGGGACCCCAGCCACTCTGGGCTCAACATCCAAGCTGTGAATCAGGAACAAGACCCTGCTTGCTCACACTCATACCACCCCTGCACCGCAGGGCCAGCCGGGCTCAGCCAGGAACACAGGTGCTCCCAAGCCGGGGCTGCGCCTCCCACCCGGCCCCACTCACAATGTTGGCCAACTTGGTGCAGGTCTTCAGTATCTGAATCGCAAAGGCAGAGGTGACACTCTCCATGGACACACCATTCACCATGGCAATCTGGTCCCCAACCCTGAGGGAAGAGGCCAGGTCTCCTGGAAGAGGACTCTCACAGGAGCCCCTTTCCCCAGGCCTGCCCTCAGGGCCCCTCACACCTCCTAGCGCCCATCTTCAGGGAGGGCAAGGCCTGGTGTCCCTAAGCTCATAAAGACATTTATCCCTCTGGGCCTCAGTTTCCTCATCTGTAAAATGGGGCTGCTGCTCATAGAACGCACTATAATCATAGCGATGCGACCATAGAAGGGAAGCTGGGGTTACAACTGGCGCCTCTGTCACCCCCTTACTTTTCTCTCTCCCCACCTATGCTTCATAGTCTTCTTTCTCCAAAGTTGGTCTGTGATTCTGGGCTGAGCCATATCACCCGTCAGCCACTCGGGGCCCAGAACCATCTCCCCCAGACACCTCCCAGAGCCTTCTGCCCCATTGGCTCAGAACACTGGTTCTCCTCCCTTCTGGCCAAAGAGGGGTTTCCAGGTCACAGGGATGTAAAGCACAGCACAGGGATTACAATCGACAGTACTGATATCTATGCACGGTGTCAGGTGGGCACTAGACTTGTTGGAGGAATTACTTCATAAGTGATATAACTGTATAGCCACTATGCTGTACACTTGAAACTAATATAATAATTTAAAACTTAAATTTAAAAATTAAAAAATGGTTTCCAGGACTTTTCGGTCCAGGAGCTCCCTGGGGCCACTCTGGCCCGGGAGCTGTATTGGAAGCCCGAATCAGTGACCCTGCCCCGCTGCCAGCTCCAAGCCCTGTGCTGGCAGAGCCAGAAGGCACCAGGCACTTCTCAGCCCCCTCGCTTTGGCCCATGCAGGTCCCTCCTCTCGATGTGCCCAAACCCAGGCTGCGTGATACTCACTGCAGCCTGCCGTCAGCGGGCCCTCCGGGCACCACGTCAGACACAAACACGGATCCACCGGGCCGGTCATGGCCACCAGAGATTGCAATGCCGAAGCCCCGGCGGGGGTCCTGGGGGGCAGTCAGAGACGGAATGAGCTTTTGCTTCCCTCCAGGACAAAGGTTCTCCCATGGGGACCAACTGCCGTCAACATGAGCAGCCCCTCAGGGAGAGAAGGCCTCACCTTGCAGATCGTGGTCGTGTGCTGTTCCCAGATGGTCAGCTCCTCCATGTCCGACACCTGGCAGGAAGGGGGCAGGGGCGGTGGGCGTGAGGTCACGGCACATTCACTGGAGCGTTTGGGGGTCCCTGGCCTTCAGTGGGGAGCCCCGATCTGACACCCACATGGTTTAAGCATATGGACAAGTTGCTATATTTCTTGAGAACTCAGTTTTTCCATCTGCAAAATGGATTTAAGTCAGTGGTTCTCAACTGGAAATAATTCTTCTCTCCAAAGGACATTCGGCGATGCCTAGAGACATCAGTGGCTGTCACAACTGGGGATGCCCCTGGCATCAAGTGCACGGAGGCAAAGGATGCTGCTCAACACACCCAGAGTTCCCAGGGCAGCCCCACCACGGAGAATGGTCCAGACCCAAATGCCGGTTGTGCCAAAACCGAGAAACCCCAGGTTAAGTGAGCCAAATTGTACTGGAAACAAAAAAAAGGTGAATTCTTGGCTTCTTTCCCTCTAGAAGATTTGACCCCATCCCTGAGGGGATCCAAGGAGACCTGTCAGACAAAGGGAGCTCACCCTGCTCCAGCCACACAGGCCTCCTCGCTGTTCCTCCGACACGCCAGGCACGCCCCTGGCCCCGGACTTTGCACGTGCTGATCCCTCCACCTGGAACTCTCTCCTGCAGCTCTACACCTGACTCCCTCCCTCAGCTCCTTCTGGTCTCGGCTCAACGTCACCTCCTTTGGGAGGCTCCCCAGCACCCTGTGCGGAACTGGGACCCCCACGGCCCCACAGCAGATACACTGATACAGTGTTCTGTGTCATAACCTGTGACCCCTTGACAATCCCTAGATTTACTTTTATCTGCTCACTGTCCGTCCCCCCTCTAGAATACTGGCTCCGAGGGCAGAGATTGTTGTCTTGCTCTCCACGGAGTCCCAAGTGCCTAGATCACAGCAGAGATCCGCTAAGTATTCACTGAATGAAAGAAGCGCTCCCTTTGTGCCGAGCAGTTTACACGTACTATCTCATTTAATCCACCCATTGAAGGGGGAAGGCTTTCATCCTGTATCGCAGATGGGGAAACTGAGGCACATAGAGGTGATGTCACCTGTCAAAACAACAGAGCTGACGGAGAGTGGGGCTCTCGGAGTGCAAGTTCCCAGGCCAGGGGGCCCTGGGAGAAGAGGGGACATGGAGCCTGGCCAGAAGCCAGCCCCCACTCATCCCTTACCTTCTACCAGGCTGCCCCGCTATCTGGGGGATCTTGTAAAAATCACTCCCTAGTCTGCCACAGCACAGGTCGTGCCCCCTCCACGTGTGCACTCCAGCGACTTTTCTTATAGGTTCCCAGGAAAGCAGCCTTCCTGGCTCTCAGGAGTGGGAAACAGGCCGAAGGAGGCGGAAACGAAGAGGAAGGGGCCTCACTCTTGGCCTGCAGTACCCGGTCAGTACTCACAGCCAAGGCTCACATCCCTTGTCTGCCCTTTGCTGCCTCTCCCGGCTTCACCTTCCTTATCTGCAAAATGGGTGCCCGGGCCCCCCCAACCATCACTCAGGGCTGAGGTACGGGAGGGGAGCACAGAGTGAGAGGGAGCGGAGAGCCTCGGGAGATGGCAGTTATTGTGAGGAGTAACACCAGGGCCTTTCTCTGCAGGATTTTAATAAGCAACGCTATCCAGTAATGGCTGCCACTGAGCGCTATCCGCTTACCCACCCATTTCATCACGAATAACCTTAGGAAATGGTACTGCTGCACTTCTTACCTTGCAGGGCATGAAAGACAGGCCCAGAGAGGTTCAGGAACCTTCTACTGACCAACCTGGGCAGCCTGCCCACGCCCTGGCTCTTAACTACCCGGCCGCAGCATTCTTAGATTTTTTTCTTCTGAACTTACTTTTCAAAACAGAGAAACTTTTTACTTGCTTTGATTTTATACTTTGTGTCATTCAAGTCCCCCCGGAATTTGTATTTCTTGGCCTTATTTTAAGAAACAGCCCCCAGGGAACCAGAGCCCTTGGAGGGAGGGAGGTGCAGGTGGCCCGGCCGCGTCCCATCTTGTGGTGCGGGTGCGCCTTCGTGGATACTGGAGGCCTCCAGGGGATCAAGCCTCACTCCTCAGCCCGCCACAGCTTGGTTCACCTCCAAACCTTTGCCCTGCCTGTCACCTATGCCAGGGACATCCTCTCAAGACTAGCACACGCTCAGCCTCTGCCACTGGGGTCTCAGATCAAGAAGGGCCCTGGCCAATCTTCCCTGGCACCCTGTCATTCCTCTTTTATTTATAATGTTTTATTCGTGGCATCCAAAACCATCTGAAATTACCCTATTTGAGCATCAGTTTGGGAGTGTCTGGTCTTTCTTCTCTGGCTGTCTCCCTAGGTACTATGGCGGTGGCTGTGAGCACCTCCTACGCCCTCCTTTCCAGGCCTTTGCACTTGCTGGACTCCCTGGCAAACTCCTACTCATCCTTCACATCCCCAGTGCCACTGCCTCTTCCTCCAGGAAATAAGTCCTCAGTGCCCCAGCTCAGGAGAGGGTGGGGCCCAGGCCTTCCTCCCATCTTGTCCCACCCCCTCCTCTCCAGCTGTGCTGGACACAAACACTGCAAATACCTGAGAGGGGAGACAACCGGAGGGACAGGTCCTATCAAGTCAAACAGCCCCAGGCAAGAGGCTCCCAGGCTGAGGTCCTCTGTCCCTCTCAGTCCGCACCTGCACCTCCCGGAACAAAGGTAGGGCGGTGATGCAGGGGGTTGGGGGATGGGGCTGAGTGGGGAGGGGGGAATACTCAAGTGGGTGAGGGGATTCAGGCCTCCGCAGGCTGCAAGGAGGTGTAGGGACCCAGAACCGCCCAGCCCCAAAGCCTCTGGCAGTGTGGGCTCCTAAGCCTTGTAGCCCCTAAAGCCCCAGCCTCCAGGCTGATCTAAAACCCAACACTGTGTGCGAGTCAATTCAAGCTCCATCCTGGAAGGTGAAGTTCCCAGAAAGAGAGACATGGGGATCCCCTCCCCCAGCCCAGCTAATTTACTCCAGTGTAAAGGGGCTCTCAATCCCTGACCTCTGTCTCCACAGGGTCATGCAGGTTAACGGCTCTGTGTACAGGTTCCCTGTCCAGTAGCTTCGCTGCATTCACCAAACCCACCAAGCCCACACATGAAGTCACTACCAACAGTTCTACCATGAATGCAGTAAACATTTTTACTGAACACCTACTACATGCCTGGAGCTAAAAACACATTTTCCTCAGAATCTTCTCCACCTTTCTTTAAAATGACGACCACCCCTTCCATAGATGAGGTACGGAGAGCAGTTCGCTCACTGGTCCAAAGTTACACAGAAAAGTCGTACTTTGAATCCAGGTCTACCGGGTAATGAAGGCAGCTTTTGGGGTCGAGGGGCGCAGACGCGCCTCGCTGTACAGCCTAGGGCTAGCCAACTCATGCCTCTGGGCCTCAGTTTCCCCCTTTGTTACACAGGCAGAGGGTGATCAGGGGTCCTGGGTCCAAGTCCCAGCCCCACCTTAACTCCATTCCCTCCCCCTCCGTCTCTCGGCGGGCTACTCGCCTGGAATCTCACCGCCATGGTCGACTCCGCGGCTCTCCCGCGCCCCTGTCCCAGGGGAGCGGGGAAACATCAATCGGTCCCCACCCTGGGGTGAGGGAGGAGGCTGGGAGGGTCACAGTGGAGTAGGTGTCCCGCACTCTCCCTCCTCTCCCTCTTTCCGCCGCTCCCGGCTGCACCTGCCGGCCTTCCTGCTCCGCGTCCCCTACCTGCCCCGCCCCCGCCCCGACACGCCTCTTGGACGCCTCCGAGGCCGCCTTCTGCCCGACCCCCTCCCCCACTCACACTCCAGCCGCTATATCACAGAATCCAGGCTCTATGTGATAATGCCGGAACGGGTCTTCCATCCAGCCGAGCATTAGCCCGGCGGTCGACGCCGGAGACTGGCCTGGCAAGGCTGTAGGGAAGACCCGGCAAAAATGATGGCTGTGTTCGGAATGGTGCTGCGATTCCGTTGGTTTTCTATCAGAGAAAGGGACACTTACTGAGGTTCAGTTGGGAGGCCTAATAGATCCTAAGTTAGTTGAGAACTAGAGACCCCCGGAGCATAGGGCTGTTCTTTCTCGAGTCACCTCATCTCCGGGAGGCTTACTACGTTTCACAGAGGGGAAACTGAGGCACAGAGGACATCAGCATGGACTTTCTGAAGATCAACAGCTGCCCCCACTGGGGCCTGGCTCTGTCTTCACACCCCACACTGGGCTGGGCCCCCAGCAGAAAAGGGCGGGGTGGGAGGAAATTCCTCAGGCTCCTGGGTGTAAAGGTCGGACTTTCTCCTTCTCTCCTAGACCGTGCCTCACCCTCCAAGGCCCAGTCCCTAAGGTAAGGTCTAGGAAGGAACTCCCCAAGGCACAAAACCCTCTACCCAGGGGTGAGTAAGGGAGGAAGTCACCTGGAAGGGTGGAGCTGGCAGTGGCTCCACCCACATTCCTTTCTGCAAAAAAAAGAAAAAAAAGAGAGAAAGAGAAAAAGAAAAAAAAGGAAAAAAAAACTTCCTGAAGCCCTGAAGCTCAGCTCATCCTGAACACCACCTCATCCCAAGGCTGAAAGGGCAGACCCCTCCCAGCCTCATCCAGTCAAGACTGTGCAGAAAGAAACGCTGGACTGTGGGAGGGGGAAGGCGCAGAGAAGAAATTGGGAGATCAAGGAAGATTTCCTGGAAGAGGGGCATTGCAGCTGGGGTTTCGAATGTTGGATAAGAGTTTGTCAAGTGAAAAAGACAGACAATATAATTAAAATCTTTGAGGCTTCCAAACCTGACTCCTCACACCTCCCAACTTCAGTTCTCCCCCAAAACACTAGTCTGGAGACCCCAGTCAGCCAGAATTGGCCCCTCAAGGGTCCCATATGCCACCAAAGCAATAAACCTTTGCAGAAGTCCCTTCTGAAGACCTACTTGATATCTCAGGGCTGGAGAGGAAAGCCCAGCCTTTCTCAATATTACTTTCAGAGACTAGGACACAGGGCAGAGAAACAGAAAATGACTTTAGGTAGACAAAGTCAAACATTTTTAAAATGGCTGTGTATTTGTTTTAATGAGTCATAAGAAAATCATAAATAAGTTACCCACTGGCACACACACATAAGGGTTTGTGACTGCAATTACTTGGGAGGACTTACTGATTGGGACACAAGTTTGGCATATCAGAGAAGTGGCCTGGAGGTGACTGAAGCTCTGGGGGGAACGTCTTGAATTCCTGCACTCAGTGCCGCCTGATCTCAGTGCCATTATCCATAGAATGAATGGATTGAACTCACGGGAATGAGACTGTTGGCTCACATGTATTGAGTGTTTGCTCTACTCCAGCCCCTGCTATGCATGATATTCATGTGCCCATTTTGCAGCTGAGAAAACTGAGGCCAGATGGGTCAAGTGGCAGCCTGACCAGCAAAAGCTGGATTTGGCTGTCTGACCCTACACCCTTCACTATCAATGTTTCTCACTATAGGGTGATTCTGCCTCCAGGGGACACTGAACATGTCTGGGGATATCTGTGATTGTCACAATTGGGGGTGTTCCTGAAATCAAGTGGGTGGAGGCCAGAGGCCAAGAGGTGGAGGTGGAGGCCGTGGGCTGCTCCACACCCCACAGTTCCAAGGATAGCCCCTACAGAGAATGAACTGAACCCAAATGTCAACAGCAATGGAGTAGAGAAACCCCACTCTAAACCCCTCTTGAAGAGAGGACAACTTCAGGACACATGGTCTTCCTCCAGTCACCCACCGCTCTGATCTCACATTTTTATGTCCTGCTCAGGAGCACTCGATGGCTCCCTAGTACCCATCAGATGACCCTGTGCTCAAATCCCAGGTTTTGGAGAAGGGCACTGGCATTGAGGCCCCCATTCCCATTTTTCATCAATCCATTTCATCCAGGTCTTCATTTTTCCATCCATTCAGTCATCCGCTCAACAAAAATGTTTCAAGCCCCTACTATACACGAAGTGCATGAAGAAGTGACGGGGACTAACTTCCCACCTGAAACTGCAGTCCCAACTTCAACCAGGAAAGGGCAGTGCAGGTGTGGCATGAGGAGTGGGGGAAGGAGGCAGGGACAGGCGAGGTGCTTAAAGTACCAGCAGGATGAAACTGCTTGGCCCCTTCTGAGCATCAGTGGGGAAACTGAGTCCCAGAGAGGGCAGAGGCTGGGCTGAGGTTCTCCAGAGTGTCAGCTGCCAGGAGGGGTAGGAGCTGGAGGTCTTTACTCCCAGGCTTGGGACTTCCCTGGTAGAGGCTGCTTTGCTGTGCTACAGGAGGCTGAGGTCATCTGTGGCCTAACAGGTCAGACCAGAACCCAGGAATGTCCCGAAGCAGCTCTGCAGCCTGTCTGGGCTATGGCTCAATCATCAGCATTCTCTGAGTGCCCATTGTATACACATGAGACTGTGTATACACACAGACCCAGTCCCTGCTCTAAAGGAAGCCCAGGATCCTTAGGGGAAGTAGACAACAATGGAATCATCACAAAACCTGAGTAAAAAGTACAACGTAGACTTCTGAGAGCATTGGCAGGGAGCCATGACCTGGGCTAGGGGCGCCGGGAGGCTTCTCTGAGGAGGTGGCCTTTGAGATGAGAACTGAGTTTAGTAGGAGGAACCTAGGTGAGAACAACCTGGGCAGAGAAACAGCTAGACCTGAAGGAGGTGAGGGAGGAGCCATGGGAAGATTTAGGGGAAGGTGTTGTGGGTGAAGTGAACGGTGCATGGAAAGGTCCTGGGCAGGACCAACATGCCTGACATGTTGGAGGTACAGCGAGGAGGCCTGTGTGGCTGGAGCGGAGTCAGTGAAGGGGACAGGAGGAGGTGTGGGCGTGGAGGGGCCCGGGTAGGTCATGTAGGGCCTTGTGGGCCTCGTAGGGAGGTGGGAGCCCTGGAGGGCTGTGGACAGAGGAGGGACCGGACTCTGGTGATCACAGACACTGTCTAGTTGCTGCTGCCGGTAAGATATATGGTGGGGGGCCAGGGTGGGACCCGACTCAGGTGCTCGTAGGTGCCCTCTGGTGGCTTCTGGGCGGGAAAACAGACTGTAGTTGGGGGAAGAAGAAGCTGGGGGACCAGCGAGGCCAAACTTGGAGGCCCAGTAAGATGTCGCCTCTTTTTTTTATAATAAACATTTTATTTTGGAACCATTTTAAATTTACAGAAAAGTTGTAGGTATAATTCGGAGAGTCCCCATATGCTCCTCACTCGGTTTCCCCCAGCACTGGCATTGTACGTGACGTTGGTACACTTGTGAAAATTAAGAAAGCAGCATTGCTGCGTCACCATTAAGTAACCTCCAGATTGTAACCAGATTCTACTAATGTCCCTTTGCCGCCCCCGGAACCCCTCCAGGGTGCCCCACTGCGTTTGGCCAGCACGTGTCCTCCAGCTCCATGCCCCTGTCCCACAACCTTCGCTGTCTGGGGGAGAGTGGTCGAGATTCTGCGGAATGCCCCGGCGGGGCTGCTCGGATGTTTTCCTCTCGATTGGACTGGGTCCTAGGTCTGAGGAGGACGTGGAAGAGAAGGAGGGGGCTGGGGCTCAGGAAGGGCAGATTCTGGGTGTGGCGAACTTCCCCACGGCAGCACGGGAGGACTGAGCAATGTCCTAGGGGTGGGCAACACGGGGTCCTGGTACACCTCAGTGACAGCACTTTGATGTAGGAGGAAAGGGAAAGTGAGGAGGGCCTGTAGACCTTTCTGGAAGCTTGAAATACAGTACACAGGGAGGAGGTGCAAGCTCTAGAAGGAAGTTCTGCGGAGAGGGGGCTGCTAAGCTTGGCATGAATTCCAGCCCTTCTGATTCCTGCCTCAGTTGCCCCACCTGTATAATGGCAGCCTGATTCCGACTCTGAGTGACGTCCTCAGGAAGGTTCAAATGTTCATGCGTCCGGCATGTAGCAGGCGCACGGAAAGCTTTGCCTGGGCACTCGCCCCTTTTGCCTTCTTCTCCACTGCGGACCAGGAGGAGGGACACAGCCCCAGGGGGAAAATACAAAGGTGAATTATGGTGTCCCCAGGGCTGGAGGGAGAGCCCCTGAAACTGTGTATAGCAAGACCTGTCCTGCGCAGTCACTGGGGGAAGGACCCTGGCCCCTGACACCTGTGTTACAGTCCGTTTTCAGTCTGGCCTCCACACTGCTACCCCGGCCAGCTCCCCTCTGACCTCCCCCGTTAAAGGCCCCCCGTGGCCCACACAGTGACAGTCTTTATCTGCTCTGTGGCTGAACCTGACACCCTGGGAAGCTGTCTTCTTAGAGTACACAGCACTGGCCTGTCTACATTGTCCAGAATATTAGGTGGCTGTCCATGACATTCATTTATTGAGCGCCCGCTCCACACCAGGCGCTGTTCTAGGGATGCTACAGCGGAGGAGCTCACGGACCAGCAGGGAGAGCAGACATTCAGAGAGCAGACAGTCCCACCAACGATGTGCAGTGAACGAGCTGTGGCTTTACCTCGAAAACATTCCATGGCTCCCTGGCATCTGTTCAAAGCATGTTTATTGAGAAACTGATTAGTGCCAGACTCCAGCTGCCCTCGAAAGTCATCTATCTGTGCTTCTTATCACTACAAACTATTTCACAGCCCTGTAAGTGGTAGGAAACTGGTGGTATTGCAGACGGTTCTCGTCCATGGAAATGCAAATTAACATTGTCCTGTGGAGACCACAGATTATTGCCCTGTGACTACTGACCAGTTTTGAATTTATTTGTAAATTCATTTCAGAAGGGTGTCAAGAATGTTTTACACTTTTCCTTGAACAGGCTGTAAAAGCTTACTGATTCCCACATCTATTAATGAGTTAAGTAAACTCATAAAGCACCTTGTTTTTTAATTGATTTTTGAGAGAGAGAGAGAAAGAAGGGAAGGGAGAGAAAGAAGGGTTGAGAGAGAGAAACATTGATGTGTTGTTCTGCTTATTGATGCATTCATTGGTTGATTCTTGTATGTGCCCTGACGGGGGATCAAACTCGCAACCTTGGCATATCAGACGGCGTTCTAACCAAACGAGCTACCCATTCAGGGCCACCTCTTTGTTTTATATTAGTGTGAGAGTCATGTTTTAACTTCCTGAAAAAAATCCTTTAACACTGTAACACTAAAAGGCTCCACACTGGCCTCCAAGGCTCCCCTGCTCAGATTTCTACCTACCTCCCAGCTACCTCCTGGTTCTACTCACCCATTAAAATCTTCAAGCCCCAGAGCATTCCTCCCACTTTTCTTACTAATCACCCTGAGAGCCCAGTCTATTTCTTATGCATCAGCAAAGGCTGTGGTTCTACCCAAACCTTTCCGGGATCTGCCCACTTCTTCCCTCTCCTCTGCCTCCACCTGGTCTGGTCTCATCATTGCCCGCCTGGACCCTCCCAGTCAACTCAGCCCTGGTCCCGTGGCTCCTGCCCTCTGCTTCCACAGTCTGTCCTCCCTAGGGCCACCAGAGGACGCCTGTGAACACCTGAGTTGAGCCCGGTCCCTCCTCTGATCTCAGCCCTCCAGGGCTCCCACCTCCTCTTGGGGTAAAATCCCAGGTCCTCCCCAAGGCCCACACGGCCCTGTCTGCCCTCATTTCCTCCCTGGGTCACTCACTCTGCTCCAGCCACTGTTGTTCCTCCTCGCGGTTCCAGGCAAGGTCCTGCTCCAAGGGCCTTTACACAGGATGTTACCTCTGCTTGGAAAGCCCCAAGTGCTTCCTTCCAATCTGCTCAAATGAATTCTCCCTAATCTTGAAGATTGTAAAATACACCCTGGCTGGGTGGCTCGGTAGGTTGGAGCGTCATCATCCCAAGCACCAAAGTGTTGTGGTTTGGATCCCAGTCTGAGCGCTTGCAGGAGGCGCCACGTGGGTGTTTCCCTCTCTCCCTCTCCTCCTCTCTCTTTCCCTCTCTCTCCCTCTCTCTCTTTCTCTGCCTCTCTCTTTCTCTCCCCCTCCCTCTCTCTTTCTCTCCCTCTCCCCAAACCCCCGCCTTTCTCCTCTCTCTGAAAATCAATGAACATGTCCTCAAGTGAGGATTAAAAAAAAAATTGTAAAATACCTTCCCGCCTGTCTCATTCCTATTACTTGTACCTCTTCTACTGCTTTTTCTTCTGTGAGTGACTGCCTCTGACTGAGGATACAATTTAGGATATAGCTTGCTTCCTTATTATGTCTCTTGCTTCTTCTCTGTCTTCCTCCACCATGAGATTAGGGACCTTTGCTGAATCCCCAAAGCCCAGAACAGCACCTGGCACACAGTAGGTGCTCCATAAATGCAGGTTCAGGCCCTGAGCAGTTCCTCCTCCCAGGCACATCTCCCACCAATCTCAGCCCATTCCAAAGGGTGTCAGGCTCCACCCTGAGCAAACAGCGCTCCCCTGGCATCGGGCCAGGCCGAGAAGGAAGAACAGGAGCCCACACTCTCCACTGTGAACTTTCCCCGGAACTCAGAGGGCCTCATGGAGCACTGAACCAGGGAGGCAGGACTTTTACAAGATGCTGAGCCTGGGGCTTTGGTCAGCAGGCATGGGCAGCCCCCAGACCACCCTGCTCTCTACATTTGATGTCTACCTGCCCGACGGCCCTACTTTACTGTGCAGCCCTGGGCGAAGTGGCTGCTCCTCTCTGAGCCAGGGTTTGACCTCTGTAAAATAGGAAAGCAGCTGGCTCGACATTTTGAGGCCTGATTTTGAGTGGGATGCCTTTCCCCGTGACACCCACAGACTGAGCATCTATTACCAGTCCTGTCATATACTATTCCCAGCAGCCCTGCTACACAGTGGGGGGGTCTCACACCCACTTTACAGAGTGGAAAACTGAGGTCCAAATAGGAGAAATGGCTGGAGCCTATCTCAGTCGAGATGTATTTCCCCCAAACCCCCAACCCTCTAAATCACAAGCCTCTCACCTCCCTGGGAGCTCCGTGACCACGGTGACCTGGGGTAATCCCAAATGCCTATCCTGCCCAGTGCCCCTCACCTTGGGTGCCCATGCCTTCCCAGCCCCGGCCTCCAGGGACGCACTTGGTCCCGGACAAAGAGACTTGAGGTGCAATCAGACACTGGCTCCCAGAAAGCTCCTTTTGTCCTGTACTTCTGGGAGCAAATGACCCAGAAAAACGTCTTGCCACTGACCCCTCTCCTCTCCAGTTCTAGGCTTCCTACGCCCAGAGACCATCCTGGCTTCTTGCCCACAGACCGCTCCGGGGACTGTTGTGACAACCTTCAACTCGCCCCCACCCCCGCCCCCTCCTGCACTTCACTGCCCGGAGATTTTACCCAGAGAAGAAATCGAGGCAAAAGAGGTAAGGCGGCCGACCCCAGGACCCGCTTCCCCGACCTGCTTCCCCAGCTCCTGCAGGTTCAGGCTGTGGTGGGAAGCCCATGCAGTTGTCAGAAGACTCGGGGGCCTCTTCAGAGGTTCCAGGGAGCCCCCACATTGACCAAATGCCATGTTGCCCACCTGCCACCTCCCTGCCCAACTTCCCATCCTTAGTTTGGAGGATCAAAGAGGCCAGCCTGTGCCCCTTCAGCCCCCTGGCACCACCTGGGCCAACAATGACCCTTTTAGGTCCCGGCTCTGGCGTCCTGGGCTGGTTGCCAAAGGCTGTAACTGCCAGCCAGATAATCCTTTAGAAACTATGTCAAATGCCCACACAGGAGGGTCAGTTTCCTGCTTTCCGGGGAGCTGGGGAGAGGTGATCTGGGATCCTGGGTGCCCACAGCAGGGACTCTGGTCCCAGCAAGGGCCTCGGGATGGTGGGCAGAGCAGGGACTTACCTGTCTAGGAGGCTGAGTTGCCTCTGGGCAGACAGCAGGAGTGGAGGCCCGGGTGCTCCCCTGGCATGGGGGAGGGGAGGGAACCTGAGGTTTGAGCTCCGGCCTCCCCACCTGTTTGCTCAACTTTTCCTCCCTTGTGGTAGCAACAGGCTAGCAGGTCCCGTGCCAGGTGGAACCAGCGCGGCAACATGCAACACGCGACAAGCACAGGCGAACTGGCAGTGAGAGAGGCAGGGAGGCTGGTTGGGTGTGTGGCTCTGTCGTAAGGTGCTCTCACGTGGCAGCAGCTGGCCTTAACCCCTGCTCACCCAGAGGCCAGGGAGGGACGCTGGGCCCTGTCCTGCGTGTGCCATTCACCCCTGGGCCCTTGACATCCACAGTGGGACCAGCACATGGAAACAGGTCCTCAAGAAAGGTTTGTTGAGTAAATTAAGGAATACATAAATGAAACTCCTCCTAGCTAGCCCCCTCTCCCCTCTGCTCCTTTTACAGCCAGAACTGCCGAGCCTTTTGCTGTGCCTACCACTAGGCGTGCCATCGGGTAAATTGTGGCAGGGCTGGCTTCTTCTCACCCTGCAGATCTGAGAGCAAATTCTGTTTCTGTGCTACAAAGCGACGAGCCAGATTCCTATGTGGAGAATCTTCAATCATTTCCCAGCTGGGTAGCTTTGGGTCTCTTCCATTTTCTCATCTAAAAAACGGGAAAAACACTAGCATCTACTCCTTAGGTGGGGGGGAGGGTTTGAAGGGTTGAGTAAATGAATGAATGTCCATGAAGTGCTTAGAACAAGACAGGGCACACAGTAGGTCTGCACCTTCTAGCTGCTACCCTCAGGTGGCTGGTCCCAATGAATAAGATGTGGTTAAGTGTAAAATACACGCTGGGGTTGCAAGATACAGCACCCAAAAAAGATAGCTTGTTATTTTGAATCTCCACTCTAGGTTGAAATGATAATATTTTGGATATGCTGGCTTACATGAAGTATATCATTAAAGTAATCTCACCTGTTTCTATTTTGCTTTTTAAATTGTGGTTACTGGAAAATTTTAAATAACGTTTTGAATTTTAAATTGAAATTGCCTTGCATTGTAGTGCTCTTGGGCAGTGCTGGACTAGGTGCTTAATGCATAGTGGATATTGAGCCTGTCTTTTTTGAACACATCTGTGTTATTTTCAAAGTGTTTATTAGCAGCTGAAATTACTTGCTGTGTTGCGCTCCTTTATCTGTCTCTTCTAGAATGTCACCTTATTGAGGTCAGGGATTTTGTCTTGCTCATTCTTGTATCCCCATGACCTAGAACAGTGTCTGGTACACAGTAGGTCCTCAATAATATTTGTGGCACGAATGAATGAACAAATGAATGAATGAAAATGAATGAAAGGAATATAGGAAGGGGGATGGAAGACACTTAGGTCCCTTGTTCCTGGTACCTAGTGCTGATGGTAATAGCCTCTATACCCACGAGAGGGCGCCAGAAACCAGGCAACTGGCTCCAGCCAGGCAACCTCAGTTTTCCACCCTGTAAAACGGGAACAAAGGGGCCGTGGGAGGATGAATCAAGAGATTCAGAAGCCGGGGCTCCACTCAGGCCCCATCCCCTCCTCCCCATTCTCTGCCTATACGCTCCTGTCCCCCACTCTGGCACTGGTTTTGTTTTGTCTTTTTACATTTTCATTTTTTTTAATTTAAAATTTATGCACACATGAACTTTAAAAAGTTGAGCTCTAATTCAGGTTTGTTAAAATTAGCCAAGCGGCATTGTACCCCCCCAATTTCTCCCTTCCTGGAAGCTCTGTGCCTTAACTTCTTTTTTTTTTTAAAGATTTTATTTATTTATCTTCAGAGGGGAAGGGAAGGAGAGAGGGAGAGAAACATCAATGTATGGTTGCTTCCTGTGCATTCCCTGCTGGGAACTGGCCTGCAACCCAGGCTTGTGCCCTGACTGGGAATCGAACCGTGATCTCTTGGTTCACAGGCCCGAGCTTAATCCACTAAGCTACACCAGCCAGGGCCCTTAACTTCTTTTAAGCTAAATTATGTTGACATTCCCTTCCTCGTCTCCAAATAATGCCTGAATTGCCACTTCTTGATTTTTCAGTTTTATATTGACTTCCCACCAGGAGAGGTTTAGAATCAATGCTGAAATTGATTTTTTTAACAATTCTTTCATTTTCATGACCCTTATCACTGGCCCAACCCCCAGTCCTTCTCTGGTTGTCTGAACTAGGGTTTCTCAAACTCTCTCAGGTGTTCAGATAGCCTTAGGGGGCTCACTGAGACCCAGATGATGGTGCCCCACTCAGAGTTTCTAATGCAAGAGGTCTGTGGGGGACATGAGATTCTACATCTCCACCAAACCCCCGGGTCACACCTCCCCAGCATCCTAGACAATGATGAGGAGCCATGTCTCCGGAACCAGACAAGCCTGCGTGAAGACATCCCAGCTCTGTCCTTCACTAGGGGGTGCCTGGCACCCCCCAGAGGGGATCGTTAGTTATGAGTAAAACTACAATTAGCAGCATTTATTACTTCCCAAATCATGACCTCACAATTAATAACCACCCAGGCATGCCGTTAATAAACTCACCAGTAGACTTTAATAACAATAGTAACACAATTATTCTTCATATAAATAACACTGATTCACAGCATGGGTCTTTGCATGATTCTCTGAGCTCCTGTTGGGGATGATAATAGTTTTCATCTGCTTGATTAATATTATCAAATATTTATTGTTTTTTAGGTGTAAGGTTCTGTGTTAGGTACTGGGAATATATTAGTAGTAAGAAAACAGATCCCTAACTTATGGAAATATCCCATGCAAAGGCTTTAGCTCTGAGACTAGCATTTAATAATAATATTATTATGTCTATTTATCATAATATTATAAATAACATTATATATAATATTAGTAGATTATATGCTTTTTAAAGATTTTATTCATTTAGTTTTAGACAGAAGGGAAGGGTGGGAGAAAAAGGGAGAGAAATATCAATGTGTGGTTGCCTCTCACATGTCCCCTACTGGGGACCTGGCCCAAAACCCAGGCATGTGCCCTGACTGGGAATCGAACCAGTGATCCTTTGGTTTGCAGGCCGGCGCTTGATCCACTGAGCCACACCAGCCAGGACTAAATGTCAATATTACTTACATAGTAATATATTCATTTTATTTAATAATACATCGATCAATAATATTACATATAACATATATTGTGCATAATGAAAATTAAACTTTACTATATTACAATTACTGTTTATATTAAAACACTTAACAGTATTTTGTGTTGCTTATAACGTAGTGATAAGTAATGTATTAGTTGTAAATGTTTCTATTTCATGTATATTAGTACTATTGCAACGTTGACTGGAATGGCTCTGCCTTTCCACACCATGGGCGCGTGGGGGCGCTCGAGGCACTCCCGCGGGCGCACTTAGGCCCCGCCCCCGAGCTCCAATAGGCTGCAGGCGCGGTGCGCCGTGGCGCAGGGACTGGCCGCGTCCCCCGGCCCTCCCCCTAGTCCCTGGGCTCGGCTCCTTCCCTCCGCCCTGCAGCCGGCGGCGGTTGTTGTTCAGCGGCGGCGGCCGCTGCTTGGGTCGTAACCTCCGGCCGCCCGCTCGCTAGTCGGTCCGCGCGCACGGCTATGGAGCTGGAAGTGCCGGACGAGGCGGAGAGCGCCGAGGAGGGGACCGTGACCTCGGAGGTGACCTGGGCTGCGGAGAGCAGCGCGGCGTCAGGTAACGGTTCCGGACCTCGCGTCCCTTCGTTCTCACGGAATGGACCCGCCTTCCCCCCCCCCTGCTGGGGCCCAGTGGTCCCGTCCAAGTGCCGGGGGGTAGTCGAGACCCGCTGCAGGGACACCGGAACGTTCCACTCAGGGGTGCTCGCGGGGGGATGGAACACCCTACGCCCGGGTTGGGGGACTCGCCACTCGGGGCGGGAGGGAGGCTGGAACGCTCCACCTGGGGGCTTGGAGTGGCACCGCCTATTTCGGGGATCCCTTGGTGGGGGGGGAGGCGCCGGGCTGGGGGCGGGAGTGGGTGCAGGGCCCCATTCTGAGAAGCTGTGGGTGGAGCATCCTGCTTTGAAAGCGTGCGGGGAAGACCCCCCCACTTAGGACGCGTGGTGGGTGAGTGTTCCGCCTCCTGCTGAGGGCGTTCGGGGACGACGTCCCTTCAGTCTTGGCGTAGCTGGGTTGTTCTGAGAGTGAGGAATGGTGAAGTACCCCTGTTCCATTGAGGGGACCGTGTCTCCAAGGTGGGGCATGACAGGGGGTGACACTGTTTCAGATGTGCCCTCTTGCCTGGACACATTCTCTGGGCCACACACCTTGCTGGTATCAGCTTCTTGGCCTCACCCCTTCCCTTCACAAATGGTTACCCCTATGGGCACATCTTATTGGCTGGGAAGGCCAGGGGCAAGTAGGGTGGAGGAGGGAGGGTCTTTGTGGCCATCTGGGTCAGCCTCCTGACTATCTCATCTCTCTTTGTGGAAGTCACTAGACCCAGTTTCTGGGGCACTGTCCTTTTCTTCCCTCTCTGAGCTTTCGTTTACCTTCGTCTCTCAGGAGGGGGCTAAGGGCATGACATCTCAAGGCACCTTCCATGCTGGGGCTTTTTAAGCAGACCTGGGAAGAGTAGGCCCTTCTAATCCTTCTCCCTGGACAAGGGGGTCTGCTGAAGCCATGTAGGGCCATTGCTTCTTGTGCCCCTCTTCGTGGCCTGCCTTTCTTGCCCTCCAGCAGAGCAGGTGTGGGGAGCAAGCCAGCCTTGCCTAGACCCACCAGCTCCAGGCGTGCCTTTCCCTGGGGTGGAGTACAGAGCCACTGCTGTTCCTTCTTAGTTGAGGTCACAAGCTCTCCAAATAGGAAGTTTCCTGATCTAAAGAACCCTGTGCTCCTCCCAAGCAGCCCTAGTGGGTGTATTCCTATAGACACCCACATGGGCATCCATCCCCCTTCTCCCCCAGGCCTCCAGAAGCTTTCTTGGCAGTCAGGGAGATGCTCTGCTGCCTGGGAGTTGGGAGAAGTGTGTGTGTGGGGGAGGATATGATCCTGTGCTTCGGAAGACTCCCACTGCTTCCTTTCCCGCTGCCATTTGGAACCGTCTGGTAGATGACCTGTTTCCTTCCGACCATCCAGTCGCCTCGCCTTCTTTCAGCTGGTGCCTTTGCCAGACTAGCTCCGCGCGTGGTTGAGGGCCCCAGCGAGGTTCTTTCTCAGCCCGCTAACCTCCATGATTGGCTCTCTGGCCTGGCTGTTTAGAGACAAAATAGCTGCAGACTAAGTGACCACTGGAAGGCTGCAGAGCAAACATTTGTCTTATCAAGGGCCGGGTGAGCTGATCGGGGACAGATAGAGTCCCAGCCCCTTGCTCTCCCTGGGTCTGAGCATGGGGCCTGGAAGATACTGGCTGGCCCTCCCTGCCTGTCACTGAAATCCATAGAAATCTGCCTTCCCCAGCAAATTACTTATTTTATTCTCCTTAAAGAGCTGCCTCTCCCCCTCCAAACCCACTTCTCTTGACATAAGTTCTGTGATGTTTGGGTAATAGCCGTCCACGCTCTCCCTACTGCGGTATGAATGCATAAACAAATAAATGGGTCTGCACGTCCTTTGCTGGGATGGCTCATGCTGCCCCCGGGTCTTTCCTCTCAGTGCTATTGACTTTTTCGGCCAGAAAAGTTTTTGTTTTAAGGAGCTGCACTGGGCGCTGGAGGGTGTTGAGCAGCATCCCTGGTCCTGACCCACTTGATGCTAGGAGTCTCTTTGCCCAGTTGTGACAAATACAGCATCCCAGATATGGCTTAGTGTCCCCTGGAGATAGTCACCCTGGGGGAGAGCCACTGCACTGTACCTGTTATTTTGTAACTTGCTTGCTTTTAATCAATAATAGTCTGGATTCCCCCCCCCCCCGCCATGCTGGTATCAATTAGTTTTTCAGAGAGAGAGAATACTGCATTGTGGCTCAGAGGGTGGGAACCCCAGAGTCTCACTGCCCGGGTTCCCCTGAAGAGCAAATGCCTGGACCCCTCTGAGCCCTCAGTGTCCCCATCTGTGACATGGGTGAGAGTGCTTGATGAACGTCAGCGACAGCTGCCCTAGGCACCAGTCGTCGCTGATTCACCAGCCTCCTCCTGAGGGACATTCAGGCTGTTTCTGGAGTTGCCTTTTGCTGTTACAGGCGGTAAATGGCTTGTCTTTGAATGTGGGTGCTTCAGTCCCTACAGGTTGGAGTCCCACCTTGGAGGGGCTGGGTCAGGGGCCAGCAGATTGAAAAATGACTCTCAGAGGCTCCCAGGAAGGTGTGGCAGGGGCCGAGAGAGACTGTCTGTCTTCTCATGGTGTTGCCAGCTCCAGGTGTTATCAGCTCGGTCGTTTTGGCCAATCTGATGGGAGGTGAAACGAATATCTCATTGTTGTTTAGAATCTGGTTACTTTAAACGCCTGGGCTCCTGAGCCCTGGTCTGGAGAAGGCCTGATGGGATTCTTCATTGGCTTTTGGGGGTTGTGTGGGCGCCTCGTTCCTGGGGGCTTCGACACGTTCATGGGGCCAACTGTGGCCTTTTGGGCTGAGCTGTGGTCTGCTGTTTCAGAGCCATTTCCCTCCTGTCCTTCTGTCCCCGTGGTATCTCAGAACAGTCAGCTTCTTCCCAGGCCTCCCAAACCCTCCTACATCTAATCTGGTAGCCGGTTATGTCTGCTCTGCCTTCAAAATGGACCAGGAATCCACCCACTTCTCCCGCTCCTCTGCCTCCACCTGGTCTGGCCCCATCATCCACTGCTGGCCTGGTCCCCGTCACGTCGCATGCTCCCTGCAGCTCACTTCAGAAGGCTCCCATTAAAAGGTGACTCAGATCCTATCCCTTCTCTGCCCACAACCTCTAGGACTCTCAGCTTCCTCCGGGTAAAAGCTCAAGCTGCCCGTGGTTCAGATGGCCCTGCATGACATGCTGCCATCCCCTTCCCACCCTCACCTCCTCCCTCTCTCCCCCTCGCTCGCTCTGCTCCAGCCACACAGGGCTCACCGTTTCTCCAACACACCAGACAGAGTCCTGCCACAGGGCCTTTGCATGAGCTGTGCCTGCTGCCTGGAACACTCGTCCTTCATATCTGTGTCATTTGCTTCCTTAGCTCTTTCAAGTTTTTGCTGAAATACCTCCTTCTGCATGAGGATATTTGAGGGAGGCCTGGGAGAGGGGCAGGATGACAGCACAGTCCAAGCAAAGGCCTGGTGTGCTTGAAGAACAGTGAGGGCCAGCATGCCTGGGATGGAGCGGGCAACACCGCTAGACGCCGCCTCTGTAGCTGTGGGCGAATGGTAGCCAGGGATTGCAACACCCCTCATCCCTTCATTCGAGAGTGAGTTGTGGCCTTAGGGGGCAGGAAGCTCCCAGTGAGTTTCGCCCTGGCCACTTTCTAGGAATGTGACCTAAGGCACTTGGACTAGCAGCATTGGTCTGTCCTGTGGAGAGACCTTGGGGGCTGGACCATCTTTACCAGCTGAGGACACTCCATCTCAGTGTCTCCGACTGTGAAGTGGACTTGATGATCATGCCTTCCTCGTGGGGCTGGACTGAGTGAATGGAGGTGCAGAGCCCTTAGAAGGGTTCCTGGCTTGTAGCCACTTCCATGTGAGTGCTGGGGCTTTCCCTCCCTGGGTCCGCACGCAAGGCAAAGGGGCTGCACACCATAAACTGCTTCTTGCGGAGCCTGACACAAGCTGGGGTGTGCCGTGGGGCCCGGGCACGTGAGCACGTGCAGCTACCTCGTAGTCCTTCACCAGTGCGCACCGGACACTCACCGAGCGCCTGCTGTGGGCCATGGGGGTTCTAGGTACCTAGGGCAGTCACATCCCTGACCAGGGGATTCCCTCACCGCCCTCTGGCCTCTCAGGTTGGTGGGGCTGGGGTGGGGCACACAGATAAGACCAGGGGCTGCAGTCTGGCCCCCTGGACAAATCCCGTCCACCGCTGGTTTGTGTCACTGAAGTTTTATTGGCACACGGCCACGCCTGTTCACTCACACGTTGTCCATGCTGCTGTCATGATGCAGTGGCAGAGCTGAGTCTCAAGACAGGCCTTATAGCCACGGTGTGGAAAATATTCACTCTCTGGTCCTTTACGGAAAACGTTTGCTGACCCCTGAGTAACACCGTGCTGGACAGAGGTGGGCGTGCAGAGGAGAGTGAAGCCTGGGGCTGTGCGGATCCCCAGGGCCTGCTGTAGGTGGGCAGGAGAGGAGGTGCCTGGAGTGAGAAACAGCAGCTGAGGGTGGAGCTTTCAGGCAGAGGGAACGTGCAAAGGCTCTGAGGCCAGAATGAGGGCGGTTTCTTTGAGTGACAGAAGCTAAGTCAGTGTGGGGCAGGGGCTGAGCTAGGCAGGGCCAGCGACATGGGGCCCTGGAGGCCCTGGAGGCCCTGGCTCTGCCTCAGTTTTGTTCTGAGTTCAGTCGGTGGTGCTGGTGGGTTGAAGCGGGGCAGGGGGCACAGAGTCAGGTTCACAGAACATGTTCTCACTGCTTGGTGGGAGAGGGGCTGTGGGGGTGGGGGGCGTGGGGGTGGAGGGAGGTGAGGGAGAGGAGGAACCCAGGAGGGTTTTGGTCTGTGTGCCCTGGAGTTGGTGGGGGGGCGGGGAGGGCCCAGGAAGGAGCAGGTTGGGGGCTGAGCTTGCACTGATGTGGGAGGAGTGGTGGGGGGTGCTGCCCCGTGGAGCCTTGCAGACTGGGCAGGGTGGCCTGGGGCTTGGCCTGGGGGACGCTGCCTTGACCTGGAATGGTGTTCCCCTGAGCATGTGAGGTCCCCACTTTCTACCTTGGTGTTTCCCCTGAAGATGAGGGCAGTGGGGTCCCAAGGATTTAGGGGGACAGAAATAGGTGAGGCCCGCAGGCCCCGGTGGCACTCTTTAAAGGACACCTGCATGACCTGGGTATTTACAGAGGGGGAGGGCCAGGCTCCAGGGGGGTCCTGGGCCCCCAGGCCTTATGTTCCTAAATCCTGCCACTGGGACCAGAGTTGCATGTCACTGCATGTGACAAGGCAGGTTGAGACCCCGCTGGGGATTTTCCCTCTGCTGCCAGCTGGACTCACAGCTCGAGCCGCCACGGGGCTGCCCTGTGTAGGGGATTACTGGCCAAGGGGATTAGCCGGGGAGCCCTGCACGGCTCCACGCCGCCTCCGCCCATCAGTCTGCACCAGAGGGAGTGGGGCCACCCAAGTGGCCCCAGGTGCCCGAACCAGTGGAAAGGAAACATTTTCGGAACTGACCTCTGTCTTTGATTGAAGAAAGGAACCCTAACATTTTGTCACAATTGTCCCCTTTCTCTTGCCCATGCATCACGCATACGTGTAGTGGTCTTTATCCAGAATGGGGGGATATGGGGTCGCTGTTGAAGGTTTAGGGGTTTGGGCTTCGTCATGTTCTGTGGGTGATGTTTCTCACACGTGTCCTTATGTGCCCCCTACTGGGAGCTGTCTTAGCTGGAAGCGCATGAAGTATTTTGGAGATGGCACAGTGTGTGAGCTGGTGCGGGGGCCATGGGGGCAGGAGTAGATGGAGAAGAGAAGAGACACAGGAGAGCCAAGAAATGGGTCCCTGCAGCCACGAGAGGAAGTTGCTCAGCTGTTCTGTGCCTCAGTTTCCTCACTCGCAAAGCAGGATCACAGACATGCCTTCCTCTCTGGTTCACTTGAGGATCAGATGCGTCAGTGACCAGGAAATGCTCAGGACGGGGCCCACCCTATGGCGGATGCTCAGGAAGTGGGGCGCAAAGGCACATGACAGGCTGGGCAGCCCGGGGCAGCGCTGTACGCCGCCATGTGGTAGGGCGTCTGGGTGGCCGTGCGGGGCAGCGCGGTCAGCCTGGAGTCTGCCCTGAGGGCCCCTTGGCCTGCTGGCTTGGTGCCAGCCCATTCGGCTGTGTGACCGGGCCACGTCTCTGTCGGGGGTCCTGGGTCTCTCTCAGTCAGGGTGGCTTAGGACCCACTGTGTGACAGATATCCCTGCAACTCAGTGGACTATCTCTGAGGCTCGTTTCTTACTCAATGCCCAGTGTCCCTGGCAGGTCAGCAGGAAAGTGAGCTTGTTGTAATCATCCAGAGACACAGGTGGTAGGGCTGCTGTCACCCTGAAGCGCCGTCACCTGACAGAGGTGCACAGCAAACCCTAGGCCGTGTCTGCGGTTTCAGTGGTGTTGTTGATAGGGCCTCCGGTCAGGCTCAGAGGAGCCCGGCTTGGATAGTACATTCTGAGGGTGCTGGACAGATGATGACATTTGGTGGTGGCCAGTCTCATGCTCTCATAATACTGCAAAGTGTCACCTGCAGGGTCGTCTCTGTTGGCTGAATTCCTGGAGGCAGAACTGCCGGCATAAAGGCTCCCTCCATGCCTGTGCCATTGGGAAGGTGCCACCTATATTCAGACGCGCCTGGGATGCGCCCCAGTCAGGTGTGGGGAGGCCCGCGGATCAGGAGATGACTACCGCTGGGGAAGGGTGTGTCACTCACATTGAGGGGGGCAGGCATGCAGGGCACGTGGGGGAGCGCCCGGAGGCAGAGGGGGGAGGGGAAGGCACGGGCCTTTTGGGGGAGTTTGTTAGGACACAGTGGACAAAGCAGGGGAGGTACACTGAGCGAGCTCATGACTGGCCAGTTTGAATAATTTCAGTTGCTTTGCCCGATGGGGGTGCCAGTACTTGGCCCTCGGGTGACTGGGGCAGGGGAATGGGGGCTTGTATGTGTGAGTTAGATAAGGAGGTGGGCGTGTGTGTGGGTTGCTTGGTTTGTACACCGGAGGTGCACTCACAGGGAGCTGATTGTGATCTCCGAGTTGGCCAGTGGCGGGACGGGACAGTCCCCCAGGTTCACGGCCCCAAGATGCCAGAGCATCATCAAATACGGAAAGTTAAAAAACGGGATTAACCCGGAGGCACATGGGGCGACCTGAGTCCCCCGGCAGTGGGTGAGCGCCTGTGCCGGTCCTCCTCTGATCTTCGCCGGGCTTGTGGGTGCAAAGCGACATCTCGGTGTAGTTGCGATTTGGATTTGTCTTGTGAATAGGAGCGAAAGCTCTTCATACGGTTTTTCCTTTTTCTGTGTCAACTTTGTTTTATTAAAAATGTATTCCAGCAAAAGGAGCAAAGACAAGCCTGAGATGGAGTCACTTGCCCACCCCACCCCCGCCCCAGGTCACACAGGGACGGGGACAGCACACCCCTGCAGTATTCTGTCATTCCGTCAGAGCTGGGAGTTGGAGCATCACCCCCAGGGAGTCAGGGCCACCTTGGAGGCTGTCTTCTTGTTGTCCTTGCTAGGGCAAGTTCTGGGGGTCCTGTTCCCGGCCGTCTCGGCTCTGCACTTACAGACCCCTCTTTACCTCTCACCTTGTTTCTGCATCTAATCACACACTTCTGAGCACCCTTAGTTCATCTTTTGGGAACTGTATAATTGTATCTTTCTCATACTCAATTGAGTTACCTATCTTATTGATTTGTAGGCACTCTTTATATATTATGGGAGTTTTTTCTTTTAATCTATGGTACAAGTGCAAGTCGTTTTTTTCCACTTTCTCTTGCGATGCCTATTAATGCCAGGCAGGTAGTTTTGTTTTTCCATGGTCAAATTCCTCAGTGTTTCCTTTTATAGTTTCCCAGTTCGGTCTTATAGACAGAAAATTCTTCCATGTTCTGAGGTTATAATTAAATTCTTCTAGTACCTCTACAATTTCACTTTTTTTTAACATTTAAATCACACTATGTGTGGAAGTTATTCTGCCATAAGGCATGTGAGGGTTTAGTTGATTCCGGCTTTTCCAGGTGGCTCGGCGTTGTCTGAGCGGCGCGTTCTGGAGAGTCTGCTCCCCTCACTGCTTTGAGATGCCACCTCGATCCATACCCCAGACTCCTGCACGCGGCTGGTCTATTCCTGGACTTCCTCTTCTGTCCCGCACGTCTCCCTGTGTCTCATGCAGTGGGCGTGTCTTAAACTACAAGCAGTCACAAGCTTGCTGTGAAACAGCGACAGCCGGACCCGCGTGCAGGGGGACGTGCGTGTCTCTGTCCCTCCCGCTCTGTTTCTACAGAGGCAATGACCGTCATTCCAGCGTTTCTTCTGTGCTGTGCCTGCCTGTCTTTGCCTGTATTACTCTTTTTTACATATTTTATTTCAAAAACTTTCAAGCCTGCAGGAAAAGTTATAAGAATGTGAAGGGGAACACCTGTACACCCTTCACGGAGGTGCCCCAGCCGCTCACGGTCGCCCCATTGCATTGTCCGTGTGTGTGCTGTCCTGCCGGGCTGCTGGGAAGTCGGACGTGATGCCCCCGTCCCTGTGTAAGTGCGGCCGGCTGGCGTTACTCGCAGTTCTGTTCTGGGTTGTTGCCGCAGGCACCCACAGGCACCGAACACTGCCCCTGGGGAAATGCAGGGCTTAGATTCCTGCACGTCTCTGGTCACACAGTTCTCAGCTGATCAGTAAGCAACCTCGTGTCGTGTGTGTTTCTGTTTAAAGACACCTTATTTGGCATGCATCGTTGCTTCATTTACACTGTGCTCTCAGCCCTGTCGCTCACGCCTGAGCCAAGCTTCTGTGACACGCGTCTGGTCTGTAAGACATGGCTTAGGAATCCTAGACAGCACTTCAGTTCTGTGCTGGAGAGACATTTTAAACAGCAAAATCACCAAGAGAAAGCACAAAAATGCAAAAGAAGTGGCACTTCCTAGACCGTGAAAAGGACACTTACATTTACACACTATAAGAGCTGAGACAAGAAGGCCGAGCGTCGCCCGGTGAACCCCAGCTAGGTATATGCGGGGGCGACACATTTTTCACTGCCTGCCTGTGTCTGTGAGTGCAGGTGAAAGCCCCATGGGGTTCATGGGGGCTTACAAGTAGATTTTAGCCAGAAGGTGAGTCGCAGGAGTGGAATTGGTGGATAATGAGTATCTGTGTAACTCACAAGCAAAGGCATTCTCCTGGCTTAGTGCAGGGCCGAGTGTAAGGAATGGAACGTGGGTGCGGAGTCGTTCCGAGCTGGAAGGGTTTGTTCCCTCTCTAGGATTCAGTCCAGGATCACACAGCACTTGGAGACCTGGGGGCAGCGAGGAGGCCCTCTGAGGACCCGTGGCTGCGCAGGCTCTTCCTGGTGTGACAAGTCCTAGCAGACCTTGTCCCCACTGCCCAAACCCTTCCACCTGAGGACCCACTGAGAATGACCTACCCTGCCCACCTCATCTGTCCTCCACCTCGCACCCCTGAGGACACCTGCTGTCTCCTCCAGGAAGCGTACTCGATCCCCCCAACCAAGTTTGCCCTGCCCAGCCTTTCCCCCGGCCTCATGGAACCGTGTGTGGTGGGGGT
Organism: Trachops cirrhosus; assembly: GCA_028533065.1. Taxonomy (NCBI): domain Eukaryota; kingdom Metazoa; phylum Chordata; class Mammalia; order Chiroptera; family Phyllostomidae; genus Trachops; species Trachops cirrhosus. The sequence goes on along the minus strand of CM052545.1, from coordinate 36,880,957 downwards.
TCCACCAGCCTTGGACCCTGGACTTTGGTGGCAGGGCTGTGCTGGGCACAGACAGGTATTCAGCCGTGTTTGTAGCACCAGTGGTGAATGTTCTGGAACGTTCTTTCTGTTTTTTTGAACACCGGGACTTTGGAAAATTGTCCAGCTAGCAGCTTAAAAGCCTGCAGTCCTTCCCCCACCCCACGTCCTCTGCAAGGCTTCCTGTTTACCACTCTGGAAACATGCTCATTCTGTGCAGGGAGATCAAGGGAGGGTGAGGAGCAGAGGGGGCAGAAGGAGTCGGGGCAGATCTCCGTGTGGAGGAGGAAGGGCAGGTGGGCTGCTGTCCGGGCTCTGCCCCTCGGGGATGGCCCCTTACTCCATCGGTTCTCAGCCGCCTAGCTGCACCCTGGCCACACCACGCCCTTTGCTGTTTCCCGGAAAGCGTCCAGTTCTGTCACCACAGGGCCCTTGCATATGTGGGGGGGCTGCCCTCCCACTTAGAATTCAGCACTCGCTTGTGATTTTTCTTTCCCTTCCTGTGGAAAGATGTCACGTGTTCAGGACAAAATGCAGGCCCGGCCCCACCCCCAGGCACGTCTGTCGCCAGCTTCTCTGTCCCCTGGTGAGGTGCTTGACCACGCACCAGTGCCCTGGTCACACACCTCCTCCCATTGTGTCAGTAAAATACACTTTACTCTGCACTTTGACTTCTTTTCTAAACACTTTTTTGGGGTAATAGCTTTGAGATACAATTCACATACCACACGGTTTACCTAAAGTGTATAACTCATTGGTCCTTACTGTTTTCAGAGCGCTGTGCACCCACCACAGTCGGTTCTGAGACTCTCTCACCCACTCTGACGGAAGTCTGTCCCAGTTAGCATCGCTCCCCACGTTCCCTCCCTGCCGTCCACTTCCTGTCTCTGTGAATCTGACTCTTCTGGGTTCCTATATGAGTGGAACGCACACTATTTGGCCTTTTATGACTGGCTTGTTTCATTCAGCACCCCCAAAAAAGCCACGCCCGTCAGGAGTTGTAATAGTCACTTCCCATCCCCCTCCCCAGCCCCCGACAACCACTTAACAGCTCTGTCTGTGGGTTTGCCTGTTCACATGTCATGTGAATGGAATCACTGTGTGACCTTTGTGTCTGGCTTCTCTCACTTCGAGTCAGGTTTCCAAGGTTCATCGACGTAGTGAGTGGCAGGTCTTCATTCTTTTTCAGGGCTGCATAATATTCCAGTATGTGTGTGTATGGACACTGTGTTTATCTACTTATCAGTTGATGGACACGTGGGTGTTTCCAGCCTTTGGCTGCTGTGAACCTGCTTATATGGCTTTTCTGTGTGGTTGTGTGTTTCTATTTCTGTTGGATGGATGCCTTGGAGCAGAATGCTGGGTCGCATGGAAACTCTGTGTGTACATTTTGAGGAACTATCAGACTGTTTTCTTTCTTTCTTTTTTTAAGATTTTATTTATTTACTTTTAAAGAGATGGGAAGGGAGGCAGAAAGAGAGGCAGAGAAACACCAGTGTGTGAGAGAAGCATCAATCAATTGCCTCTCACACACCCCCCACTGGTGACCTGGCCCACAACCCAGGCCTGGGCACTGACTGGGAATCGAACTGGCGACCTTTCAGTTTGCAGGCTGGTGCTCATTCCACTGAGCTACACCAGTCAGGGCACACCAGACTGTTTTCTATGATAGCCACACCATTTTACATTCACACCAGCCGTGCACGAGGGCTTTGATTTTTCCACATCCTCACTATACTTGTTTTGTCCATCTTTTTTGTTTTTAAGATTTTATATATTTATTTTTAGGGAGAGGGGAAGAGAAGGAGAAAGAGACGGAGAGAAACATCATTGTGTGGTTGCCCCTCACGTGGCCCCAACTGGGGACCTGGCCCTCAGCCCAGCATGTGCCCTGACTGGGAATCGAACCAGTGACCCTTTGTTTCGCAGCCCGCACTCAATTCACTGAGCCACATCAGCCGGGTGATGTTTTGTCCATCTCTTTTATTCTAGCTGTCCTGGCAGGTGTGAAGTAGTCTCTCTCTGTGGTTTTGCTTTGCATTTCCCTGATGGTAATGATGTTGAACATCTTTTCATGGGCTTATTGGCTATCTGTGTATTCTCTTTGGAGAAATGTCTGTTCAGAATCTTTGGTTGCTTTTCAATTGGGGTTATTTTTCTTTTTGTTATTGAATTGTAAGCATTCTTTATACATCCTAGATACAAGTCCCTTGCCAGAGATGTGATTTGCAATATGCTCTCCCCTTGCATGGGCTGTCTGCTTGCTTCCTTGACGGTGTTCTTTGATGCGCAGGTGTCTCCAGTTTGACGGGATCCCGTTATCTTATTTTTTTCCATTTTCTGTGCTTTCGTTGTCACGTCTAAGAAACCACTGCTGGACCTGAGGTCATAAAGATGTACCTCTGTTTTCTTCTGAGAGTCTTCCGGTTTTAGCTCTTAAATTCATTTAGGTTTATTCTGTGTTTTTAAAAAGATTTTGTTTATTTATTTTTAGAGAGAGGGGAAGGGAAGGAGAAAGAGAGAGAGAAACATCAGTGTGTGGTTGCCTCTCACTCATCCCCTCCTGGGGACCTGGCCCGCAACCCAGGGATGTGCCCTGACTGGGAGTCAAACCGGCGACCCTTTGCTTTTCAGCCTGCGCTCAATCCACTGAGCTGGACCAGCCAGGGCTGTTTTATGTGTTTCTTTAAATTGCCATAATGTTAGCTAATAATATATACATTTCAGGTGCACAACATTATTTAATGGTGGTATTACTATAGCATGCTCACCATGAAAAGTCTAGTTTCCATATGATGTGCTTTGAGTTAATGTTGTGTGTGGCGTGAGGTAGGGCCCAGCTTCATTCCCTGCGTGTGGAGATCCGGGTGTCCCCACACTACTTGTTGAGAAGATTTCTTCCCCTCTGTGTTGTCTTGGCACCTTGCTGAAATCAGTTGACTGTAAATGTGCAGGTTTAGCTCTGGACTCTAAGTTGACCTATTCTGGGCTGTTTTGCCGATCTCTGTGCCTGTTTTTGTGCCAGCACTGTGCTGTCTTAGTGACTGTAGCTTTGTCATAAGTTTTGAAATGGGGAAGTGTGCATCTTCCATCTCTGTTCTGCATTTTACCTTTTAATGTATTAAGTCTGGCTTGGTTCTTGGTCTCTATCAGCGCAGCTTAGAACTGCCACAGCCTTTAAAACCCCTGTATATATTCTATTGTGTGCATTCTAGCCCTTCACCTGGTTTGCTCATCAGCTGTCTACGGAGCACCTGCCGAGCGCCAGGCCTGGCGGGAAGAGCGTAGGTAGGGGGGCCCGGAGAGAGCACAGGCAGAGGCTGAGTAGGGGTCAGTCAGCAGCAGGTGGAGCAGGCCTTGCCCTCTGGACACAGATGAGGAGCAGATGGAGAGCTGTCTAGGTGGATGACACCATGTTGAAACGTCAGGTTGTAGCAATTGCTGCAAAGCAAATTGCCCCCAAACACGGTGGCTTTAAATAAGAATAAACACATATGATCTCACAGTTTCTATGGTTCAGAAATCCAGGGGTGGCTGAGCTGGCTGGTTCTGGGTTGGGGTCTCTCACGAGGTCACAGGCAAGCTGGTGGCTGGGGCTTCCTTACGTGGCCGTCGGAGGCGGCCTCAGCTCCTCAGGTGTGGCGTCTTCTCCGATGAATGCGACAGCGTCTTTTATGACCCTGTGTCAGAAGTCACACACTGTCACTTCGGCCGTATTCTGCGGGTCACACCCACTGGCCATTGCAGGAGGATGTGGATACCAGGGCCGCCACGTCAGACAGCTCGTTCGGCCCCTGAGCCTCCCTTTCTCATCTGTGCAGTCGGGTGACTGTGCCCTCGCCTCATGGGCAGACTGAGGCGTGAGCTGCGCAGTTACTGTGTGCCTGGTGCAGGAGAACCCTCTCGCCGGAGCTCCTACAATAACCCCAGGGCCCAGACAGGTGTCCGGGGCCTGGTTCCAGCCCAGCTCAGCCACCAGCTTTCTGTGGGACTTGGAGCAAGCCCTGCTCCCTCGGCCTGGGGGTGAAAGAGAGCCAGCTTGCCTCCTAGGGTTCCTGAGGCTCGGCAGTCCCTGCTGGGAAATGGGGCCTGGGACTGGAATGCCGAGGGAGTGCCTGCCCCAGGCTCCCACTGACCTGTAGTCTGACTGGTGGGCGTCCACCCTGTGAATGACAAGAGCCAGGCCCAGGGGCCCTCCAGGTGAGCGGCCCCTGTGGCCCTCGGCATTCTGGAATCCAGGTGCTGCGTCTTTGGCCCAGCCCGGCTGCTGGAGTAAAAATATATCTGGGAGGAAAACTGGGCCAGAAACCTCTCACGTGGGCCCTGGGGTAGTGCGTGATCCTTGCCAGGCATCTGCGGGGGGAGCTGCCTTCTGGGGGAGCCCTCTCCCTGGTGTGCTCTGTCCAGCCGTCCTGGGACTTGGCTCCAGGCTGCTGGCCCTTCCCCAGTGGCGATGTGCGGTTGCATATCTGCCATTGGGACCTAGTGTCCCCTTGGGGAGCCCCTGTTCCCCACAGCCAGGCAGAGTGGGGTTAGCTCCTGGCATGGAGGGACCCAGGCCTAGCAGCCAGAGCTGCACATGCCCCACATGTGACCCGTGAAGCCTTGCCCTGGATTTTGTGGGGTGTGCTCAGGCATCTGCCTGGGGGAGGCGGCCAGCAGGGAGGGCAGCAGCTGTCAGACAGAGCACTCAGGAGCCCCCAGGTCCAGCCAGGCTTGCAGCCATCACCTCTGACTTAGGCCAGCTTCCATGTGAAGGGCCAGCTGATCGCTGTCACATCTGTTTAATTCTCACCGTGTGGAGATTCGTACATTAGTGGGCATGGCTGTGTTTTAATAAAACTTTATAAAAATAGGTGGTGGGTGGGTGTGGTCGACAGGGCAGTTTGCTGGTCCGAGTCGAGTTAACAAATATCCCCCCAACACATACCTTGTTCTTCAGGCAGCTCGAGTCAGGTTTCTGTTCAACACAAAACATCCTCATACCACTTGTCTGAGCTTTTCCCCTCTGAGAAGAAAGGAGACAGGCACTGCTTAGGACGGGACAGGGCAGGCGGAGGCACCGAGGGCTGTGGCCTTGCTGTGCGTTCAGCCCTTGGTCAGACGTCCAGCTCCAAAGAAGTTGTGCGATATGAGCGGGTGAGCGCTTCCCCTGAGTCTCCTAATGGCGCTCACCCATAGCCTCCTCCATGCAGCCCTCCAGGTTTTTTGCTCGGGGAATACTCACTGAGGTCTGCTCTGGGCCCAGCACTGGTCTGGTGCAGAGTCACTGAGGGGGCCAGGGAGAGAAGGCCTTCCCTGTGGAGCTCCACTGAGGGCAGGATGTCAGGGGGGAGCATCAGAGGGAGAGGGTCACACCCTAGGTCCAAGGACAGCACAGGAAGCGTTCACCGAGTAAGGGGGTGGTAGGGAGGAAGGGGTGCAGTCAGCAGCAGGGCCCAAGGCCTAGGGGTGCAAGGGAACCTGAACAGTGGAGGGCCTGAGGGAAGAATCCTGAGGGGGTGCCAGGCTGGAGGGGTAGATGGGGGCCGGGCTGTGCTGGGGGGCAAGGAGAGTGAGGAGGTTGGGTATACCTGGGGGCAGTCAGAGGGAGCGCCCGGGTGGAGGCCGGGACCGTGTGCCCAGGGCTCCAGTGTGAATGAATGCAGGCTCCCCTCACCCCAGCGTCCAAAACTGTGGAAGAACACCAGTCTCCCCGGCCGTGGTCCTGTGGGTGACACTGGGCAGTGTCCACTGAACGGCAAGGGCTCTGCAGAAGGGCACCGAGACCCAGAGATAGCACACAACTGGGCACGTCTGTACCCAGGACGGAGCAAAAGTTGATCAACAAACTTTAGTAAGCCAGCAGCTCTCTGTGCTGGGCCAGTGCTGAGCCCACCAGGGACTCTGTCCTTGAGCCCAGTTGAGATGGGGACAGGTGACCAGGTGGCTGCAGAATGTTGGGCAAGGTGCCTGGAAGCACATTGGGGAGCAGCAGCTCCACCTGGGGTATCAGGGTGACCTCTGAAGTGCTTCTTGAGGGAGAGGCTGGTTGCTTGTTCAGACAGGCCAGCCGGGGCTGTAGGGAGCCAGGGGGTGTGTATGGGGGGAGGTTGTTTGCTGATCACCGAATTAAGGATAGAAAAAGATCTGACTAACCCACATAGTGGTATATTGGTGTCTTTTATATTACTCTGTGCTTTTCTGGGTGTTTAAAATCTTTTTTAAATAAGATTTTATTTATTTTAGAGAGATGGGAAGGGAGGGAAAGAGAGAGAAACTTCAGTCTCGAATACCCCCAACTGGGGACCCTGCCGAAACCGGGCCACACCCTGATCGGCTTCTCTCCGGCCTTGAGCTCACCCAGGCCTCTAAGCCGCACTCTCCCCAGCCATAAAGCGGGTGCATGGGCGTTTACCCGCTGGGGGTTTCAGGAGGGTTGGAGACACGACTGGTAGGGCACGGGGCTGTGTGGGGAACATGCATGTGTTGTAGCTTTTTTAAAAAAAATGATATTGTTCTCTATGACGGGGTCCCAATTTCCCCGTTGCTCTCTCCTGCCCTGCCCCCTCCATAGCCAGGCTCCACCCTGCTGTCCACGTCAGCAGGTCCTTTACACCTGTTCCTTGACGGGACTCTTCCCCTTCTTTCACCCCTTCTCCCCGCCCCCAGGTCGCTGTCAGTCTGTTCCTTGTTTCCATGCCTCTGGTTCTATTTTGCTCACTTGTTTGTTTCATTCATCAGGTTCCTCTTATAGGTGAGATCACACGGTATTTGTCTTCCACCGCCTGGCTTATTTCACTTAGCATAATGCTCTCCGCATCTATCCATGCTGTCGGGAAAGATAGCTTTTTATTACAGGAAACTTGGAACAGAAGACAAAACTAGGCAGGATAGCACAATTGAATATATTTTTATCATGAAACATTGTAAATACCCAGAGAATAGTAAAGGAACCCCCACATACTTCCCGTCACCCTCCGTTTTTATGTTGCCGCGTGAGCATCAGGGTCCTCCCGCGGCACTGCTGACGTCATGCTGGGTCGCTCTTTGCTCGGGTGGGGCCGCCCAGGGCACTGTGGGGTGCCAAGCAGCATCCCTGGCCCCCACCTGATGCCAGGAGCACTCCCAGTCGTGACAACCACAGGTGTCCCCAGACACCACCCAGAGTCCCCTGGGGGCAGAATTGCCCCAGTCGAGAACCCCTACAGATCACTTGCCTCCACCAGGTCTCCTCCACCAGGTCTCCTCCGGCCCCTCTCAGAAAATGTTTGCTGACCTCTGACTTAAAGGGTAAACAAAAAAAGGTCTGACTAACCTACATAATTTTATATTGGTGTCTTTTATATTATTCTATGCTTTTCTAACTGTTTAAAACCTTTTTTAAAAGATTTTATTTATTTATTTTAGAGAGATGGGAAGGGAGGGGGAGAGAGAGAAACATCAATGTGCAAGATAACATCAACTGGTTGCCTCTCACTCGCCCCCAACTGGGGACTCTGCCTGCAACCCAGGCATGTGTCCTGACTGGGAATCGAACCAGTGACCTTTCAGTTTGCAGGCTGGTGCCAAATCCCCTGAGCCACACCAGCCAGGGCTAAAATATTTTTATTAAACTAATGTTACATCTAGACAAATAGCTAGTCCCCTCCATACATTTTATCCCCAAAAGAGGTCCCCTCACCTAGGAAATACTCTCTGAGTTTAGAATGAATGAATGTACTGTGGTCAGGAAAGGTCTTTCTAGGAAGTGACATGAATATCTGAGACCTGAGTGACAAAGGACAGGATTGATCTGTGTGAAAATGCAGGGGCAGCGTGTTCCAGGCAGAGCGCGTGGCATGTGCAAAGGCCCTGTGGCGGGGCTGTGATGAGCCAGTGGCACAGAGCCTCACACAGTGGTGCTGTGGTGGCGCCCACTACTCCCCGTGGGACCACTCACATAAAAACGTGTTTCTGCAAAGCTTGAAAACACCTTGCATCAAAGATCACCTTTTACCTGGAGGGAAAAGATTTTATTAATAAAAGCTTCAACTTCATTGAGAAGTTGAAAGAATTGAAAAATGGAAACTCACTACTTACCACCTGAATCTACAGTTGACATTTTGCTGTTTACTTCATCCCTCGCCCTCCTCTTCCCCTTCCCTCCCCCACTCTGTCCCTCCCTCTTTCCAGCTAGTATTTCAGATGCACCTCAGGACTGCAGACATCAGCACACTCCACCCGTAAGCACTTCAGCGTGTGTATCATTAACTGCAGTTCGATGTATTTCAGCATGTTTTCTCTATGTTAACTACTCTGATCAGCTATTAACTCCAGAATTCTCAGCCTTTCCCAACCTAACAGTGGTGGTGAAAGTCTGAGATACTGGAAAATGGGAAAGTTCTTTATTTCTGCCATGGTGTAGTATTGACCCCTGATTCACACCTATTCAGTGTCACAGCAGGTAGGAACCTGGTGAGGAAGGATTAGCAGTTGGGGCCTCAGCATCTGTGTCTTAATGGGCGAGGGCACCGGCATTTCACAGATAAAAATTAACCGCAGCACCAAACCCGGGAAGCGGCCTGTGAAGAGCAGGGATCAGTGCAAAGGGCAGCAGCGCCCGCGTCCCACCCCTTCTGACGTGCTCGCACGGTGACTTGGGCCTGACACCTTGCTGCACCCCATTTCTGTCTAATGGTTCATCAGTTGGTTCTCTTGGATTTTCTAGAATTTTGTATTTTTTCTTTGCAGTCTTCATTCCTTTTCTTCTTTCTTGCCTTACTGCATTGGTGAGTGCCCCCCACCCTGCAGTGGAAGCTCTCGGCCACTCCTCTTGTCCTGTGATTGGTATTAATTTGTGTGCCATGAGGTTTGGCTTTGCACTTGTTTTTAAGTGAAGGCATTCGTTTTCCTTCAACCCTTGCTTTTTTTCTTTCTCCATTTTCTTAATAATTTTTTGAACATAAAATGCATGCTGAATTTTGTTGATTGCTTTTCTGGATCCTGAGATGTGATCTCTGGGTTTTCACCTTTGGGTTACTTCCTAAATTTCCCCCACACCGATTCTCCTGCCTGTAAAATGCGGTAGTGAGATGAGGTCACTATGTCAGGTGGTTTCTGGCCCATCGCTCAGTGCTGCCTCAGTGCCGCCTCCCATAGCTGTCCTGGGGCTCTGCTCCTGTGCCCAAAGGCTGGCCAATCAGGGAGGTGGGCCTGCGCTGGCTCCCGGCGCTGCTTCCTGCTCAGCAGGGTTGCAGACTCCATTGCAGGCGGTTGGCGCTGTGGGCCGCGGCTCGGCCCTGGGGCACAGTCCCTGCACAGATCCCACAGATCTCACATCCCCCCCACCCCTTTCCAGGGGCAGCTCTTCCTCCCGGCTCTCAGGGAACTCTGACGGTGTCTGTCAGCAGATGGCAAAGTAGACCTGGTCTGCCTGTCACGGGGCATACACACGTGCCATGTGGCCCCAAGTTCTGGGAAGACTGAGGAAGCTGGGGAGGTGGGGAGAGGGACCTTGGAGGGACTGTTGGGGTGAGGTGGTTGAGGGACAACCTGTCTTAGGGGGTGACACTCGGCCAGCTCTTAAATCGAGCACGGGAGCAAAGCAGACCCTGCAAGGGTCTGAAGGGTGTCAGGTGTGGGGGAACAGCACATACAAAGGTCCGGAGGCAGGACTGGGCTTGGTGTGTTGGAAGAACAGCGACAGCGCAGAGCCCTGTGTGGCTGGAGCAGAGAAGGGGGGAGGGGGGGGTTCAGGGGGGCAGGCAACACAGTCTGTGTAGGATTTCTTGGTGTAAGTGGATGTGATGTCTGCTCCCCAGGGCCATAGTAGGGCTGAGTGAGCCCTTGTAGCAGGGCAGGGCATGGTGGGTTCCCCTTCTGGTCACTCTGCCTGTGCCCCCCCTCAGCCTCCCCTCCCCCTCCCTAGCTCCCGCTGACTCCTGCGAGTCCTCATCCTGGGCCCCACAGACGCTCCTCCCTCTGCTCGGAACACCCTCCTGTGGTGACTGCTCCTTCCCGACCCACGGAGCCGGGCCTTCCGCACTCTGACCCGAGGCAGCTAGTCTCCAGTCCTCGAAGCTGCCTGGACCGGGCCCACCCTGGGGCGGGGCCCATGCCTGTCAAGGTCTTGAGCAAGAAGGCTCAACTCTGTGCCATCTTGGTGCATCCTGGTGTCCTGGTGCCCAGCAGACACTCACTGCAGTGGACGGGCTGCTGCCTCCCTGAGGGTGGGGACAGGGCACCGGCTTCCGCCCAGCGCTCAGTTCTGTCTCACTGGGAGTTCGCCAGGCAGAGCCCCGGTCCCATCAGCCCGGCTCGTGTTTTCTGTTTCTTCGCTAAATTTTAATCTCTTCCTTCTTCTTTTCCTCCTTCCCTCCCTCCCTTCCTTCCTTTTTATTTTCCTTTTTCTTTCTTTCTTTTTTTGGTCAGGCTACACCTCTCCTTCCGCAGTCTTACTTTTGGTCTGATCGCTGAGTCCGCATTGGCCTTGCCCGCAGGCTGGTGCCAGTTTAGTCACTGGTTCATTCTGCATTCAGTCAGTCATATCCATGGTTTCTCGAGTGTCTCGTGTGGGCAGGCTTTTGTTCTAGGCCCGTGGGATACAGCAGCCTAGGGGTAAAAAGCCCATGTAAAAGCCCTGAAGAGGGACCAAGCGTGGTGTGTTGGATGAACAGGGAGGAGGCCCGTGTGGCTGGAGCAGAGTGAGCGGGGAGGAGAGAGGGATGAGCGGGGCAGGCTGAGCAGAGCTTTGTGGGCCAGGGAAGGACTTGGGTTCTTACCCCAGGGAACCCAGGACGGCTGTGGGCAGAGAGACCGGACCTGACTCAGGGGCTCGCGGGCGCCCTCTGGTGGTTGCTGTGAGAACAGACTGGAGGTTGAGGTGCTGAGGAGGGACTGCTGGTCCGGGGGGCGATGATGGGGTTGAGAGAATGGGGAGCAGTGGCACATTCTGGACAGACTAAAGGTAGAGCCTAGTGCTGAAGGACATATGTTAAGGTCCCCTCTCAGGGCCCTAGGGGCCCACAGTCCTTTGGCAGCTTTCTCTGCCTTGGTTCCACATCAAACAAATGCGGAGAAGCAGCTCCTGCTGAGGCTTGTGTGTATGCAGAGGGGAGAGGACTGCGTCTGTCCCCCCATCTGTCTGTCCCCCCATCTGTCAAAAGTCAACGAGCATTCAAGGTGTCTGCTAATGGCAGGACCGGACCACAGGCTGCCAGGCTATGCCCCAGGCAGGTCTTGACCTGGAGACAGGGCTGCGAGGGGGGTGCCTCCCAGCTCTTCAAGTCAGACTCTTCCCCTCTTCCAGGCTAGTTTTAAAAATTAATTCCTTTGAAAAAATGGGGTGGCTCCTTCAGAAGACGACTGGTCCCGTCTTGGACTGGGAGGAGCCCCACATCTGGTGTGGTCTCTGCCACCCCAGCCTGGCCCAGTCAGTGTGTATGGGGTGCCTCCCGCAGCCGTATGCCCCTGGGCCGCTGCCCTTTTCTGAAGATGCTGGAGGCTGAGTAGAAGGGTCACCGCCCTCACAGACATCATGCTGTGCTGGGGCAGAGGGTGCGTTTGAAAAAGGAATTTCAGGGCGCTGGTGGGGGCATGCAGATGGCAGAACTGGGGAATGTAGCCTGAGTGACAGGACAGGGGGGTGACTAGGGTGACCGCTCTGAGAGGAGGCTGGACTGAGGCTGGATCTTCTGAGGCAGAGGAGACTGGGCGGCCTCAGAAGATCGGGGGGAGGGTGTTTTGGGCAGAGGGAATAGCATGTGCCAAGGCCCTGAGGGGAGTGTATGTGTCTGTTCCCTGCACCGGCCCCACCGGCCCACAAGAATGCTGACGCCTTGGGTTGGTGGGGAGCAGAAGGACGTAGGAGGTGTGGTTTGTGGAGAAGGCCGGGACCTCGGCGTTGGACCTGCTCTGGCAGCCGCCCTGGGATAAAGGGCCTGAGCTGCAGAAGACTCAGGTGGTCACTGCTGGGTAGGCTGTGGGCCCAGGGGCCCCCAGACGCGGTCTAGAATGTTCCGCCCTGGTCCACCACTGGCTTCCTGCCTTCTCTCCTCTTCCTTCCCCACACCCCAAACACAAAACCATGAATTGTTCTGCTGTTGGGCAGCCAATGAAAATATTATGTCAGCTTTCCAGCACCTTCTGGCCCCAGCTTGCCACCGGCTGGGCCTTGGGACGTGCCGAAGCCCAGATTCATCCCTGGGGCTAGGATGCCGGGGCAGGGAGCCTCAGATGTCTGTCAGTGAGCACCCAGGGTCTGGCACAGTCCCCACGTGGCTGGTGTATCCTGGTCCAGCCGCCCCTCCTGGTGCCCTGGGTGGTGACTGTCTGTTAGCTGTGTCCTACAAGCCAGAGTCCCCTCTGGTGGGCCCTGCAACCATGACCTTAGCCTCAGCCAGCTGCCCCCAGCACAGCCTCAGTTTCCCTATCCGGACCCTGGCCTGTAGGGGATTTTTTTTTTTTTTTTTTATCTTTTAAGCTTTTATTTAAGGGCAATGATCCAGGATGCATTTTAGATCTTGTTGAAAGCAGCCTCGTCCATGGACTGCACACAGTCCTCAAAAGCAGTGGTCTGCTCCCGCAGCATGTCTGTTCCAACTTTACCGTCTCTCACCGCGCACGGTGTTTGAAGTTTTTAATTCCGTACCCCACTGGAACCAGTTTAGAAGAACCCCAGACCAAGCTGTCTGCTTGAATGCTCCTGACACACTCCTCCAATTCCGCCACGTCCGTCTGGTCGTCCCAAAGTTTCACATCCAGGAAGACGGAAGACTTGGCAACAAGTGCGGGTTTTCGGCTTTCTTTGACTCATACTGTGCAAGACGTTCTTCTCTTAGCCTTTTCGCTTCTTCACTTTCCTCCTCCTCATCAGATCCAAAGTGATCAGTGTCATCATCATCTTTGCTATCTGTAGCTCCATGTCCTGCGGTGTCTTCCACATCAGCAGGGCCTGACCTGCCCAAAGCTTTCTTCACTCCAGGCAGGCTGGCTTGGACCGTCTCCCAGGGGTCTCAGCACCTGGTTCACGCACAGGTGGGAGCTCGGGCTGGTAGCTGGCGTGGCGGTCAAGGCTGAAAGAGGACATGAGCGCCCGCCCCTGCTGGCCTGGTTGTGCCCGTGGCTGTGGTGTCTTGGGTTTGTTTCATATGTGTATATTTAAGTCCTCACCCGAGGACATGCATACTGATTTTAGGGAGAGGGGAAGGGAGGGAGTGTGGGAGGGGGAGAAACATCAGGGTGAGAGAGAAACACTGATTAGTTGCCTCTCGTACATGCCCAGATGAGGGATGGAACCTGCAACCCCGGCATGTGCTCTGACCAGGAATTGAACCCATGACCTGTTTACGGGATGATGCTTCAGTCAAGCATACTGAGCCGTACTGGCCAGGGCTTATATTTTTTTTGTTGAGAGATCATTCATATACCATAAAAGTCACACTTTAAGCATACAGTTCAGCATTTTTCGTATCTTCAGACTGTTGTGCAACTGTCAGTTATTGGAACAGAGAGGTCCCTCCTCTGTGGGGTGAGATTGACCCCTGACCCCTCACCTGGGCCTGCCTCTCCGGGGACCCCTTGGGTTCCCTCTCTCTGACCCGCACCCCTCCTGGCAGCCTGCCCACTCTCTGAGTTCCAGCCCTGTCTGCAGCCTGATGACATCTGCAGTCCTGTCCCCAGCTGGGGTTCCCCTGTGCTCCAGACTTGGGGTCCAGCTGCCCCGGACATCTCCCTGCGGAGGACTCATGGGGGTCTCACAGTCAACACAGTCCCAGTACACCTGACCGTTCCCCCAGACCTGCTCCTGCCCATCCCCCACCTCAGCTGGCCGCTCCTTCCTTCTGTTCATTGCTCCAGCCACAATCCTTAGTCATTTCTGACTCCTTGCTGTTCTTCATTCCGCCTCCAGTGAGCACAGCCTGTCCTAACTTTAGATCTTTCCAGAATCCACCCATTTCTCCGCACCCCTAAACTCCCAACTCGGTCCACCTCATTAACCCTACTTAGACCAGGCAGGCCTCTTGCCCAGCCTGGTCCCTGGCACCTGCCCTCACTGCCCCGACCTCCACAGTCTGTCATCCCTGCAGAAGCCACCAGAGGGCTCCTGTGAGCACCTATGTCGGGGGCCAAGTCCACCCTGTGCCCACCCTCAGCCCCTCCACGGCTGCTGAGACCTCTCTCGCTAATCTGAACCCAACTTGTTCTCCTCACACTCACGCTACTGTACAGGCCCTTCTGTGCCACCCCCGCCCTCATTCCTTTTGAGCCCTTGAGGGCAGGGGCCAGGTCTGTTACAGTCATCACTTGCTTCCTGCAGGTTGACTCCTCGTGAATGAGGTTCTTGTTGCAGCTGAAACATCACTGCAAAGTTGGCTTAAAACCACACATTTCTTCTCTGACAGTTCTGGGGTCAGGAGTCCAACATGGGTCCCACTGGGCTAAACCATGTGGGCAAGACTGGTCCATCCTGAGGCTGCAGGGAGAACCATTCTGGCCTTTTCCAGCTTCTGGAAGGGCTGCATCCTTATTTGTGCCCCCTTCCTCCATCGTCACAGCCAGCACTGCAGCCTCTTTCACCTCTGACTCTGACCTGCCTGCCTCCCTCGTATGAGGACCCTGTGATGACACTGGCACCCCAGGGAATCTAGGGTCACCCCATCCCAGTGCCCTTAACTCAGTTCCATCTGCAAAGCCAATTCTGAGATCAGAGTGTAGACATCTTTTGGGATGAGGGGGCAAATCTGCTGACCAGCCTCATTGAACAGATGATCCTTAGCAGAAGCCACTTTCCCCAGTGAGGACACTGGGGCCCCCAGAGAGGTCAGTGGTGGGCCTGAGGCCTCCTGCTGGAGCCAGGGCTGAGAGGATGGTCCTGAAGGAGGAAGGTCACCCACTTTCTCACCATGAGTTTCCCTGTGTCGGGGAAGCTCCCCTGGGGCTGTGGTGAAAGGGACCAAGTCCTCGGCGGGTTTTCCAGAGCGAGCACCCTCCACCGGGCCAGTAGAGCTGGCACCGTTGCTGCAGCCTGGGTCCCCGGCCACTGCCTGCTGACCAGCTCCCCTGGGCCTTCCCCCAACACCACCCTGACCTGGACCCTCTGGGTCACCTGATTTCTTCGTGACCTAAGTATGTCCTGGTTAAGCCCTGCCCCTGCCAGCAGAGGAAGATGGCACTTTGTGAATTCAAAGTCACTTTGGGGAAAATGGTGGGTCGGAGTTGGGGGGTGGCCTCTCCCTGCTGCTCCTGCCTGGAGGGGTGCTGGCATCCAGTCCTGCCGTCTGAGCCTCTCTCATCTGCATGCTCCCATTTCCCATGACAGATTCTTGCGGCCCTCCCTAGGGACACAGGGTATCCAGTGAGGTGGTAGGTGCCTGTGTGTGAGGAAAGGAGATGCTGACAGCAGCCTGAACCCCCTTGGAGCCCCTGGCATGGGCTGGCGTGGGTTGGTGGGCTAGGCCCTGTGGTTTGCATTCCTGGCTGCCAGTCTGAAGTCTCCCTTCTCTCCCTCAGATTTGACCCAGAAAAAGATGGCCCTGACTGAGGTGAGTGTCATGTGGGCCCTACCTGACCTGACCTGCCTCCTCCAGCAGACAGACGAGGAAGCCCCCAGTCCTGCTTGGGTCCTGCTCTGTGGCTTTGGGCAACTCACTGTCCTTCTCTGGGCCCCAAATGATGGCAAATGTGAGATGGGTGAAAATCCCATCCCCCCCAGCCAGCATCTGGAGTGTCAGAGAAGGGTGAAGGAGGGGGAGGGAAGAGGCCCAAGGACCCAGCCCTGGGCCAGTGAGGGAGATGGGGAGGGGGGTTGGGCAGGTGCAGTCCCTGAGGAGGAGGGTCCTGCCAGGAGGGCGGTGTTCCTAGGTATCCCACCTAGGGGTGCCAGGTCCATTTCATTGCCATACTTGCGAGCCCACTGTCTTCACCATCTCCCAGCCAGGTTCCTAGAGGACCTCCCCTGGCGATGGTCACTGTCATGCATACCCGCCACCACGCTGCCCTGTGGGCCCCTGCTGCTTGTCCTCAGCTAAGCTGATGCACATGGGGTCACCACTGTCCCTGGTTAGAGTTTCCCATCACTCCTGAAGGTGACCTGTGAGGGGCGTGTCTGAGCTCCGTTTTATAGGAGGAGCAGCCCAGGTGATAGCAGGAGTCCCACCTGGGCATCCTGTGTGCCCTCGGAGCCAGGTCTCCGATCCCAGAATTCCACTTGCAATGTGGGTCCTTCTCAGGAGGGTTTTGCCCACCTCCTGGGGCCCTGTGGGTGCTCAGGCTACAGGGCAGTGGGAGGGAGGTGGGTGGGCCCAGGCACACCAAGGGCAATAGGAAGCCAGTGAGGGGTGTGGAGAAAGGACAGCAAGCAAAGTTTACTGAGGGGGCCCTGCCCCCTGGTGGCCAGTGTGCAGAACACACGGGAACCAAGCTGAGGAATGAAGGCAGATGGGGACCATTTAAGGGCTGTCTGGGAACCTATGTGGAGGCAGCGCAGGTCCGGCTGGTGGCCAGAGGGCTATGTGGGATTTTGAATGGTGGCAGATACACAGTGGGTCCTTAAATGTCTGCGATGGGTGGATCCACACAAGTTTTGTTGGAATGGCTCATGTCACACCTGCCACAGCTGTTCCCTAGAGCTTGTAGGACATGGGCTGGCTCTCAGGCCAGTGGGACATGGGAGGCAATGCTGTTTGTAATAATTTCAGCCCAGAGGGCTATTTTGCTCCCAGGGAACACTGGGACGTGTCTGGGCACATCTGTGCTTGTCACACTGCTGTTGCTTCTGGCATCGAATGGGTTGGGGTCGGGGATGCTGTTCAACCCCCCACAGTGCGCAGGAAGGCCCCACAGAGAAGGACCTGGCTGCAGTGTCAGCAGTGCTGAAGGGAAGACCCTAAAATTAGGGCTGGGTGGTTGGGGCAGCTGGCTTCCAGCTTTCTCCAGGAGCTGGGGATCCTGGTCCAGGCCCTTACGGGTTAGGTGGTGTCCACCGGATGTGCAGCCTGCTCCCGAAGCTTTCTGTCCCCCACCCGCCCCACATGGCCCAGCCCTGGGCTCCAGCTGGGCACAGTGACTAAGCTCCTTTCTTGCCAGGATTTCTAAAGTGTGTTATGGCCTTGGTGACTCCTCCTTGCTGACTTTTAATGCTTCCTGTTTTCTTTCCTCTAGGCCCCGATGATGACCGGACAGCCGGGCCCTGGTCATGGGAGGAAGCTGGGCCATCGGGGTGTGGATGCGTCTGGCGAAACCACTTACAAAAAGGTTTGTGCTCCGCCCTTAGCTGACTGGGACAGAGTGAAAGGGGCTTTCAGCCATGCCGGGGACCCCTCTGACCCCCACGCACACACACAGTGTTCACTGAAGGCCAGGTGTGGGCCATGGCCACGCTCCGGGCATGGGCTTGTCAGTGCAGGACGCTTGGGTCTGGCGCGGTCCCTGCTGCATGTCGTCATCTTGGGCAGCCAAGTGACGTGCGCCAGGGTCCATAGGTTGCATGGCCTGCCTGGCTCTAGGAGTCACCTGTGACCTTGGATGAGGCCTCAGTTCCCAGCCCTGCTGGCTCATCTAAAGGCAGAGGAAATTACAGCTCCCCTCCTCTTTCTCGCAAAGCGGGGCTGAGATGAGGCAGGCCCAGCCAGGGGCGTGTACACCACCGCCTGACCCCTCCGCCGTCCGTCCTGCCTTTCTTAGTCATGCTTCCCCATGCAGCAGCTTCGCCGAGCGAGAGCACGCACACTGTGTCACCTCCCCTTCCTGAAGGGCACAATCAGGCGGTTTCCAGGTGTCTGTCGAGTTGTGCGGCCATCCACAGTCAACTTTAGACTATTTCTGTCTCCCCAAAATGATACCCTGCCCCCATCAGCAGTCACTCCCTGTTCCCCTCCCCAGTCCCGGCAAACACGAACCTACTTCCTGTCTCTGTGGGTGTGCCTGTTCCGGAAGTTTCACATAAGTGGGATCACACACGGTGTGGCCTTCTGTGTCTGGCTCCTCCCACTGAGCAGCGTGTGCCCGAGGTCCATCCACGCTGTAGCGGGGGTCAGAGCCTCGCTCCTCTGCATGCGGGGGGATGGTCCATGTGTGGGTGCGTGAACACCTGGTTTGTTTCCACTTGGGGCTCTTGTGAATCATGCTGCTGTGAAAATTCATGTGCAGGTTTTTGTAGACGTGCTCTTACCTCTTCGGGGCACACACCCAGCAGTGGAGTTGCCGGGTCACACGGAAATGCTCTGTGGAACCATTTGAGGAACTGTTCCCTGCAGCAGCTGCCCCTTTTCTGTTCCCACCAGCCGCGCACGAGTATTCCAGCTTCTCCCGTCCTCACCACACATATCTGTCATTTTGATCACGCCCATCCTAGTGCGACTGACACGGTATCTCAGTGTGGCTTTGACTTGCATTTTCCTGACGGCTGATGGTGGCCATCACCTTCTCCAGTGCTCGTTGGCCATCTGTGTGTCTCCCTCGAGAGCCGTGTGCTCAATGGTGTGAGGGAGTTGAGTGTGGAGGGCGGGCAGCAAGCACAGGCCCTCCCGGCGAGGGGTTCAGAAGAGGCGACTGCAGGCTGTGCTCGGGGGCAGAGGCTAGCTCCTGCCCCCCTGCTGCATGCACCCAGATGGGGTGCTAGGGCCCAGAGTCGGACACTGAGGGCTGAGGCACCTTCCCACAGCGGGGCGCGTGCTGCATAGCTCACAGAGACAGCGTGAGCCTCGGTGATGAGAGAAGCGCAAACAGCAGGTGCTTCTCAGGCGTGTGCAGCCTTGGGTCTGGCCACCAACACGAGCTAGCACATTGTTGTCTCCATTCCTGGCTACTGGTGGGGAAACTGAGGCACAGGGAGGCAGTGTTACTCTCTGGCCATGACAGTGTGAGTCACCTCAAAAGTGGGTAGAAGGGACCCAGGTCTGTGGAAACGAAGTTCAGGTGTCACTCTGTAAGTTGTGTCTCCCCCACCCCAAAAAAGCCCTGATGGTGGACAGACTCCTGTTGCATCAGGGCAGTTTTGAGATGTTGGAATGTTCTAGAATCTTGATTGAAAACTGGCCTTGGAGTCGCACGAGGTGGTGCTTGACTTTCAGACAAGCCACTCTGCTGTGTGGTTGCGCTGGCCAAGTGCCTACCCGAGGCCTGAAAATCCATGCCAAGTGCCAGTAGGCACCCTGGGGCCCAGGGGTGGAGTAGGGGCTGGCCCACGGGCAGGTCTTGAAGTGGCTGCGTTTCCCCACAGACCACGTCTTCCACCCTGAAGGGGGCCATCCAGCTGGGTATTGGCTACACCGTGGGCAACCTGAGCTCCAAGCCAGAGCGCGATGTGCTCATGCAGGACTTCTACGTGGTGGAGAGCATCTTCTTCCCCAGGTAGGCCCGGCTCCTCCAGCACGTCACCTGACAGCCTTCTGTTATCTGCGCTCCCTTCTCTGCGGCAAACAGTGCAGGCCTTCACTGGTGTCTGCGTGACTTTGAGGCCTGACTCGGGGTCTGTTAGGATATTAATTTGCTGCTGAATCAGAGAGAGCCAATGTAATAGTGTTTTTTTTTAAAGTAAGGGGAAAAAGATAGAAGTTTGTTCTTCTCTCTTTCCCTCTCACACAGAAAAACTGGTAGGCAGTCCTGGTTGATCATGGGTCCTGGGCTCCTTCTGGTTGCTCCACCGCCCTCATTGCAGCTGTTCTAACAGCAGTCCCAGGTTGCCCAAGCTCCTGCCATTGCACCTGCATGGCAATAGCAGGGAGGAGAAGGGGAAGGGGAGTACATTGCCCTCTCCTTTGGGGCACGACCAGGAAATGACACACGTTGTTTCTGCTCCACTCACATCTCACTGGTCACATACAATCACTTGACCACACCTAGCTGCAAGAGAGGCTGGGCAGAGGTCTTACTCCAGGTCGTCATGCGCTCAGCCAATGTTGTGGACTCTTGTTAATGAAGGAAGGGAGAGTGCATACTGGGAGCCACAGCCTTTGGTCCCATTGGGAGTCTCAAGCTGCCTTTCATATCAGCCACTTAGGGAAGGCTGTGGAGCTCAGCTCCTAGAGGCACCATCCGTTACAGGCTTTCCTCCCTCCTTCCTCCACAGCGAAGGCAGCAACCTCACTCCTGCCCACCACTTCCAGGACTTCAGGTTCAAGACCTATGCACCTGTCGCCTTCCGGTACTTCCGGGAACTCTTTGGGATCCGGCCAGATGATTACTTGGTAAGTGTATTAGTCAGTTGTTGCTTTATAACAAGTTAGCACAGACTCAGTGGCTCAAACATCACCTGGCTGTAACCTCACAGTTTCTGTGGAGCAAGAATTGGGTCAGCCCTGACTGGCTCAGCACATTGGGTGTCATCCCACAATGTGAAAGGTCGCCAGTTTGATTCCCAGTCGGGGCACATGCCTGGGTGGTGGGTTCAGTCCTGGTCAGGGTGTATACGAGAGGCAACCAATTGATGTGTCTCTCCCTCTCCTCCCTCCCTTCTCCTCTCTCTAAAAATAAATAAATAAAATCTTAAAAAAAAATCTTTAAAAAGAATTGGGTACAGTTTAGCTGGGGGCTTTGCTCAGGGTTGTAATCAAGAAGTGGGCAGCAGCCAGGGTCTCACGTAAAACAAACTGGGGAGCGACCCAAACCCAAGCCCCCATTGTCATTGGTGGACTCAGTTCCTTGCTGGCTGTGGGTTGGGGCCTCCTTTCCTTCCACGCAGGAGGGAGGGGGAGAGCCTGCCAGCAAAGCAGACGTCGCTGTCTCCTGTGAGCTCATCACAGACGGGACCTGCCCAACCCACTCACCACCCCCTTCCAGTACTCGCTGTGCAATGAGCCGCTGATCGAGCTGTCCAACCCCGGCGCCAGCGGCTCCCTCTTCTACGTCACCAGCGATGACGAGTTCATCATCAAGACCGTGATGCACAAGGAGGCAGAGTTCCTGCAGAAGCTGCTGCCCGGCTACTACATGGTAGGGGTCATGGGTTCCTGGAAGGTTCCAGGGGTGCGGGGCAGTGCCCTGGGCTTCCCTCCAGCCCCTGTCTACCGCCCCCATCCTCATGCCCCTCCTCCTCCCGGCACATTCCGCTCTGCTGCATTTCACAGACATGCAGGAGCACAGGCTTCAGGGCCCTGGCAGACAAGTCCCCAAGGTTCCCAGGGCGCCACCCACCCTCTAGGTGGCCATGAGAAGTCTTCCCGTGACTGTGGGGCCTCACCCCACACTCCTGTCCAGGCGGTGCCCCTACATCTGTAGCAGGAATCTCTGTTTAGGCCCTGGCTCGCCACCCTCCACCCCACTGACGTCCCTTAGTCATGGGTCTAGAAATCGTGGCTCATGGGCTGTGTCTCAGCATTTGGTGACTCAGGCACGGGAGAAGAGAGACCAGACCACCAGCTGGCACCTCAAAAAAGACCAGCTGCTCAGGTGCCCCCATTCTGGTGTGACTCAGGACCCAAAAGGGCATGTCAGGCCCCTGAGCAGGGGTGGGACTGGGGGTCTTTATACTCAGCTGCCCCACCTGAGTGCCGTCAACCTCACTGCGCCCAACCTGGTGGGCGCAGGGTCGGGCCCCTCTGGGTGCCCTGCCCAGGTTATGGCCGTCTTCTCTTAGGGCATCCCTCATCCACTGCCTGTGATCTTCGGAGGACCCGGCTCCCCTAGATCAGGGATCAACAGACTTCTGTACGGAGCCAGACGGCTCCGTGAGCAAACAGTCTGTCCCCTCAGCTCAGCTCCGCCACTGCAGCAAACATATAGACAGCGCCTGGGGCCGGGCAGGCCGAGGCCAGCAGAGCTTCATCCGTGGGCACTGAAATGTGAACTCGATGAAGTTTTCATGTGTCACACATGCTGTTTTTCTTGGGGTTTTTTTTTTTTAACTCTTTCTCAACATAAAACCATTCTTAGTATGAGAACAAGCAGCTGGAAGGAGTTGGTGCTTAGGCTGGAGTTTGCCAACCCTGCCCTGGACGTGCCCGAAGGCCCTGCCCTGCATGGCCCCCCGGGGCAGGCTGGGGAAGAGGGACACCTGGTCTGACCTGGTGGGAAGTTGGGCCCAGACACCTTGGGAGTGTCCCACGGGGTTCTTTATCGAAAGGCCATGACTCTGGGCCTGGATCTGTAGAAGCAGACCCTCCTGGAGAATCAGGATTAAACTGGCTGGTGTAAAGTGCGGTGCTGGGGAGGGGGTCGGGGGGCCCTCCTGAGGAGGGGGCCTCTGGCCTGAGATCTGAGCAGCTGCGTGCGAGGCCAGCGGGTGTGGGAGTGGCTCTCAGACAGAGCGTGGTGCCCTGGCTGCTGCCCACTGACCCTCTCCCCGCTCCCCCCAGAACCTCAACCAGAACCCGCGGACGCTGCTGCCCAAGTTCTATGGGCTGTACTGCGTGCAGTCGGGGGGCAAGAACATCCGTGTGGTGGTCATGAACAACATCCTGCCACGCATGGTCAAGATGCACCTCAAGTTCGACCTCAAGGGCTCCACGTACAAGCGGCGGGCCAGCAAGAAGGAACGGGAAAAGAGCAGCCCTACCTACAAGGACTTGGACTTCATCCAGGACATGCCAGAGGGGCTCCTGCTCGATGCGGACACCTTCTCTGCACTCGTCAAGACGCTGCAGCGGGACTGTCTGGTGAGCCTCTGGCGCCAGCCCCGCTGCACAGGGGGCTCCGGGCCAGACAGGCCCCCTTGCCTGAGCAAGTGTGGCCAGTGCAGGGCGGGGCTGCTGGTGGCGCTCCCCTCTCTGAGCCCCAGTGTTCCCCTCCGTGAACCGGGACACTGGTGAAAGCTAGTGCAGCCCGCCACCGGGTTCCCTCCTGCTCCCTCGTCCCTGTGTCCTGAAGCGGCTGTGCTCCTGCGGTAGAGGCCAAACCCGCGGAGGCAGCCCGACACTCTCATGGCCCTTAACTTACCGGGCGTCTCAGATTCCGAGCCCCGCCCCACTACCCGCACAGCACGCGCTAGCTCCATGCGGCCCTCTTCCACGGTTAGGTGCTTTTTAGGGATAAAGAGCGCTTCACCAGGCTCTTCACGAGCCCTTGCAGTCTCCATCTGGCCCCTGCAGCCTGGAAGGTCGGGCCACTCTCCTCTCTAGCAGTGAGGAAGCAGAGGCCTGGCCGGGGTGTCCTTGGGCTGGGTCCCCAGCCTGTTGCGCTGGGCTGGGTCTCTGGCCCCTCAGTCCACTGCCCCCAGCTCACAGACTCCTTGGAAAATCTGACACAATATCACCAGAAAACTGCTTAGATGTCTCAGGGCCTCTCGGCTTCTGGGAGCTCATCCCTGGAACCCGGGTGGTCTTGGGCCTGGCCTCCACCATGGGGCCTGGAGAGGGCGTCACATCCACAGCACCCATGCTCCTCCACTGGCACCAGGGAAGTAGGAGTGCAAAAGCCAGCTGCTCTGTCTCGGGAGGAAACCTGTCCTGGCTCCAAGAGGCAGCTTGGCCTAGAGCGACACACCATATCCTAGGCCACCTCGCAGGAGCCAGTCCCAGTTCTGCCCCCATCTACCTGCTGCACAGCCTGGCCTTTCACTGCTCAGTGTCCTCATCTGTCAAATGGGGATAGTGACAGGGTTTCCCTGCATGGCTATGAGGACTGAGTGGGCATAGGTGCAGAGCGTGCAGCTTGGGGTCACCACCAGGTTTAAGGGTGGGGGAATGGGGACAGGGCATGCGTCTTCCTGACCCTCTCCCCTACGCACACCGGGCAGGTGCTAGAGAGCTTCAAGATCATGGACTACAGCCTGCTTCTGGGCGTGCATAACATCGACCAGCAGGAGCGGGAGCGGCAGGCCGAGGGTGCCCAGAGCACGGCAGACGAGAAGCGGCCGCTGGGCCAGAAGGCGCTGTACTCCACAGCCATGGAATCCATCCAGGGCGGTGCCGCGTGTGGGGAGGCCATTGAGACGGATGACACGTAGGTGCTGGGGCTGGAGGGACTGCCGGGGCTTCTGGTTCTGGTTTCTGCCCACACCCTCTTGCCAGGCGTGAACAAGGGCAGGGGGAGTTGGCACGGAAGGCAAGCGATGAGAAAGTAAACGAAGCCAGAAACCTGTATGCGGCCAGTTTCTGGTTTGTCACAGGGACAGCAGCTTCTGCGCACCAGGCCTCATGAAGGTCGTGTGGATGGCATGCACAGCTATGGCAGAGTAATCAGTCGGGGTGGAGGCGTTGGCCAGCCACATGGGAAACAGAGGTCCCCTCCCTCCTAGGCTGCACCATATGGAGCACAGCTGGACAGGTGTTGAAAGGCGGCACAGGAAATAGAGGTGGCTGGGGTGAGGGAGCCCTTTTACAGCAAGATACCTAACCCAGAACCCACCAAGGGACGGGATCGAGAGTGTGGCTTCCGCAAAGGTGAATGGCGGCCATGCCAAGTGACAAGATCAGAGAGAGGAGCGTGCCCCCGACTGCACTCACGGAGCCTTGGCCTCCCAACCTAGTCCTGCCCTGGGGGCGCAGGGTTTGGCCAGGGAGACAGACGCAGGGCATGTGCCCCTCCCTCGGCACTGGGAACACTGGCGCATTATTCTCTGTGGGGGGCACTCTGGGGTGCTAAGCAGCATCCCTGGCCCCTACCCACTTGATGCTAGGAGCACCCCCAGTTGTGACAACCACAGATGTCCCCAGATGTCCCAGTGATCCTTAGGGGCAGAGTCCTCCTGGGTGAGAACTGCTTCTACAGATGGGTCAAGATTGCCCCTCGTCACCATGTACTGGCCATGCTGAGAACCAGCTGAACTCTCTACGTATGTTGTCCTGTTCTGTCCTTATCTGGGCCCTGGAGGAGGAGGGTGTCCTCACCCCATTTTCATCTGGAGAAAGGGGCTCAGAGGTCAGGTGTCCTGTGTGCTGTCCTATGTGCACAGCCAGCTGATCGTGGGGCCCAGGCTTGACCCCAGCCCAGCCACTGCACTAGGCCCCCAGACGTGGAAGGCAGAGGAGGAACCAGGTGCAGGGCCGTGACTGGAGCAAGATGGGAGGGGACGGCATGTGCAAAGGCCCTGTGCAGCAGGCCCTGACCTCAGACCGTCCTGGCATATTTGTAGGATCTGCACAGGGCCTGACAGGGGATGGCAGGGCGTGCAGGTGAGCTCAGCAGTGCATGGAGTGCAGTGCGCAGGGCCTGGGGTTCATGGGTTTGGGGTCATGGTGGCTTCGGGACAGCTGCTGCATCATGTAACCTCATTAACCAGCTGGGCTGGGCATGTGCAGGCTGCAGGTGTGAGGTAATTAACTCCCCAGATTGCACCCAAGAGGCCCCATGGCCCTGCCTGGGAGTATGTGTGTGCATACGTGTGCACATAGTGCAAGTATGTGTGTGTGCCGAGTGTGCCTGCGTGTGCACAATCACGTGTATGTGTGCATATGTGTGCAAGTTGCACGAATGCATGTGAGTGCTGAGTGTGCGTGTCGGCATATTTGTGCACGTGTACGTGTGTGTGCACCTGGGACTCGTAGCTGTCTGACCCCTCGGCACCTTTGGGCCTCCAGCGTTGAATTCGTGAGCTAGCTGGGAAAGCTGCTCCATCCCATGCCAGGACCTGCTCTGAAGGTCCAGCCAAGTGCCACCTACAGGGGCATGTAGATTCTTGAGCCCCAGGCTCCTTCAGTTCTGCCTGCTCCTCTCTCCCTCCATCCTTGTCTCCCCCCGAGTCCCAGACCAGGATTGGGCCTCCAGCAGGGTGGGTCAGTCCCCAGTCCCCTGCCTGGCTGCGTGGGTGATGGCGTTCTGGGCTCTTCTCTCTCCAGGATGGGTGGGATCCCTGCTGTGAATGGCCGAGGGGAGCGTCTGCTTCTGCACATTGGGATCATCGACATCCTGCAGTCCTACAGGTGGGTCCCTCAGCGCCCCCGCAGACGCGCTTGCCCAGGGAAGCCAGGCTCTGTCTGCTTGCAAGTCTCTCTTAGCTTTCTGGAAGGCTCCTGCTTGGCTGCCTTCCCAAGCCTTAAAGGGTGGCATTCGGTCTCCAACCCAGCATATACACCCCCAGAATCTAGATTCGTCCCAGGGACCCAGTGATGTTGGAGACAGGTCAAGGTTGGCGCGAGGCATGGGGGGTGAACGGGGTGTTGCCAGCTGGTCTCCCACCCAGCCCTGCCTACTGAGCACGTAGTGTGTCAAGTTCTGGGCTAATGAGAGCAAGACGGAGATGCCCCATCACTGTGAAGAGTGACGTCTCTGGAACGTTCCCACAACGTGAAGAAATACATGCGGCCGGTGCCACATGCCCTGTGGTTTCCAGCGTGGACATGAATGTGGCAAAACTTGAAGGAGCAGACACCCAAGCTTTACTTGGAGCTTAAAGCTGGGGTGACAGGCAACCCCATTGTTCGTGCCTTGTTCTCTGTGAGCTTTCTGCCGTGGACACTTTAAAGTTGTCACTAGATTTTTTAAATTTTTATTTATTTTTAGTGAGAGGGGAAGGGAAAGAGAAAGAGAGGGAGAGAAACATCAGTGTGTGGTTGCCTCTTGTGTGCCCCCTACTGGGGACCTGGCCTGCAACCCAGGCGTGTGCCCTGACTGGGGATCAAACCGGTGACCCTTTGGTTTGCAGGCTGGCACTCAGTCCACTGAGCCACACCAGCCAGGGCTGTCATTAGATTTTTACTGTAAGAGCAATATATGCCGATTACACGTAATCCAAACACGACAGGTTGTAGAAGCGGTAGTCCATGTGTCCCATCCACGCCAGTCCAGGAAACCCACCTGGCATGGGGTTTCTCTTCTTTGCATGTTTCTCTTTGTTAAATACAGCAGGTTCTTGAACAATTCTTACTTTATAACATTGCTGAGGTGCCTAGAAACGTTAACTCTCCTTCATATCAGTTAGTCTGCAATAAAGCTGATGTCATTATACATTGTTTCTGTTCAAGTCTCAGAGCCCGTAAGTGTAGACCTACTGTGTGAAAAATCGGCGCCTGCCCATCAACTTTTCATGCTGAGTTTTTCCCCACCGAGGGCCAACCTGGTCCCTGCAGGTCCCTCTGTTTGGAGCAGGGTTAGGTGCCTTTCAGAGCAGCCAGCCGTGGTTTCTGCCTCGGCCCCGGGTAGGGCCGAGAAGGGGCGGGACATGACAGCAGCGAGTGGGGTAGGGGTGTCATAAGGGTGTGTGCCGAAGGAGGGATTCTTTCCCCCTAAAGACGAGAGGAGTCCAGGAAGGCTACCTGGAGGAGACGACCTTGTCCCCAGCCCAGGTGTGTTGCAGGGTCCTGGCTGGGGGCCACTGCGCATGGCACTGGCTATAGCAGAGAGGAGCCAGTCTCAGCCTAGGCCAGGAGGACAGAGGAAAGGCAGGCTCCAGGAGGCGCTAGCTGTCTGTCCCCCACAGAGGGCCAAGCACCGCAGCCTTTTCACTTCATCCTCCACATGAGAGGTAGTGGGAGCTGCCAGCAGGCTGAGTGGGGGACAAGGAGGGAGACAGAAAAGAGGGTAGGTGGCCTCTGGCTGATGCAGCAGGCAGCCTCGGTTTCTCTAAACCAGAGCTGCTTCACCTGCTCAGTTCCAGGAGCACCTGTAGTCACAATGACTATGAATATCTTCAAACATTGCCCGGTGTCCCCTGGGGACAGGATTGCCCTGGTAGAGAACTCCTGGACCTGAAGATTTGGCTGACATTCTGGGTGCTTTTCCTCCGCAGGTTCATTAAGAAGCTGGAACATACCTGGAAGGCTCTTGTCCATGATGGGGTGAGTGTCATTCACTCATTCAGTCATTCATTCATCCCATCTCTCAGTTCACAAATGCAGTGGCCATCTCCCTGGGCCGGGCACAGGTGCTAAAAAGAGCCAAGAGACGTGTCTCCCCTTCCTGAAGTAGCTGTCCAGTGGAGGCTGTTTGTGGTGTTACCAACCCACAGTGGACAGGAGAGCCATCAAGGCTGGCTGGCCATAACCCCAAAATAAGATTTGTGTCTGCCCAAGGGGGCTCCAGATCTCGATCAAAGTAACCATCCAGCTGTGAGCAAAAGGGCCCAGATGCCTTCTGTTTGTTGCCTCACACTCCCAGGCCCTACCCTCGGCCCCTGGCCCAGGCAGCTGGTCCCAAGTCACACTCCAGCCAGAGGGAGGTGCTGAGGAGCAGCCAGGAGAGGGGACGTGCCCCTCCCTCTAAGGGCTGAGAGACTCCCCGTTTTGGCTAGCTCACCCTCAGCCATGGTCACGTGGCCATGCTCAGCACAGGGAGGATGGGAAATGTAGTTTTCGTTGTAGGAGGCCATGTATCTAGACAGGTTGTGTTCTGTTACTACAGGGGAAGAACACTGGACTGGGTGGGGGCCAGGGATGCTGCTCAACACCCCACAGTGCCCAGGACGGCCCCAACCCCCAGAGAGTGACCCAGCCCCAATGGCCCCAGTGCCGAGGGGGAGACTGCTGCAGAAGGCAAGGGGACTGGATCCTGGGGAGCAGCAACGAGTCTCTGCTTTAGGGCCCAACGTTTACTGAGCACCTACTGTGTGCTGGCTCCCTGCTTTGTGTAAATCCTGGTGAGCACAGCAGCCTCCCATCCATCTTGTTGCTCACATAACGGAATGACCTCCAGGAGGGGCAGTGCACTGCCCAGGGCCCGTCGGTGGTGAGCGCTGGGACAGCTCGGTCTGCCTGGCACTGAGGAACACCAGCCTTCTCTTGTCACAGCTGACCGGCTCTGCCCTTGGAGCGGGCACGGCCACGTGCCAGTAAAACTTTACTTACAGAACAGGTGTTGGGCCGTGCTCTGCCAGCCCCTGCTTTAGAGGATCCCTCCAGTTCCTTTTTTTTGGTGTTTATTTGTTTACTTCTTTGAATTGTTATTTTATTCACATGGCTCAAAAAATTAAATGGGGTTATAATGTAAAAATCTCCCTGCCACTGTTACCTGATCCCTGGGTCCCCTCCATGAAGCCCCATGCTGTGACCCCATCTCCCCCTCTACAGAGGAGGCGGTACCCCACCCCCACAGTGGCCTGCCCTGTGCTGTCCTCTGGGACACAGGGAGCCCCTGTGCTCACGCCCCTGCTTGCCCTCGGGCCTCCACATTTCTTCCCAGGACACCGTCTCTGTCCACCGGCCCAGCTTCTATGCCGAGCGTTTCTTCAAGTTCATGAGCAACACAGTTTTTCGGAAGAACTCCTGTGAGTTGCCCTGGCCTATTGGGCGGGAGGGACCTGGGGTGTGGAGAGGAGGGCGGGCGGCCCCCAGCGGGGTAAACTAGCATGCCTCATTCTGCTACTTGCTCCACTTCGGGCCTCAGCCAGGGCCTCGGTCCCATGAACAGGATAGTCGGGCAGCCGTGCCATGCAGGACAGCACGGGGCCTGGTGCCACATCCAAATCTGACTCCTGGCTTTGTTTCATCCTGCCTGTGTGACCTTGAGCCAGTGGAGGGCATGGGCCTCGGCTCCCTACTGCACAGAAGCTGTGAGGGCGACATGTGCTTCACACGAGACAGGCAGGCTTGGCCTAGCTCCAGCAACCAGCGGGGCTGCCCACAGCTTCGCTCTGTCGCCAAGGACGTGGGCTTTGGCGGGCCCTGAGATAGTCATTGCCTAACCAGACACATCAGGGCGGGTACACGGCGGTGGCCCTTGCCCTGGGGGTGGTCTCGGGAAGTCCCTGATGTGTACCGGCCTCCAGAGTCCCAGACCCGGTGCACACCCCAGGCTGGGATCCCACGTGCCACCCGAAAGAGTCATCTTCCCAACATGTCTGTGTGTCTGTTGTTTGCCCCCCAGCCCCCCTCCAAAATGCAAGGTACTTGTTGGCCTTTGTCACTATGTCCCCAGTGTCCAGCTTGACGGTGTGTTACATAGTAGGGACTCAGTAAGTGTCTGTGTGTGCCCTACTCCCCAGGTCTAGAACCCTGAGGGGTGCTCTCCCACGCCGGACCAGGCCTCCGAGGGCTGCTAGCCAGCCCCAGTCACCTGGAGCTGGCTCATAGAGCCACGGCAGCTCCACATTCTGTAACATGTAGTCAGTAGCTTGAAACCCACCGGTGGGAACATTGACACCATGGAAATTGGCAAACACCGCAAACCCAGCTTTGTCTCCAGAGAGATGCTTGTTACCTTTAGCAGCACACCACTCCCTGGAACCTTCTTAGCATGCTATTCCCACTACAGTCCAGAGGAGTTTGCTGGCCCCTGGGACTGGATGGCTGCGCATAGGAAACATTGAGCGCCTACTGTGTGCCAGGAGCTGTGCTGGCCACTCTGGGGGCAGAGGTCGCTGTGGGAAGCAAGGAGAGGGTGGTGGCAGGTGCTGACAGGCCAGGCCTGGTGCACGGGGAGTTACAGGGTTCACCTGCCTCATTTGACCCTGTTGTTTGCAGACGAGGAAGCCGGGGCCAAGAAAGGCTGAGCTCTGTTCCCCAGGCCGTGCGGCCTGGCTGCGAGCCGGGCCCTTGGCGCTGAGCCCTGCATTCCCCAAGGCCTTCCATTTCCTTGTTTGACTGGTAGGCCCCAGCTGTAGTGGGCTGCCACAAAGGAAATGAGGCCCCATCTGGCTCAGTAAACACTGGCAGCTACAGATTCAGTCCCTGTTTCCCGAGGGCCCAGGGTGGGGGCACTAGGTCCCATCTCTGCTGGTAGACAGAGCCGGGTGGGCAGCGGGGCAGGGCTTTCTCTGAGAAGAGCATTGCTTCTTGCCCAGGCTTGAGGAACAGGCTGGAGCTGGGGCGGCGTGGGCCACGTGTGCAGGTGGTGGGCCCCTTGGTGTGCACTGCACTCTCATGCAAAGGAAGGATGGGGGTCTGTAGGGCCCTGCCTTGTCGCCACCCCAAGCATGCCAACCACTCTCCCTCCCCAGCCCTGAAGTCGTCACCATCCAAGAAGGGCCGTGGCGCCCTGTTGGCAGTCAAACCCCTTGGGCCCACAGCTGCCTTCTCAGCCAGCCAAATCCCCAGTGAGCGGGAAGACGCACAGTATGACCTGCGGGGGGCCCGCAGCTACCCCACGCTGGAGGACGAAGGTGACCGGGCAGTGGGAGTGGTGCATTTGTGACGGGAGAAGTGAGGGGACTGCTGAGGAAAGATGACATACCTGGGGCACTAGTGGGTGTGGGGCGCAGGGATTGATGTTATCAGTGTAGTGCGAAGAAGGGGACCTCTGAAGCTGGGCCAAGCCTGGGTGGGAGGGCCTGGGTCACAGTCACCCCACCTTCAGTCTGGGATCTGCAGCCACCTGGAGAGCAGGGAACAGCTGAGACCAGGCCCAGGAAGAGCTGCAGGGAGAACCAAGCATAGAAAGCCCCACGTGGGGGAGGACACAGCCTCCTCTCACGTCACTAGAGGTGCCCAGAGATAGAGGATGAAGTGGTCGGCGGGGTTGGGCTTGATGTTCTGGAAGTCCCTTCGAGCAACTAGGATCACAGATTCCAGGCAGGGAGGGGCTTGAGGAATAACATCAAGGAGAGAGAAACCGAGTATCTAAGGGTCCCGGGGCAGCACTGTGCTTGGCGTGCTGAAGGAACAGCAAAGAAGCTGTATGGCTGGAGCAGGGTGAGCCAGGGGGAGGGAGGGAGGAGGTGAGGGCAGGGAGGGGACAAGGGCAGGTAGGGCAGGATCTCCGGGAGGCAGTCTGGATTTTCGTTTGAGAGCAACAGGAAGCTACTGGAGTCCCTTGTGCTGGGGAGAACAGAGTGTGGGTGACCAGTGACAGCCACAGTAGAGCCAGGAGCCCGGGAGCCTGGCCCCCACAGGCTCCCACTGCCTCTTCCCTGCAGGTCGGCCCGACCTCCTGCCCTGCACCCCACCTTCTTTTGAGGAGGCCACCACGGCATCTATCGCCACGACCCTGTCTTCCACATCCCTCTCCATCCCAGAGCGGTCCCCCTCGGAGACCTCAGAGCAGCCAAGGTACAGGTGAGCAGAAGGGGGCATCTCCCTGAAGGGGCCTCAGGGTAGGGCTGCGTTCCCAAGAGGGGGGGCCAGGGTTGGGCCTGGGCGGGGCGGGGCCGGCCAGAAGGCCTCCCCAACTTCTTCCACCTCGCCCCCCTGTTTGTGTTCTCTCGGAAGGCGGCGCACACAGTCCTCCGGACAGGATGGCCGGTAAGACGCGACCCCAGCCCTCCCCTCTCCAGTCTTCTCTGTGGTCCCCACAGCCTTCCCAGCTCCTCCCTGCAGAGCCCTCCCTCCTCTTCCCTTCCGCACAGCTATCCCCTCCGCAGTTCCGCCCAGAGCCCCTCTTTCCTGGGAGGAGATTTATGGTAACGACCAATCTTCAGGCCCTAGAACCACGCAGAATCTCAAGTCACGTTGTGTTTCTCTTCCACCTGGGGCCCCCTCCCCTGTACCTGTGGATTCTTTCTTTTTTCTTTCTATTCTCAGAGGTACAAAAGGGAACATAGTGAAATGCCTGTCCCTGCCCCACGCCCGGTCTCTTCCCTGGGAGCCCCCCCCAGCCCGCCCTGGTGGGATTTTTGTCTCTGGAGACATTTTATGAATATACAAGCAAACGCACACTCGGGCCTGTACTTCCCCTCCATTTTGACACAAGCTCTGGCCCTTGTGCCCCCGTCCCTCACTTTGTCACTTTCCAGATGAAGGTTGCCGCTGTGAGCCTTTGCTGGTTCTCTTCCTTTTACAGGCTCTTCCTGCTCTTGGGGGCCACTTGGGTTGTTTCAGTAGTTCGATCTTGTCACACAGCTGTGCTGAATGGAGGTTGCTCTCCAGAATTAGTTTCTGGGGTGATAATTCCTGCCAGTTGAAAAGAAAGTCATGGTACAAAGCACGTTTGGATAAACGTACACCTCCCTCTTCAGCTGCCTGCTAGCTCCCAAGGGGCTCTGGCTGACCTACACCAGGGACCTCAACTTCTGGGCCCCCAAGCCACCCCACCCCTACTTCAGGCCCCAGACGCATATCCAGCCACTCCAGGAATGGGAACAGGACCCAGGTCGCCACTCACTCCTTATGCCCCTGCTGGCACCAGAGGCCCAAGACCCCCAGGTGGACAGTCAGTGGTCCCCTCAAAGCCCCCGGGTGGGCATGGCAGCCAGAAGGACCGTGCCTGAGCTGGGCCAGTGTGGGGTGCTGGTCAGGTGGTGCCCAGAGATAGCACCTCGCCACCCCCCACCACCACCATGGACTGAAATTAGCACCTGTTCAGAGGAACTCAGCAGGAGTTCCTGAGAAGTGGAGGTGGGGTGAGGAGGGAAATTGAGCATGGCATCTGGTTGCCTCCAGGCACCAGGAGGAGGCACACGTGGAGGAGGACCTGCAGCAGATCACGGTTCAGGTGGAGCCCACGTGCAGTGTGGAAATAGTAGTCCCCAATGAGGAGGAAGAGGGGTGAGTGATCATCTGGTCCATTGGGTCCCTGCTTTCTGGTGGCCTGATTCCTGTGCTCAACTTCTGCCCCATTCCATTGGCTAAGCACAGTCATGTGGCCAGCCAGCAGCAGGGCAGGCTGGGAAATGTAGTCCAAAACCCTGGAAGGAGAGGCATGGGAATGAAACTTCAGGCACTGAGGTGTTGGGGACCACACCTCAGCTCGCAGTGCTGCAGGTAGTGTGTGAGTCCGCGGATTGTACCTCACTGGTGATCTGGGGTTCCTTTTCCCCTCCCTGCCCTCATTCTTGCCTGCACTTACAAGAGGATGATTAGCCAGTTTCTTCAAAGGACCACTTTTGGACTGAGTCACCCTTTTCCCATCATGTTTTGTTCTTGTTTCATGCACTTCAATGCATCAGTTATATTTCTTCTTTCTAAGTTCTGGTTTGTTTTCTTCACTTGTTTCTTTTTCTCCAGCATAGGTTGAGTACCTAAGTTCCTTTTTGCTTTCTTCAATAAGAGGCACTTAAGGCTATGAATTTTCCTCTGAGTACTGCTTTTGCTGTGGCCTATGTGTTTTGACATGAAGCAGTTCCTTATTGTGCTGGCTCTTTATTGGATGGTTAATGATTTCCCTTTTAATGTCCTCTTTGCTCCACGGCAGTGAGGCTTTCAACCATCTGGGGGTGGTCCTGCATTCCGAGGACACCTGACCATATCTGGGGACACATCTATGGTTGTCACGACCGGGGGTGCTCCTGGCATTGAGTGGGTGGGGGCCAGAGATGCCACTCAACACCCCACAGTGGCCAGGGCAGCCCCACAGAGTGACCCAGGCCTGGTATCAACAATGCCCGGGGGAGAGACCCTCGCTAAGGCTTTTTTAGGAGTTTCTCTCCACTTCTGGGTACCTAGGGATTTTTTTACCCTTTTAGTACTCATCTCTAATTTTACTAGGTTTTGAATTGAAGAAAGTGGCCTAAAAAATATCTACGCTATTTTTTTAACAGATTTAAGTCTTTATGGCCAATTACAGTGTCAGCGTTGTTTTTTTTTTTTTTTTTTAATGTCCATGGAAGTATGGGAGAAATGTTCATTTTCTGTCAGGGGATGGAAAGTTCTCTATAAATCTCTCCTGTCTGAGGTATTGATTGTGTTTTCATTTAGTTCCTTTATGTCCTAACTTATTTCTAGTCTGTTTTGTCTATTTAGTTCTATAATTTAGAATTTCTGTTCTATTTCAAGGGACCTTCCTTAGCATTGACAGCATTCCCAGGCTGCACTTGGCCATTAACTGTTTGCGGTGCACACGGTGCACACGCGTTCCTGCCACTGTGCTTTTTCGCTGTGAGCCGAAGTCTCGCTGTGTGAGGCATCGTTCAGTCTTTGCCCAGAAAAGCAGCCCGACCCGAGCATGACTGAAGAACAGCTCCTCCACCGTTAGGGCAGCTCTGTCACCTCAGAGCTCAGCATCTTTCTCGTGAGATGAGAGTTGTGCAGCGACCACGCGGCCATCAGCCGAGGCCTGGCCGTGGTCCTCACCATCTCTGTCTTAGTCTCCTCACCGGTAACACGAGACAGCAGCACCCCTTCCTGAGGGAGATTTAGTGGATTCATTCACACAAGAGTGGGCCTGGCACATAGTAAGTGCTCAGTTCTGTGTGTTCCCACTTTACAGATGAGGAACCGAGAGGCTCAGGGAAGGAAAGTGAGGCTTCAGGGTTGTACAGCAAGTGAGTGGCAAGGCCAGAACAGTGCGTGTGCCTACGTTGGGGAAGGGGCCCAAGTGGGCCTGTTATTACCTGGGCCACAACAGAATTGGGGGTGTTTCGTTTCATTTGGCTTCCTGAGACTTTTGTCTCCGTGGTGACACACGGAGGAGGGAGGAGAGGGCGGGAGGGTGGGAGGGCATGGGCTAGGAAAGGAAGGTGCTACCGAGAGCCCGGCCCCAGGACTCCCCTGTCCTTTCCTGTCCCCAGGGTGGAAGCTTCCCCGTCCTGTGCCTCTGCTGCTGTTGTCGAAGTAGAAACCGCCAGCCAGGCCTCAGAACCTGCCAGTCAGGCCTCGGATGAGGAGGACGCGCCCGCCACTGACATCTACTTTGTAAGTCCCCCAGGGACTCTCTCCCGTCACCGGACCCTCAACCCAGCGTGTACTCATGTGTGCACATGCACCGACATGCCCCCACATGGACACACGCAGCACACGATATCACATCTGCATGTGTGTGCCTGCACACATGTGTGCATGTGCTCACGTGGACACCCCCACATTTGCACGCATTCACACTGACATATGGACATGCTCACACACACTCGAGAGGTACTCACCCATACCTGTATGTGCTCTTGCACGCCCACTGGCACAAGCACAATATGCTCTTGCATATTCGCAGACACCCACGTGATATGCTCTCCATCACATGCACACTCATGGTATGTGAGTGTCCCGCCTGGTGTCACCCAGGCCAGGGCATTCCAAGGCCAGGAATCTGCCCTGGACCTTCCTCCCCAGACCTGTGACCACTGCCTGGCATGAGCCAAGGTCCCAGCTGTGCCACCCTGTCCCCCTGGGAATCATCTGAATCCTCACACTCTTAGCTCCGACAGGCGCCTGCGTCCTTGGTCTGTGCCGAGCTGGCTGAGGTGGACTGGAAGTGCTATGGATCTCCTCGCCCTGGGGGTGGGTGCAGCCAGGTGGGCTCCTGCCTTAAGGGGGTGAGGAAATTGTGGCAAGGCACAGGTGGGCCTCATGCTGCTGATGTCACTAGCCGAGGACACAAGGCTACTCCTGGACAAGGAAGGGTTTGTCAGAACAAGAAGGGGCCCTGTCCTGGGGGCCAGGGCCTGCTTTCCAAAGTTGGGGGTCGCCTTCCCCCCTTGCATCTCCTGCAGGCAGACAGATAAGATGAGCCAGGGGCCTGATGAGGTAGGTGCTGGGTGGCCAAGGAACCTGCAAAGTCTAGTCCACTGGCCCCCGACAGAGGGTCATGAGCCAGATGGCCCCTATTGCAACGGGAAGGCCGGACACTGCAGCCCAGCTGTCTGCCCTCTTCCGAGACCCTCATTTTCATCTCTGCCCCCAGGGGAAGGGGAGCTCGGGGCTGCTCACTGCCTTGGTCCTGGCACCTGCCCTCCAAATCTCCAGGCCTCGGGACAGTGTGGGTGAGCCTGGCCCTCTACTGCCGTCGCTGCTCCGTAACCTCCACCGCCCTGCTGTCCCGACCCAGTGCTTCTGAGTCACAGGGCTCCTGCCAGGCACTGTAGGGGGCGCACCGTGTGTGTGTCCTGTCCACCTGCATTGTCTCCCCATCCACGGGGGCTTGATTTGTCCTGTTCTCTCGCATCGTGTGTGAGGCAGCCAGGCTCTGTCCTGTGAGTGGGTGGCTGGGCCACAAGGGCAGCAGCAACAGTTGAGGCCACCGTGTGACCCTGACACCCCCAGACCCTCCTACTGCTTTGCCATCGGCTCACCTGCCCCCTCCTAGCACTCTCCCCACCTGACCTTCCTGACCTCAGCGGGATTCCGCGTTCCTGTCCCCTCACCCTGTCCTCTCTTTGCCTCCTCCGCCCGCCCGGCCCACCCAGTTCGCGGACGGGAGGTACTGGACTTACTCTCCCCGGCATCACCGACTGCGGGCCATGACGCTGAGCTCCTCGGGGACTGTAAGTGACCACAGCAGGCCTCCAGGAAGCCCAGTCCCTGCCCCGCTGCTCGGGGCAGCCAGGAGCCCTAGGGCCTGGCCGTCCCTCTTCCTCCAAGAAGGAACCTGGGGAAAATAATCACGACAGCTGTGCAGGGTGCCCTGCTGTGTGTGTCCTGCAGGGATGTCACTTAGTCCCCTATGAGGTGAGCATCAGTGGCTGGCAGTCACATGGCTGGCACTCAGCGGGCCTGGTCATGGCGGAGTCTCCATTTGAGTCCCAGCCCCAGGCTGCTTCTGCCCCTCCCCAGCCTTTCCAGGCGAGCGGTAAGTTGGGTGGACACTCCTCGTGTGCTCAGACCTTGCTGCTGATGGCCCCCCAAGGCACATCTGCCCTCTGATGGGGTTAGTCACACAGGACAGTGAGGGTCTGCAAAGCTGGGCTCTTGAAGGAGAGGAGAGTTAGTATCTTCATACCCATTTCACAGATGGAGAAACTGAGGCCTTGGCTCCAAAGGAGCCCACGAGAGCACACAGTTTAAACAAAACCTGAGGCCAGACTCCCAAGCAGCCCCTGAGTGTAGTGGACACTCATCTATCCAGTGTGCTTGGGACATCATATGGATATCATGCAGCAGTCCTATTACTGCCATCATGAGCAATAAATGAAGGGCCCAGAGAGGCCAAGTAACCTGCCCAGAGCTGCACAGTGCAAACTGGTGGAATGGGGTGAAGAACTGGAGCGAGTTTCTGTTCTGGAGAGAAAGCCCCTTAGAGGCTCACACCCTGGCCCCAGCAGCAAGCCCCTGTCCCCACCACCGCATGTCGAGATCACTTCCCCAGTCCTCTGTCCTCCCAAGATGGGGCTGCCATCACCCAGAGGTGATTCACGGTCCAACAGCCGGGGACACACAACAGCCCCCTGGGGGGAGCAGTTTGCAAAGGTGCCTGGAGAGAGTTGATCTGAACTTTGAAGGAAGAGGAAAGGGTATCTTCATGGGGGACACAGCAGAAACAGAGCAAGGGGGCTGGATGGGAGAAGAAGAAGGCTGGGTGAGTGGCAGGAGAAACCGTCAGACCTGCAGGGAGGGTGTGCCCTCGGCCTGACTGTAATGGAATCACCCCACTTTCTGGGTCTCTCCCCCAGACCCAGCTCTCTCCAGAGTATCCGATGGGGCCCTGTTGCCCCAGGTTCTGAGCCCCAGCAGGGCAGCTGCCTCAGCATGGAGCTCCCCTGCAGCTGCCCCGTGCTGGGCACTGGGTATGAGTGGCCCCAGATGGCCGGGCCTGGCCTCCGGGCTCCCAGGGGTGCAGGGGTTTTTGCGCCATAACCGTCTGAAGGAACGGGCAGGGCCTAGAGCGGCGCCTTGCCGTGCTGCCCCACACTCCTCTGTGCCAGTCCACAGGTGGACACAGGCCTCTTGGGATGAGGCGCACGGTGCCCAGCAGCCTGGGTGGCCCACGCGAGCACGGGGTTCTGGCCTCTGTGAGCAGGTGTCAAGCTCAGAGCTGCAGGAAGGGTGGGGTTGAGTAAGCACAGAGGTTGGGAGAAGCAGCAGGTGGGCTCTGAGGGGCATTGAGTATAGGAGGGGTGGGTCTGGGGGCTTGTTGGTTGTGGCTGTGGTAGGTTTAGGGGCCCTGGGACAGCCAGGTGAACATAGCCAGGGTAGGTGTGTACTCCGGCCTAGTGCTCACCACAGAGGCTTGAGCTGAGGTAGAGGTCCTCAAGCCTCAGGGCATTAAAGGCCAGGGGTAGGGGGCTCCCAGGAGAGGGGAGGAAGAAAGAAGTCAGGTGGGGAGAACCCAGAGGAGGCCTCCAGGGCCCAGGGAGGTTCTTGAGATGGGAGCAGACCTGGCAGGAAAGTGCACCCACCCCAATTGTATAACAGAATGGGGAACCCTCCCCATACACAGCCCACCCCGATCGTATGACAGAATGGGGAACCCTCCCCATACACAGCTGGATGGACACCAGTCCGCCCCGCCACCCTGTGCTACCGAGCACCCCCAGAACCCACGTGACAGGCAGGATCTGAGGGTGGGGTGCTGCTGGGCTAGGACAGAGCTTCAGGTGCCGTGGGTGGGCAGAGGAGGAGGAGAGAGGACAGCAGAGGACACCAGCCCCTGCCACTCTCCCCCCGCCCTGCTGTGCCCGGCCTGCCCTGATTGCACTCACTGCTTCCTGCTGCCACCCTGCCCGCTCCGGCCACTCAGTCCCGGCCCTGCCCATCTCTAGGGACATCCAGGTTGGGGGCAGGTCCCCATTAGGGAGATGGCAGCCAGGGGCTGAGCTGCCCACTTGTCCTGTGTTGGGGGCCTGCCTCTTTTATTTCTGTTTCTTCCTTCCTCCCTCTCACCTCTCTCGTGCCTCCTCACACCCTGCTCTTCTTCGCCCTTCCTGCACGTGCCGCCTGCCCGCCCTCCAGCCCACCGATGAGAGGAGCTGGGTGTACTCCCCACTCCACTATAGCGCACAGGCCCACTCAGCCTCCGACGGCGAGAGCGACACAGTAAGTGTGCCCACGGCCCTCCAGCCTGGCCCGCTTGGGGCTGAGAGCATAGACCCCAGATGCCCCGAGGACAGATGGGGAGACAGGTCTGGGGTGGGAGGGGCAAGCCTGGGCCCTTACTGTGTGGTGGCCCTCGGGGTAAGTATCTCGGGGCCTCTGTATGGCCCTCATGGCATATGGGGTCCCTGGCCTGAGGCGTCAACGGTGGGTCCAGGCCCCACTATGGGAGGCCGAGGGGGTAGGAGGGCCCAGCCTTGCCGCGTCTAGCCCTCACCAGCCTCTCTTGCCTTCTGCAGTAATTTCTATGCAGTCACCAACCCACAGGAATGGAGCACACGCTCGGCTGGCCCAGCTCGGCCCAGGGCACAGAGGTGCCACCTGGCTGCCACTGGATGTCGCTCGCCCACGTCCTCCCCTTGGCGAGGGTCACTGATGCTCCGGGCTGCAGCGCAATCGCCCCCGGCTCCGTCACCCACCTGCACCTGTGATACTGTGAACCTTCCTGAGTCTCCAATCACGTATTTATTTTGGGTCCTTACTCTTCGCACACAGACGGCAGCACGTGAGTGCTGTTTTGGAAAAAGAAAAAAGAACAGTGGAAAAGAAGCAGCTCCATTCTAAGCACTTTTTAGTTCTTTGATATGCTTGCATGTGTCTCGCTGAGGGAACAAGACCCATCTGTTGCAAACCCCTCTCTGACTGTCTACAGGCGCCGCCCTGCTCCACCTTTGTCGCGGCTGGGGCGCCTAGTGGGGCAGAGCCACCAGACCCGCCCTGGTCC
Organism: Trachops cirrhosus; assembly: GCA_028533065.1. NCBI lineage: Eukaryota > Metazoa > Chordata > Mammalia > Chiroptera > Phyllostomidae > Trachops > Trachops cirrhosus. Next base: position 36,840,835 of record CM052545.1, on the reverse strand, counting down.
CCAGGGCACCTCTGGAGGCCACCCGCTCAGCAGCTGCTCTTGGCTCAGGTCTGTGAGCTGGACACCTGTCCTCGGGGGAGGCCGACCGCTGGTCCAGGGGTGGCTCGCCACCCTGCTGACCCCTCAATCTCTCAGCATCTGTTTCCCACCACGCCCTCCACCCAGGCGACTTGGGGGCAGAAGTAGCCAGGCAGTGACTAGAATGCAGACATGTGACTGCCCCTCTTGGTGGAGCTCAGGGCTGTGGCATCTCTCTCATCCACACGGACTGCTCGGTGTCTGGAAGATAGGGCCCAGGTGATGGAGACAGCCTTTCAAAGCAGGCTTTCCAGAACATCCGACTCTGAGAGGAGGCTCCTGGGCCCTCAGCCACAGGACTCCGGGAGAGCGCGTGTCCTGGAGCAGGGGCCCTCCCACGCACAGGGACGGGGCCCGGGGAGCCAGGCTGTCCCTCAAGAGTTCCCCCTGACTGGGGTGGGAAGCCTCTCTCTCATTTTTAAATGGTGATGACGCCTGCACTGACTAAAGGATAGGGGAAGAAATTTTTCATGAAAAACAAGACTTTTTGTCATCTTCAGCAGGGGCAGCCATTCCTGGGCTCAGAGCTCCAGTGAGTGGCCGCAGGGTTACCCTGCTGTGTCCAGAGGGGGCTGCTGGAACCAACGGCTTTGCAGGGTTTCTCCCTCCCCCACCTAGACACACTCCCACCGCCTGAGGCGAGCAGTGATGGCTGTCCCCTCTGCACTCTGCAGACCCACACCAACTCAGTCCCACATGGGAGGAGCTGGGGACTGGCTCGGAGCAAAGCTACACCTTTTGGAAGAATTTCTCCCCAGCCCCTGCCTCCCTGGTGGAGCCTGAGAAAGCCAGACAACCCGCCGATCCAGGAATCTGATTTTCTCAGTTCTTGCAAGCTGCGTAAGCTGTTGCGCCTCCCTGCCATGCAGGCCCCTTGTCCCACCGTGGACAGCCTGCTGGGGGGAACCTGCTAGTCTGGCTCTTCTCCGGAGGATGAGGCTGCACCCCAAGGGCTCTCCTCTCACTGTCAGCATGGGAGCAGCACCCCAGCTCTGAGCAGGGCCATGGGGGACACTCCATACAGCCTGGGGAAAGGCACCCTCAGAGGACCCATCAGAATAAGCTTGCAGGTGGCCCAAACAAGAAGCAAAAACAGCATCCTCTCTCTCCTGCCCAAGGAGTATTTGTCCAGACCCTAGGGAGCACCCTCACTTAGACTGCAGACTGGTGCCTATCCGCAGGCACCATGGCCACATGCCACGAGTCACCAGTCTGTCCCTGACCAGTCCCACCAAGAGGGAAGGCAGGCGGAGCTCAGAAGGCACACATCAGACCTGGAAGATTAACAGGGACTGCTGTGTCACCCAAATGCCAACGTGAGAGTCCTCACGCAGGCCCCTAGAGACAGGGCACCAGAGATGTCCTGAGCCCTGGTGGAGCTGACCAGTGCAGCAGCCCAGTCCTGGAGCGGTGGGCTCTATGTCCCGGGCGTCCTTGGCTGGGGTATCTGGAGCTATAGGAGCAAGGAGGGGAGCTGCCTGCGTGGCCCTATTAGGTCCCTAGTCCCTGCTGGGTCCCTTGGGCTTTCCTGAGTGAATCACAGGACAAATGTGCTGGTCGGATGCTGACTCATAGGAATAATTCACAAACCTTCTGGATATGACATTTCTGTTTTTAAGTCAGGAAGACCCTTTTGGAGACCCATTTTGTGTTGTATTATTTGTCCCAGGACTGGGCAGGGGAGCAGGAAGGCAAGACCTTATTTATAACTGTGTACTGAACTCATGGCCTTCCTCATACCCCTGACCAGGAAGGCCCTGGACCCACCCAGCTGTCACCCTGCCTCACCCCCCACGCAGCCCTCCAGATGGAAATCTGTAAATTGCCCTGTTTCCCTCCTGACTCATTTCTGATGGCCGCTGTCGCTGAGAATGTGAGCAGCGTCTGATTTGCTGTACTGTAAAAACAAAAGGCATTTCCTGAGGCTGACAAGGGGGAGCCTTCTGGGAGTCCCCTGCCAGCCTCCTCTCAACCCCTTTGCCTCCACCACCTGGCTCAGTGCAATACTCCCATCCCTGATGGGTCTCTTGCCATGGTACTGTCGCCGCAGCCCCTCGGTCCCCATCCCAACCTTGTTTCTATGGCTGAACTGATTTCGAAACACAATGTAACTGCAAACCTTGTGTGTCTTAATTCTCACCGGGGCTTTCGCGTGCTCAGCCCCCGGTCTGGTATGTGACAATCCGGAGTGCAGCCTCCTGTGGGCGCCTCTGTAACCTTGCAGCCGCTGCTGGCCCCGGTAACACTCGTATGCAGCCCCGGGCCCCGCCCCTGCCTCCCCTTCCTCTTTTTATGTTGAAAGATCTCTCTAATAAATTGGGTAATAAGCATCCGCCGCCTCTTTGCCTGTGTTCCTGTGGTCTGGTGGGGAGTTTGAGGACTGGCTGTGAACAAGAACAAAAAGAAACCCTCAAAGGTTTAAAATAACAACAGGACCCAAATGTCTTCATTGCCTTGATCGCTAGCTGTGGCCTCCCGGATTCCAGATCAGCCACAAAAAACTTTTAAAAGGTTCTCACATCAGTGCAGTCCAGCGCAAAGGAACAAACACTCCCCAAAGTTAGTATTCCTTCTGCCAGAAGGCATGTATTGAGTAATGAAATGCATGGACCCGTGTAAGGGGAAAATACTTCTCCCAGATTCCCAGTCTAAGAACTGAGTCGAGAGTCAGATCCTGTCGGTAAGCAGGCCCATGGGACCCAGTTACAATCGCAGATGCAGATGCAGGGCGCCTCTGCTCACGTATAAACCAGATGCGCAGATGATCTGGAAGGAGCCTTCCTTGCCAGACAGACACTCTCATGGAAGCACCTGCACGTTGAAGGTCTCAGGGCCAGGCCCCTGCACGTGTTGGGCCATCCCCTCAGCAGCACAACCCATGTCCCATGACAAGCAGGGTGGTCATCAGGGTAATGGGCGGTGGTCTTCTGTTGTTTCCTTTGGAAGACTCATTCTGTACCACCACCCCACCCCGCACCTTGGTACCAAGCAAAAGCAGAGCATACAAAGCCAGCATTGAGGATGGTGTTATAAAACTATATTTTAAAATAGAGATTTAAAGAACTAGCTTAAAATATTAAGTACCATCCTCTGGTCGACTAGAGGAGCTTGGAGCAGGTCTTCGGGATCCTCCCGATCTCCAGGCCTCCTGTCCTGTGCCCTGTGGTCTATCCTCCCGACCAGCCCCAGGGGGACTCCCCTACTGGCCAGTCCCACGTTTATCCTTCCCACAGAACAAAGCTGGACCACCCAGTTCAAATCACAGCTGCCTCTTTGGGGTCAAGGAATGGGTGTTTAAGGGACTTTCCCGCTCTGAGCCTGTTTATCCACTTATAGAATGGCTTGAAAGGAAACTAAGGGAGTCATCCAAGATTTTTTAAGTTTAATCCCTGAAATACATAGGTATTCATTGGTGGATGGTGGAGCATGATAGTCTCATAAAAGGTCATTCCAACATGTGAGACTTTTCGGTTTCCGTCCCAGCTCCCACTCTTCGCCCTCTTGAGGGGTCGGGACTTGAACCTACGATCTGGGTGCTTCTCTGCCTACTCAGGCCAAGAGACCTCACTCCCAGAACAGGCCTCCTCTAGGTCCTAACCGAAAGGCTCCACCTACTCCCTGGGCCCGCCCCCTTTTGGTACCGCCTCCCCAGGCCCCGCCCCACTAACAGTTCCTGTTTCGTCTTTGCTCCGCGCGCAGCTCATTGGGCTTCCTTTCCTAAGACACGAGGACCCACTTGGGACTGCCCCTAGCATTGCCTGAAGAGAGAGTCCCAGACCCTGGAGGCCACAGTCCTTCTGGAGTCTATAACGCAGACCACGTTTGCAGGCGGTGGAGGTTTACAAAGGCATCAGAGTCCTTGAGGGTAGGGTGGTGGGATGGGTTCGTATCCCCTGACTCAGGCTCGGATGGGGCTGCTTGGCGCGCGCCGTGACCGAGGAAGGCCCCCGGAGCAGGCCCCGGATATTTGTGTCTGCGCCGCTGCCACCGTCCCGGCCCATGGGTCGAGATACCCGCTCGCGCTCGCGGTCAACGTGTCGCAGGGGTCGCAAGGGCCGGAGACAGCGGAGCCGGAGCGGGAGTCGGAGCCGAAATCGGAGTGGGAGCCATGGGAGGCGAAACAGGCGGCGCCGGGACGGCGAGGGGCGGCGGAGGCGCCGAAGCCGGGAACGAAGGTGGGGTCACTGCGTGAGCAGCGCCTGGGATCCGTCTCCTGCCCTGGGGAGGCGGGAGTTAGAGAGGGCGTTCTGGAGAAGGGGTCGTCAGATACTGAAAGGAAAGCGAGAGGTATTCCAGGCAGGGCACCCGACGTTTGGAGAGACATCAAAGAACCCAGTGAGCGAGGCAGGTGACAAAAGTAATGGGAGACCAGTTCGTGCGGATTCTCGCGTATCATGGTGAGGGTTTGGCCGTTATTCGAGGGAAGTAGGAGGCCACGGGCGCATTTTGAACAGGGGAGTGACTCGGTCTGACTTTGCAGAACTCCCTCCGGCTTTCTTAGAGAAGGTACTGACTGAGGGGGTAGGCAGTAGTGACACCAAGGAAGAGGAGGAGGTGGAGGTTACGGTTGTCCAGGCAACAGATGATGGTGGCTTTCACGCGAGGGAGGCACAGTGAGAGGTGGGTAGGTTTGAGTGGGGTGTCAGAAGTAGAGGTGACAACACTGGCTCAGGGAGGTGGGTGTGAGAGGGAAGAATGGTTGATGACAGATGGCAGCACTCAGCTGACTCTTAGGATCTCGGTCTCTCTCAGCTTCCGCATGGCCCACAGTCCTTTACTTCTGGATATGGGGCACTTTGCCAGACTTGGCTTGAGTCTGTTTCAGCACATAGGAACCAGCTCAGCGGTGGGGACTGACTCCAAGACCTGGTGCCAGTGCTGGCTCATCCCTTAACAGGCTGTGACACTCAGGCCGTTCTCTTCCCCTCTGTGATCCAAGGTTACTCATCTGTGTCCTCAAGACTTCCATGGGGCCTCTCCAGACATTCATTGTCCCCACTCCTCCGGCCCAGCGATTTTCACCCTTTCCATCTCATGGCACACATGACCTAATCATGAAAATTCTGCACCATCTGAAAAAAAATACATTTTTTGCTGATATGACAAAAAATGGGTATAATTTTGATTTCATTGACACTGGATGGCTATTGTGTTGGCTGTTGTCATTTTTTTAAAAGATTGTATTTATTTATTTTTAGAGGGAGGGGAAGGGAGGGAGAAAGAGAGGGAGAGAAACATCAGTGTGCAAGAGATACATTGAATAGTTGCTTCTCCCAAGTCCCCAGCTGGGGACCTGGCCTGTAGCCCAGGCATATGCCCTGACTGGGAACCGAACTGGGAACCTTTGGGTTCACAGGCCAGCACTCAATCCACTGAGCCACACCAGCCAGGACTGTTGTCATTGTTTCCTTTGACAATCTAAGGGTAAAGAGGTCAGAGCCCCTGACCAAATAGTCAGGTATTGCATGTTTTAAAAATTCTCGCAGCACACAGGTTGCAAGCTCCAGCCTGTTCTCCACACCATAACCAGAATAGCTGTAGTCAGACAGACTGATGGCCCTCTAGGCCGAGAAGGTGGCTTTCCCATTTGAGTCTCCTGAGATCACTGCCACCCAGGAATTCCAGGAATCTGTAAAGAGCAGAACAAGTAACAAAGAGGCGATTTAAACCAGGGCTTGGTCACTACAGCCTATGACCAAGAATAGTTTTTACATCTGAAAACAGTAAGGAAAACTCAAAAGAACAGTATTTTGTGACATGTCAAAATTACATGAAATTCAAATGTTGGTGTCCAGAAATAACATTTTACTTGAACACACAGCCGTGCCCCTTTGTTCACATATGTTCCACAGCTGCTCTGCACTAAATAACAAAGCTGATTTTTTACAGAAAAAATCCACTAATCCTGGATTAAGGCCCTAGTGTTGATACTTTAGCTCCCACGTAGCAAAATGTCTTGTTATTGTCATCTTTGTATTTTCTTGTATACTGTTTTCTAGTATTTGAATTATTCACAAGAATCAACTACCCTAGATATGTAATTAATGTTGTTTGTAAAAATTTGATTTATAGTCCATGTTCAAGGGCTCCAAAATAAGATTTGGATTTCATAGATCAGATTTTTTGACAAGAGCTTAACAGGTGGAACATTTAACAAACTAAAGTCAGATTTAGTTTTCCCTTTCCTTGTTCAAAGGCCTCCAGACACTAAAGAATCCATCCCTAGGGGCTTGGCCATTCTGTTCCCTATTCCCAGTGCCCTTCCCTGGCCCTTTATTGCTGCCAGTTTTACTCCAGTTCACCCCTGCCCATCCTGTATGACTAGTTTAAACACCACCTTCTTCTCTACGCCCTCCCTTGACAGCTTGGAGAGCTCAGATCCTCCGGTTCAAACACCTATATAGCCTTGTACCATCCAGCCCCGGCCCACCTCCGTACCCTCATCCCCTCACTCTCCCTCTGCTCCAGCCACGTGGGCCTCCTTGCTGCTCCTTGCACATGCCAAGTAAATTGCTGCCTCAGTGTCCTCACTCTTGCTGTGCCCTCTGCCTGGATCACCCACCACCCAGATCTCTCTGTAGCTTCCTCCCCAGTTCCCTCCAGAGTTACTGCCTCAAGGAGACTCTCTCTGACTTTCTGTCCCCTAATTTTATGTCTTTTCTTTGTGGCTCAAAGCACTATCCAGTGTCACACTGTGTGTTTACTTGTTGGTGTGAGCCCCACAAAGAAAGGGACCCTCAGTGTTTTGGCTGTTCTCAGGACCTACAGCAGTGGCTGGCGCACAGCGGGAACTCACCGAATAGGGGCCAAATGACTGGCCTGCAGGCCGTGAGCAGACCCTTTCGGATTCCTTCCCTAGGTCAGATTCAGAGGAAGACCACTGGCAGCGGCGAGGACGGCAGAGCCGGAGCCCGCAACCACCCCGATGGCACGCACAGGACCAGTCCTCTCAGTCCGACTCAGGCAACGAGCAGCATTGGCAGCAGCGGGACCGCCGCCGTCGGACACGCTCCTGGTTCCGGGGCTCCTCCTCATCCAGCTCCGCATCCCCAGACCGCTCCCAGAGCCCACGGGAGGTGGCCTCGGCCCTGAGCCAGCAACAGAGCCTACAGGAGCGACTGCGGCTCCGAGAGGAACGCAAGCAGCAGGCAGAGCTGATGAAGGCCTTTGAGACACCCGAGGAGAAGCGGGCCCGGCGGCTGGCCAAGAAGGAGGCCAAGGAGAGGAAGAAGCGGGAGAAGATGGGCTGGGGCGAGGAGTACATGGGCTACACCAATACCGACAACCCCTTCGGCGACAACAACCTCCTGGGTACCTTCATCTGGAATAAGGTGAACCAGTCTTAGGAAGCGCCTGGTGATTAGTTCGTGTTTGTGCCATTCGCAGATTTTTCCTTCCTTTCATGAGCTTTCTGATCATTTTTATTTTATATGCTCTCTACAACTTTTATTTCAAGAGATGTTATTTAGCACTCACAGCACACCTTTCCCAGACTGCACCTTGCCGTGTGGAGTTCATCTTGCACAGGCGTGAGCACGTGCGTGCACACACACACACCGGTTCTGGCAGCTTTTATCCTGTTAACTATTTCATGCAGTGTAATATTTTAGGCATGCTTTGCCCCAGAAGCCAGCCTGACCGCGCCCTAGCTGGGTGGCTCAGTTGGGTGGAGCGCTGTCCAGTTCACCAAAAAGGGTGTGGCTCTATCCCTGGTCAGGGCAGGTGCCCAGGTTGTGGGTTTGATCACCAGTCGGGGTGCGTACAGGAGGCAACTGATCAATGTTTCTCTCTCTCCCTTCCTCTTTCTCTAAAATGGATTTAAAAGAAAACACCACCAAACATATGCTCAGGTGAGGATTAAAAAAATAAGGTAATTAAAACAAAAAACAAAACAGCCTAATCTCAACAAGACTGGAGAACAGGTTCCTAGAATCACACACCAGATGGGATTCCACGGTTACACTTTGTCAGCTCAGAGCTGTCATTTCTCTCTTGAAATGACACTTACACACTGATCCCTACCCTGCAGTCAGTCATGGCCTGTGGCACATGGCTGAAAACACAGGATCTTCTCCTCCAGCTCTGGAGGCCAGAAGTCTGAAATCAAGGCGTTGGCAGGGCTGTCCTGCCTCGGGAGGGCTGGGGAAGGACCCTTCTCGTCTCCTCCGGCTTTTGGTTGCTGGCACCCCTGGCTTGTGGCCGTGTCACTCCAGCCTCTGCGTCACACAGCGGTCTTCCCTCTGTGTCTTTGTCCTCACGTGGCGTTATCCTCTGCGGGTCTGTGTCTGAGTTTCTCTCTCCCTGTAAGGACACCATCATTGGATTAGGGCCCCACCTAACCTCAAGTGACCTCATCCTAGTTACATCTGCAGAGACTCTGTTTCTGAATAAGGTCACATTCAGTTTCCAGGTGTTGAGACAAGAGCATATTTTTCAGGGGGACATAGTTAAACACAACACAGCACCCATCGGTGGTGAGAGGGTGAGGGCAGGTGGGCAAAGTCAGAAGCTTGGGTGTCTCCACCCATCGCCCACACTTCAGGCCTGGTTTCTTGCCGCTGTCCTGAACACACCAAGCCCATTCTACCTCGGCCTTTGTACTCGCCATTCCTCTGCCTTAGAACACTCCCTCCCTCTTCCATGGCTGGTTCTTTGTTCTTTCTCGTCCTTCAGATCTCAGCTGACATGGTTCCTCTTCTGACAGGCCTTCCTGGCCCCCTAAAGAATACCAGGGCCCCCGGTATTCTTTTTTTTTTTTCTTTTAAAGATTTTGTTTATTTTAAGGGCAAGGGAAAGGGAAGGAGAAAGAGAGGGAAACATCAATGTGTGGTTGCTTCTTGAGTGCCTCCTACTAGGGACCTGGCCTACAACCCAGCCATGTGCCCTGACTAGGAATTGAACCGGCGACCCTTTGGTTCACAGGCTGGCGCTCAGTTCACTGAGCCACACCAGCCAGGGCCCCCTGGTATTCATTAGAGCACAGCCCCTGCTTTCCTAGCACTCTGCTGACAAACTTAGATCCTGCACCTGCCGGGTGCCGGGTGCCGGATTCTGTGTGGGCCCTGGGCACACACCTACAGGCAATGGTCCCTACCCCGTGAGACCAGCAGTTTTGTGGGGAGATGAACTGTAATAAGTAAGTTAGCGAAGTTCGTAGAGGAGAGAACGAAGGCAGGCACTGGGACGCAGCGGTGACTGTGGTGTAATAAGCAGGCCCAAAAAGGTCTCCCTGCACAGACGGTGTCCAAATACGCGTCCTGCCCGGGCCGGTGTGGCTCAGTCGTTGGAGCGACATCCCATAACTGAAAGGTTGCACGGCCGATCCCCCGCCTAGGCACCTGTGATCCCTGGTCCAGACACATAGGGAGACAACTGATCGAGGTTTCTCTTTCTCCTTTCCTGTCTTTCTAAAAGCAGTGAAAAAAAAGTCCTCCGGTGAGGATAGAAATAAATAAAGTGCATGTCCTAATTTATAACGTGTAGTTCCTGCCAACCTGTGAGCTTCACAGGCAGGCTCTGTCCCAAGGCCTGCATGCAATAGGTGCTCCCTAAGTGCCAGGGAAGGCTAGTTGGTGTGTGCGCATGCGTGTTCAGGCATTTCCCAGGCAGTCTTTTTCAGCCCAGCCCGGCCGTGGGGGTTCACCCTACGGGAGGGCTTCACCACACACACAGCTAGTGCAGCCAAGTGTCTGCGTGAAACGAGTCAGCAGGTCCCAGGCGAGACTGTCCTGGGAGCCCCACAGGAGTGGACCCAGCTGCCACTTCTCTGTGCTTTGGCACGTGTCTCACTCACAGCAGAGGGGGCTTCGTAGTTTGGGTTGTGTCAAATTGATTTTGTAGGTGGGGGTGGAGGGCGTCTTCTAGTGGAAGGCGCTGAGGTGTGCCCAGGGACAGGTCGCTTCTCTTGGCTTCACTGTCCTTACCTGCAAAGCAGATGCTGTGGTCCAGTCATCTCAGTCGTATACATGAGTGCACCCAAGCTCCCTCATGGGAGGTTCCAGGGAGGGCAGCAGGAGGGAGGCACCTCTGCTCAGCAGGCTTGTGGTTGATCCTTCCAGGCCCTGGAGAAGAAGGGAATCAGCCACCTGGAGGAGAAGGAGCTAAAGGAGCGGAACAAGAGGATCCAGGAGGACAATCGACTGGAGCTGCAAAAGGTGGGGGTACCATTGGCCTGTCCACGTGGGGCCAGGAGGCCTTCTCCCATAGGGACCCCAAGGCTGGTTTGTCCTTGTTTAAGTCAAAAAGGACCTGATTGGCTCTCGTGGAAAGTCCAGGGGATGCTGGCTTTAGGTGCAGCTGGATTCAGGGACTCGGGCAGTGTCTCCAGTAAGCTGCTTCTCTCCACCTCGGCTCTGCTGGCCTCTGGGCTTTACTCTCAAACACTCCTCTCCTAGGGTCTGTCAGAAATCTCAGGCATTCCTGGACCAATCCCTGTGTCTAGGGCTGGTGGGCTGGGGCCAGGCATGGCTTATAGTCCCAGCCCCGACCCTAGGGGACCCTGTGGCCTGAGAGGGCACAGGGCACAGGGCAGTCTCCACAGGCCTCCCATCATCCATCCGTCTCACCTCCTTCTTCTCTGTGCACTCCTCAGGTGAAGCAGCTGAGGCTGGAACGGGAACGGGAGAAGGCCATGCGTGAGCAGGAGCTGGAGATGCTGCAGCGGGAGAAGGAAGCAGAACACTTCAAGACGTGGGAGGAGCAAGAGGACAACTTCCACCTCCAGCAGGCCAAACTTCGGTGCTGTGCAGAGACAAAGGGAGAGGGGAGAGGGGCTGCCCACCACCACCCTGCGTCTGCCCGCCTTCACCCACCAGCCTGTTTCTGCCTCAGGGCCTTTGTGCTTGCTACTCATGCTTTCCACAACCTGCTGTCCCAGCTGTACCCCCTCACCCTATGGGTTTCTGCCTTTCACCTCTTTTTGGCACTAACCTGTTGCTGGGGTGTCCCCATCTCCCCCAGTGGGCTGGGTGACCCCACTGGGGTGACAAAGGAGACCCCACTGCACCAGCTCCGTGTGGTGGAACTGCACAAGCTGAGTAGAGTATGCCGGGCCCTGGGCCGCGCCGACTGTGCTAGTCCCTCACCTGCAGCCCATAGGGGTGTTTGCTCATCGGCCGCCTTTATAGACGAGGAAAATGAGGCCCCGGGGCATTGTGAGTTGTCTGAGGCCACGTGGGCATCTGAGCCTGCAGGCAAGTATGTTGCACTCAGAGCCCACCCCCAGCCCCTTCCTAGTCCTCCTGCTGGCCACATCAATCCTGGCCAGCAGCTCAGACCTCCCTGATCACGGGCCCCTCAGGTCAGACTAGGGTCAGCCACTGACGTGTCCCTGCGGGCGTAGCACTGAGGCTCCAGATCTTCCAGTCTGGGCAGCCCATCCACTGAGAAGAGGCAGTTCTCTCTGACCCTCTGGCCCCACTCCCACTCATTGCTCTTCAGACCCCATGCTCACTCCGGTGCCTGCCCCTTTCTGGGCCTGGGCCTCCTGGCCAGCCTGTCATCACCTGATTCTACCCTTTTCGGGGAGCCTTCCCTGACCACCAACTCCTGCAGGCCAGGTTCCTCCCCAGCTCCCACACCTGTCACCCACGTGGGCAGGAGTTTGGGAGGGAGGTCATGGCCTGAGCTCTGACACCACCCCTCTGCTCCCAATAGCTCCAAGATTCGAATCCGGGACGGACGGGCCAAGCCCATTGACCTGCTGGCCAAGTATATCAGCGCCGAGGATGACGACCTGGCTGTGGAGATGCACGAGCCTTACACCTTCCTCAATGGCCTCACGGTGGCTGACATGGAGGACCTGCTGGAGGACATCCAGGTACTGCCTGGCCCCACTACCCACCTTTCTGACCTCCCCAAGACATGCCTTTGCCGCACACCTTTGTGTCTCTTCCTCCAGGTATACATGGAACTCGAGCAGGGCAAGAACGTGGACTTCTGGCGGGACATGACCATCATCACGGAGGATGAGATCTCTAAGCTCCGCAAGCTGGAGGCCTCGGGCAAGGGTCCAGGTAACACAGGGTCAGCACCCACCCTGAGCCAGCTGAACAGAAAGACACCAGGGTGTGCTCTTGGGGACACATACCTGCATTGGTGGGAGTTGCCAAGGGCCGGGTGATTCCATGGGGAGCTAGCCTCAGGTGCTCTGCCGATCTCAGCTTGGGCTCTCTACAGCCCTCTGTAGACCTCTGTGGGAGCCACCAGGGGGCAGCACCGGGCAGTGCAAGCCCCAGGTCCAGGGCTTTCCTGATGGGATGGCAGGGGCCTCCTTTAAGTATCACTCAGCAGTGCTGGGCTTCCTGGGAGCAGCACCAGCAAGGGCTTTTTTGTGCGGGTTTCAGGTTTTGTCCGGAGGCTCAGTCTGTTTGAATGAGAACAGGGTGCAGCTGGGCTTGGTCAGAAACCCTGTGCAACCCCAGTGTGCTCACCGTGGTGTTCTTTTTTAACTCAATTTTCTTTCCATCGTAATGGCTGCATGTGTACATTTGCAAGGGAAGTGAACTCCCCAGACATGGCCCATAGTCGCCTGGGGGCAGAATCGCTCCAGTGGAGAACCGCTACTCTGAAAGCTCAGACCAGCCACAACATGCCCACCCCTCCGGTCCCCTGAAGCCACCGGCTTTAGTGATTCCAGCTTCTGTGATCCTCATGTCCCTGTTGCTAAGCTTCATCCTTCAGCACCCACCCTGGTGGCTGAGGACGTGAGCCCTCCCTTCCTCCTGGCCTGGATAAATGTCATTTGTAGCTCAAACACGGGTCGGGACAGCTTCCTTCCTCTCAGCAAAAAAGGCGGGTGTCTTTTGTTTTTCTAAGTGCAGTTTTGTTTCTCACGTCCTCTTAGCAGCTACATCCTGGATCAACTTCCGGAGAGAGGAAGGGAAGCTTTGCTGTCAGGGATGGGTGTCTGGGAAATCTCCTTTGGTGGCAGTAGGACTGGGTATAGAACCGGTTGGAAGGGTGCCGTGGGGCTGGTGGGCAGGGTAACAGTTACAAGCGTGGCTCTGGGTGCACATCCAGGCTACTGGGCAGCGCAGTGACCTTGGTTGGTCGGCCACCTCCTGGGCGCCCGGTTGTACCTTTTGTAGCGTGGGGATGATAAAATCCCTCGAGGAGGGTTCGGTGACAAGAAATGAATAAACGGTGTGAGACACTGGGGACAGCGTCCGCACACATGGCACTGCTGGTCCGCCGCCGACCCCAGCCCCCAGCCGAACCGTGGAGGCGCTCGGCACGTGGAGTAGCCCGTCAGGCTTCCTTTTTCTCGTGCCCCAGCCCTTTCTCTCCCACCCCCCGAGGTAGCGGGTTGGCCTCTGCCACCCCGAGCCTCCCTTCATTTTCTTCAGTGAGGGAGCCCCTCCTTGTGGGACCCCACATCTCTTTTTTGTGGCTTGCGCTCCCGTCTTGGTGGGGCACATTTGCCATAGCTCCTGGAGGAAGGCAGGCGGTCCTCTGGTGTCCTGTGCGTCAGGGAACGCTTCGCTCCCCCCCACCCCCCGGCTGCTGGCCGCGGGGCTGGATGTAGACTTCGGGAGTAGGGCGTTTTCTTGAGAGCTGAAGCCCCCGCCCCAGTGGCTAAAGGGACACCCCACGTGTCTGCCCACTTCCAGAACTCTCTCAGTGGGTGTTCGGGTGGCATCCGGGCCCCAGACATGGCTTCCTTTACACACGTCTCAGCAGTTCTCGGCTTCTCTGGGAGCAGCACCAGTGGGGCTGTCTGGGCTGTAAGTTTTCACTGGTGGCTCCATCTCTCTGAATGAGGGCAGGACTCGGTTCTGCTTGGCCTGGAATGGGGATTCTTGCTGAATTTGGTTTTGGTCCCGTGACGTTTCTACACCTGTCACAGACCAAGGCTAGGCTGCTAGCCTGTAGGTTGACCACTGGGCCAGGGACCCAGGTCCCTTTCACTCCTGTCTGGTCAACTGTGACCATGTGTCCAGCGGCCCGGGTTCTTGAATCCTACTTTTGAGAAGGGAGCATGAACTGATTGCCCACTCCCTCATTCACCCAGCAGCTGTGTACAGAGTTCCCCGTGGACCAGCCCAGTGCTGGGAACACAGCAGTGGGAAGCCCAGGGAGGTCCCTGCCCTTGGGAAGCCATGTATGAGGTGTGCAGCCTAAGGGGCCAATCGGGTGATCAGGGAGGGCTTCCTGATAGAAGGGATGTTCTTGCTGAGTGCTGAGGATGAGTATTGCTGATAGAAAGTACATGTGCAAAGGCCCTGGGGCACAGGGTGTGCTTGGCATGTTTGATGAGCAACCGAGAGGCTAGTGTACCCAAGCACGTAGGCTTAAGCAGTATTCGGCCCTATTCTCGGAGGGCCTCTCAGTCTAGAGGGGAGAAACGTGTTCTTGGGATCCCAGCCCATCATAGATACTCGGACAGACTTTCCTGCGGAATGGAGGGGCCTGTTTGTCTCAGGGTGGTGTCAGAACTTCCCACGACGCCTGGGGAGTAAGCAGCTCTTCTCGCTGTGGTGGAGTGTCCTCGGTGCCAGGTGCAGCACACCGCTCACATGCGTGGTCTCATCAGGCTTCCTAGAGGGCAAAACTGAGGCCCAGAGAGGGTGAGCCACTTGCCCAAGGTCACACAGCTAGGACTGGCAGAGCAGGAGCTGAATTCCAAACAGCATGGCCTCTGGGACACCCCTCCAGACTCTCCTGCATGGTTTGGGGAAGGCAGTGGTGGGCAAGGTTGGTAGGCGGGACACCTGGGTCCCAGCCTGGTGCTGAGTGGCCCCCACCTCACCGCAGGCGAGCGGCGAGAGGGCGTCAACACCTCGGTCAGCTCTGATGTGCAGTCAGTCTTCAAAGGGAAGACGTACAGCCAGCTGCAGGTCATCTTCCAGGGCATCGAGGGCAAGATCCGGGCCGGGGGCCCCAACCTAGACATGGGATACTGGGAGAGCCTGCTGCAACAGCTGCGTGCCCACATGGCACGTGCCAGGTGAGTGGGCGGCGGGCCTCAGTCGCCTCGGCCCGGGCACTGTCCTGGGTGGGTCCTGTCCCACTTGGCATCTTGCCTGGGGACAGGAGCCATTTCCATCATGCCTGCTAGGTGAGGCTGGCCCCTAAGTGACCTTGGGGACCATAGACCAGTACCCTAGTCAAAGGCCCTTGTCATGGTCTTTGTGGCCCTACCTGCAGTCGGGCCCCAGGAGTTTAGTGGCCTTCCGCAGTGGCCTGCCTTCCTCACAGCCTTTACCGAGCACCTGGCCTTGGCTTCCCATAGGGTCAGCAGGCATCACAGGAAGCCCCCAGCCTGCCTCTCCCCGCCTTCTGCTGGCCCCACACACCCTGTGTACAAATTCTCAGCATGCTTGGCACCACTGTGTAAACACAGCCTGCCGGCCACTAACTGTTCGCCTCTAAATTTATCTTCCCTGCCTGCTTCGCCTCTTGTTCTGGCCCAGTATGGCCGTTAGGTTACACCCACATGTGACTACCCTGGTACAGGGACCTGCCCCTCCCAGCCAAAGGATAGTTGTCTGGGGTCTGCAACCCCAAGTCCCACTTTTCATGGCCAAAGCCTTGACCCTGGAATGGCCATGCTAGGCTAGAGCCCCAGCCTGTGCTGTACTTACTGCCCTCTCAACCTCTTGTGTTCTTGCAGCGGAGGGGGGAGGGGGGTCCTGAGAAAGCCTGAGGGAAAATGGGGCCCCTCTCCCCCACCCAGTCAGGGTGACCACCTGACCCACATTCCAGGCTCCGAGAGCGGCACCAGGACGTGCTGCGGCAGAAGCTCTACAAGTTGAAGCAGGAGCAGGGTGTGGAGAGCGAGCCACTGTTCCCCATCCTCAAGCAGGAGCCCCAGTCTCCCAGCCACAGGTAGGCCCGGCCCAAAAGTCCCCCTTCCTCACCTGGGAGCCCAGGATGTACCCCCACCCCACAGGACCCCACCTACCTCTGGAGGGGTCAGGGCAGCTGCCCACTCAGCCTTTTCTCCTCAAAGCCTGGAGCCTGAGGTCCCGGCCCTGACCCCACCTGGGCCCTCCTTGGAGGGCGGCTCTGTGGAGGCTGAGGCGGAGGGGGAAGCACCGGCAGAGGGCGAAGCAGAGGGGGAGGCTGTGCTCATGGAGGAGGACCTGATCCAGCAGAGCCTGGACGACTACGACGCTGGCAAGTACAGCCCCCGGCTGCTCACAGCCCACGAGTTGCCGCTGGACGCGCACGTGCTGGAGCCTGATGAGGACCTGCAGCGCTTGCAGCTGTCACGGCAGCAGCTCCAGGTCACAGGTGTGCACCGGGGCGAACGAGGCCATCATTTGGGGGTGGGCAGCAAAAGGGTTGGGGCAGGAGGCTCCTGGGTCCAGGGCCAGCCAAGGGGTTTAATGGAGAACCTTTCTGTCCCCTCCCTCCTTGTCTCTGAGCATCTATTCACTTTTCCGCTCGCTCATTCATTCAGTCGGGTTCAGTGACCGGCTGGCCCCAAGGACAGAGTTGTTTTCACTTCCTGTGCCCAGCCCTGCTGTGTGCTCCTCATGCTGTTCGCTGGGGAACAGCATGCACCTCGGCCTCCCTGGGCTACGTTGTCCTAGGTATAGAGGAGTAATGGCGTCAGAAAGGACCCTGGCCAGGGTCCCCTGGGAGATCTTCAACCAGCAGGCTCACTGGCCACCCAGCAGGGGACACTTGGTGTTTGGTACCCACACGGGGAGAACAGTGAGCATAGATGGCCTGGGATGGGGCGCCAGGCAGGCAAGGCGAGCTGGGAGCTGGGGCCTGTCCCACCCTGTGCCTTTACCCCGAGCCTCCGTTCTGGGAGAGGCCTGGCAGGGTGGAATAGGCTCGGGCCCCCTTCACCCCACCCTGGGAGTGAGACCCAGGCTCCCTGTGACAGGGGAGACTGAGGCTCGCCAGTACCTCAGTCCCAGCTCACGGCTGCCTCGCCCTCAGGTGACGCAAGTGAGAGTGCGGAGGACATCTTCTTCCGGCGGGCCAAGGAGGGCATGGGCCAGGACGAGGCGCAGTTCAGCGTGGAGATGCCCCTGACTGGCAAGGCCTACCTGTGGGCCGACAAGTACCGGCCACGCAAGCCACGCTTCTTCAACCGTGTGCACACGGGGTTCGAGTGGAACAAG
This sequence comes from Trachops cirrhosus, assembly GCA_028533065.1. Classification (NCBI taxonomy): domain Eukaryota; kingdom Metazoa; phylum Chordata; class Mammalia; order Chiroptera; family Phyllostomidae; genus Trachops; species Trachops cirrhosus. The sequence goes on along the minus strand of CM052545.1, from coordinate 36,823,676 downwards.
TACAACCAGACACACTATGACTTCGACAACCCGCCGCCCAAGATTGTGCAGGGCTACAAGTTCAACATCTTCTACCCTGACCTCATAGATAAGCGCTCCACGCCTGAGTACTTCCTGGAGGCCTGCCCTGACAACAAGGACTTTGCCACCCTGCGCTTCCACGCCGGTCCGCCCTACGAGGACATTGCCTTCAAGATCGTCAACCGCGAGTGGGAGTACTCACACCGCCATGGCTTCCGCTGCCAGTTTGCCAATGGCATCTTCCAGCTCTGGTTCCACTTCAAGCGCTACCGTTACCGGCGGTGATGGCCCTGCACCCCCCAAACCACCTTCCCCAGCTGGTGCACAGGCTGGGCCTCCCCCTCACCAGCCTCACTTTCTCTGTGAGAACAGCGAGCTACTCACAGTGGAGCTGCCTCTGAGCGGTGAGGGAACCACTGGGACAGGCTGGTCCAGGGCTCTGAGATGCCTGGGGGGCTGCTGGCGGGACTCTGGGCGCAGGGAACTCAGCAGGTATCAGCCAACTTCCCTGTCCACGTGGGCATGCCCAGGGCCTGCCCTAGACAAGCCCTGTAGTGCAGGCCCTTAGCTGGGGGCAGTGTGAGGCCCAGACATGGGGTACCAAGCTTTTGAGGGGCAGGGAATCCAAGTTCAGAGCACTGGTTGGCCCTTGGACACAGCCAGCTGCTACAGGGCCCACCCTCCTGGCCACCTCCCAGCCAGCCTCCCTCAGAGCGCCCCCAAGGGAACCCGGACCCTGCTGCGCCATGTTCCAAAGTCTCTTTTGAGGGACATCCCACTCCTCACCCTGGTGCGAGCTGTGGGGTCAGTCTCCTCCCAAGTGGGGGTGAAGGACACGCCATCCTCCACCATCACGTCCAGGAACCAAGGGTCCATTATGGAGACATCTTCAGCCCAAAGTGGAAAGAGCCCGCCCCAAACCCCAGAGCGCCGCCTCCCGGCTCCTCGGACAGCACCCCACCCCCCAGCACCTGATTTCATCTGGAAATGTTTCAGGTGGTTTCTCTGAAAAGACTTTTTTAGGTGGGGAGGGAAAAAATCTTGTTTATTTTCATTTAACTGACATACTCATGAGAGTACGTTTTTAAAATAAACACTTTATTTTAGAATAATTTAAGATTTTCAGAAATGCTGGAAAGGTAGCCCCAAGTTCCTGCACCACTGGCGGCCACATCCCCCTATTCTGTCATTAGCATCTCACATAACGGGCACGTCTGTCTGCACCACTAGGCGCAAAACCCAACCAAGAAGACCTTTGAAAAACGCCCACAACACCTAAAAATAGTCGGCAGTTGTTCTTAGGAAGTTGCTCAGAGACTGGGTTTCTTCTCTCTCTGCCTCGGGCCCATCAGCCTTTACCCCACCGGGAGGGTGTAATCACAAATGCGCCAGGCTTGGCCACAGGTGCTGGGCGCTGAGGAGCTGCTCACCTAGACCAGGTGAGGTCCCTCTGGACAGTTGGTGCCCTCTTCACACTGCAGACGCCAGCCAACCCACCCATCTCAATCCAGGATGAAGAATATCCTTATGGCAGCACGAGGGTAGTTTCCCCTTTGGAGCCCAGAGCAGACATCACTAATCGATCGCTGCCAGAGCAACCTCGATCCCTGGCAGCGGCAGCCACTAGCAATTGACCCCATAGCCCGCTCCCTGTCACTGAGTGCAGGGCAGACGGCAGAGGCATTCTTGTGCCTGGCTCACGGCTTGGTCCTCAAATGGGCAAGGCCCCATTCTGTTGTCACAGCATGGACTGTGTGGCTGCTGCAGCCCAGCCCTGACCTCATGCCAGCTCCACGTGGCAGGATTTATATCCATTTGGGGAAACAGGCTTGTGGAGGCCCATGTGTTCAAGCCTAGAAAGTGGCAGACAGGGTTCAAACCTGGACTCCAACTTGGGGAACTCCACCTCCCAGGCCACCACCCATATTCCAGCCTCAGTTTCCCCGCCTGCCCCCAGGAGAGTCCTCCCAACCCCACCACAAGGGAGAAGGTGGCCATCCACCGACTTGCTGGGTGTGTTTAGCTGGGAGCCCCTAGTCAGGAGGGCGGAGAGATGGGCTCAAATGCCAAGGGCCCAAGGAGTCAGGCTGGAGGCGGGGTGGGGAAGGCACTGACTGAGGGGCCTCAGAAGGGATAGGACTTCCTGGGGGAGGGCTCCTGAGCAGAGGAGGAGGGTGGAGCCTCTCTTGCAGGGGGAAAAGTAGCAGCTTCGCCCAGGGCAGGGGCACAGCAGAGCCGAATGCAAGCTCATGAGCCGGGCTTTCCCCGGGGCACCGTGGAATCGCACAGGGTGAGAGCTGAGCAGGGACTCGAGCTGGCTGTCACGGAGACCCTTCGGGTAGACTGGAGGCACCGCACCCACCCAGCTGCCCCATTACCTCCACCCGGGCCTAAGCTGCCCCCAACCCCCACCCCAGCTTCTTCCTGCCTTTGGTTGTATCCAAATCTAAAAATAGATGCTCCCTGCCTGGTCCCCCACCGGAAACCACAGCCACGGGGGGCACGTCCTGAGCCTGGCCTCTGCTCCTGACATCTGGCCCCCCCAGGCCAAGTGCCTTTCAAGCCTCCCATGTGTCCATTGAGCTAGGAGGGGGTAAACAGAGGCTAGAAGACCTCCAGCCACCAGCCCAAGAGGTTGGAGGAAGCCTGGAGCTCAAATTTGAATCCTACCCACATGTGGCCTTGGCCGTGTCATTTCTTCCCTCTGGGCCTCAGTTTCTCCATTGATAAAATGAGCATCTTTACCTCATTCAGTGCAGAGCTGCAGTGAGACCCAGACTTAAATTCGAGTCAAGTGTGCATCTCTGACCCCTGCCCTGGCTGTTCTCAGAAGGAGCATTGTCCTTCTTATCTCTGGGCAGAGGAAGTGGGAATGGAACAGTTGCCCTCCGTCTCTCCCCCGCCATCTGCAGCCCCAGCCCCACATCCTCTCCCCACCACATCGGCCCTCACTGCAGCTCCCCGAGGCCTCTCGCTGCCTCGCGCCTCCAGTCTTGCACGTGTGATTTCTGCCAGTCTCTTGCACCTGGGGAACTCCTGCTCCTCCCACAAAGCAGCAGTTTCAGGCCTTCTCCCCACAGGATGCCTTCCTGACTCACCTCTGGGCTCCCCTATGTCCCTTTACTTCCTCTGGCCCAGCTGTGACTGCAGGGGGTTAGGACTGTGTCCAGCTCTGTCTTTCTCCAGCCTGGGAGGTCCCTGAGAGCAGGCCTTGTTTCCGGTCCTACCTGGGGCTCATAATTGTCCCACCAAATGGGCTGGACACAGAGTTGCCCTTGAGGAGGGACTGAAGGGGAGCAAGACCGCCTGGGAGATCAAGGCTTTACAGAGGAGGGGTCCTTGGAACCAGGGCTCTGCCAGATGCATGGGAGTTGGAAGACTTGCCAATCAAGAGAAGTTAGGGTTAAATGGCTCAGGGACTCAGACAATAGGATGGAACAGGGGAGGGACTATCTGAAGGAATGAGGGTGTGAGCCAAGGCCTGGAGACCGGAACCTGGTGGGCGGGAAGGCCGGAGAAGGGGCTTTCCGGCAGAGCCTAGGGGAGTACAGGGCTAGAGTCAGTCTTCACTCAGAGCCTGCACTTGTATGCCCCTCCCAGGACCCAAGGACTGGGTGGGGTGGGCTCAAGGCCAAGCTAGCTGGTCACAGTCTACTCTAGGTCCTAACTCTGGGTCAACAAGGCCCAAGGTCGCCCCTCCATGCCTAGGCCTGTGGACCCTCTCAACGCACCTAAGGCCCAGGACTATGGGCGGGAAAGACCTTCAAGAAGCCTATCACTTTCCTGCAGCACGGGCCAGCCACCGTGCGTTTACTCTAGCTGGGCCCAGCCTGGTCACTTTGGGCCAATGAGACCCTGGCCCAGAGCCCCAATGTGTCTGCGGCCTTCAAGGAAGTCGACCCTACCTGGGAACCCATTCCGGAGCCCTGTTTCTGCTCCCCAGCCTCAACCTCGAATCACCCCTGTAGTGACAGACTCCAGGCCTTCCCCTCTCCGCGCTGGGGGCCGGGGTGGGGAGAGGGCTCGGGGAGCAACCTCCCCACCCAGACTGCAGGCTGTCCTACAACTGGCCCCAGCGCCGCCTCTCAGCCTTTGTCTCACTGGCCCCGCTCGGCAGCGCCCTCTCCCTCAGTCGCACTCCGCCCTCTCCCCTCACCTGCTCCAGGAAGGCCTGCCTCTGGAGGCTGCCCACCAAGCTGCTGGCTGGAGAGTCTTGTTGCCCCTCCCCCTAAACAGCCTACACCCCCGACCTCCAGCCCTGGCAGGGGCCTCAAACCTACCTACTGTGTGCCAGACCCAACCCCGGAGGGTTCACCAGCTCTCAGCCTGAATGGGGGTCTGGGCACCCTGGGAAGCTGACCCTGCCTTATGCAGAACATGCCCGCCCCCTCCGGGCCTCTGGTGCTGCCCAGACCATGAATAATGCCGCGGTAGCTCCTAGAGGGGGCCCGGCTGGGGCAGGCCACTACACCCCTGCCCCTGTGACCTGGTGCCCCTCTGATGTCCCTTCCCCAGGCGGCTGCGCAGTCTCTTTGGGGGCTGGGGGGCGCCCCGCTGACCCCCATCAGCCAGGCCGGGGCCCGAGGGGCGTGGCCACAGCAGGGGGGAGGGGCTGATGAGAAGCACACAAGGAAAGGACAGAGGCCGCGAGAAAGGAGGGTAGAGATCGACGAGGTGCTGTCTGTGGAGCGGAGCCGGACTCCGGCTATTTTTAGCCCCCAAGGACCCCCCCCTCCAGCCTCAGAGGGGACCCAGCCCTTCCTGCCTCACAGCACCCCGCGCACCGGGCGTCCTGTGCCTCTGGAGACGTGGCAACCCCCAGGTCCTCTGTCGGCCCGCCCCCACTGTGACTCGGTTTCTCCAGGAGGCCAGGTCGCCCAGCTCCGTCCATCCCTCCCCGACCCCGGGCCCCGACTAGCGCCCGCACGCCTGTCCTCCCGGCTCGGGTTCCGGGACAGCGCGGCGACCCCAGCGGCCCCATCCATTCATCATCACCAGGTGAGGGCACAGCTGTCCGGTTTAGGGGCGGGGCGTGAGAGCGGGCAGGTGTTACTGGAGTGTTTCCGGCAGTGACCTGACCTGTTGTGGGTGTGTCACCCTGAGCAGTGACAGCAGCCAGGTTCTGGGCGTCCTGGGGAGTTGATGAGACCAGGTCTGTGTCTGGAGAGTGGCCTTGCACTTCTGCTGCCCGCCCTGGCCACTGTGCAGCCGTGTGGAGTCGAGCATGTGCTTGGGTGTGGGTTTTTCTGAGTCTGTATGGGGACATTTAGGGCACTGTGGTGCCACAGAGAGGGTGTGGCTGGGAGTGAGTGTGTGTGTGCATGCAATGATGGGTTCATATGATCGCGATAACTCTTGTGTCCATCAGTAACCACTGGCCAGAGGACCTGGGTGCCCTCCCCTCATCTCACACCCGCCCCCTCTTTTGGCCTTCCTGACAGCCCCGAGCCCTGAGTGCTTCTCAGAGACCTACTGAACGAATTAGAAACTGAGGTTCAGAGGAACCCCATGCGTCTGGGCCGATGTTCAGCTCTTACCTAGTTAGACTCACTGTACTCTCTTGGGTGGGGTCCTGGTTAGTGTCGCAAACAGGAAAAGTTCCCGGAAACGGAGCCTTGTGGTGAGGGGAGTTGGGGGTGGGCCTGGGGACTGCCGCTGGCTCTGCCTTCACGTGTGTGTCTGTGTGGGTGTCTGCCGGGGGCTCCGCCCTCACGTGTGTGTCCATGTGGATGTCCGTGGCCGCACAGGGGTGTGGAGGGGGTCCACGGGCAGCTGGGTGTGCTTCAGGCCTGGGCCGGAACTGACTGATGCAGGTACCGGCCTGGACCCTGCACTTTCATGCCAAGGGGTGTCGTCGTTGGTCTCCTGGACTGTCTAGGAGTTAGAAGACAGGAAATGTGGGAAACAGGCCCAGGGGCAGGGCCGGCCGAGGTCTCACGCAGCAACATCGGGCCCTGTGCGCCTGACCTGGGGGTATGCTTGTGAACACTGCCAGGGACAGGGAGGGCACACCAGGCACAGCTGAGGCAAAGGCTCCCCGGCCGGAGCAAAGCAGGCCTGGGAAAACAATCCGGAATGTCAGCGGGCGAGTTAGTGTCCTTGTTCTTCCCATTTCACAGAGGGGGAAACTGAAGCTCAGCAATGCGGAGTAGTGTGTGTGTGTGTGTGTGTGTGTGTGTGTGTGTGTGTGTGTGTCCCCCTCCCCCGCTCAGCAGTGGCAGATCAGGGACTTCCAGCTGAGCTTGTCTGAGATCATCATCGCCCCATGGGAAAGCTGGATGGACCCAGGGTGTGCAGACGGACAGGTAGACCAGGCAGGCTAGCGGGTGGGGTGTTGAGTGGAAGAGGGACTTGTAGAGAGATGGATAGCTTGATGGAGGTGGGGGAGGAGAGTGGGGAGGGCAATAACGGTGATCGGGCAGAGGCGAGGCCTGATGCTTGGGAAACAAAGAATCACATCCCACTGGGCCGTGGGGAAGTCCTGTCCGTTGTTCAGCCTCCAGTAAGGAGCCAGTTGCGGATACAGGTTTCTGGAACCCAGGACCCAGCCAAACTCTTGCTGAAGTTCTGGAACCTCAGCCCCTTGGAATTCTAGGCTCTGGAGGCCTTCCAGTTTTCAGAACTGGGAGCTCATTCAAATTCCAGAACCCTGGCCCTTCAAAGTCTAAACCTCCTCACTCTGAGCCATGGAATCCTGGGCTTGTCCAGCACATCTGGGGTGGGAATCTGGAGCCCATGCCTCCCATGAGGTACAGACAGGGAGATGGATTCCCCCAAAGGATTCCCCCATGCTGCTTCTCTGACCTGTGGCTGGGATGAGAACAGGTCCCCTGTAGGTTCGGGGCCCTGCCTGCTCTCCTGGCCAATGTGGGAGGGGAAGGGAGACCTTGCCAGGTGCCTCTACTGGCTGGCTTGCCTGGGAAACTTGAGATGGCCCCTATCACCTAAACCCATGGGAGGGGGGACTGGAAACCACAGGCTGTGGCCAGAGGGATTCCTGCCAGTTTCCAGCCTCCCCCAGGCCACAGGCTCTGAGTCACAGGTTTGTTCCCAGACATGGGAGGCATGAGGATATCTCAGGGGGGTGTGCCTCGGGTGAGTCTCGGGTGAGTAAATGGTGCAGGAGCTCTCGCAGGAAGGCAGGGACAAGGGGACCATGAGACCCAAGAGGGGCTGGCAGTCATTCCAGGCAGAGGCCAGGGCAGTGGCTGCAGACACAGCCCAAGTCCCAGAAATGTTCTGAAATGGCACATACCAGCTCTCAAGGGAGGCAGCGCCCTGTTCCAGGAGGAATTCAAGTGCAGGTCAAATCCGAGATGGCAAAGAGCACACCCGGGCTGAAGTGGAAGGCTAAGGTCACCGGTCACCATGGAAAGCACTCCCTCTGCCCACCCCAGCTCCCCAGGCCTTAGTTATCCCACTCGAGGCCCCGCCACCACAAAGCGGCCATGGCCTTGGCACTCAGCCAGGGATGGAAGTTCAGGGCAGCCATCAGGAGCTCGATAATTTATGAGACTAGATAAGGAGCTGTGGAGCTGAGGGGCTGGGCCAAGGAGCCGATTGCAAGGTTAGGAGAGCGAGGGCTGGCGGCCACCTGCTGGGCACATTTGCAGGAACTGAGCACCTGTAATGCGCTAAGCCCTGTACCCAGATGAACTCATTTCTACCATGAGCCCCATTTTACAGGAAGGTAAACTGAAGCTCAGAGTGGGGACTTGAGGAGCCAAGGTTAGTGAGAGGGTATGTGGCAAAGCCAGGATTTGAATCGGTCCGATCAACTTTTTAGAAAATGTTATCCTCCCTTAGAGAAAATTCCAATGATTGTGAACCCCATACCCACCTGGCGTGGGCCTCCATCCAAAGGGCAGGATTTTGAATCACTGACACGTTATGTGTAATGAGGCCCGAGTGTAAATTTCTGGTCAGCTTGGGCTGGGCTGTGTGACCTTGAACAATTTAGATAACCTCTCTGTGCCTCAGTTTGCTCACTCTGCAAAAAGCAGATCATCATAGGACCTTTATGAGCTTTAACTGCCTGGCCCCTCTGTACCTGTTCCTCCCGTGGTCCCACCTCCCTACCCTTTCCCACTCTGATCCCTCCCCCGGGTGCACCCTCAATGCCAGCACAAGGATGACCTGTGGGGTGTGCCTAGGGCAGAAGGCTGTGGGCTGGGTGCTAGTCCCATCTCCCTAGGCGGCCTTCTGTCTTCCCTGGTGTGTCCGTTTTGGGAACTGGGAGCTGTTTTTTGAATGTCCTCATTTTATTGCTACTTAACGTCCCCACCTCTGGCCAATTGGTCCACACTTGCATTAGCCGAGCCCAGATGCCTCTCCGGTTTTCTCCGCCAGCCCCACACTGGATAGCGGGTCCCTCCTATTGCCTTGTATAGCCCATCCCTGGGGAACCTGTCACTCCAAATGAGCTGTTTTTTTGTTCCTAGAATGGAACTGGATTTCTGGGTTTATTTCTTATTATGTAAGCAATGCCATGAGCCCTGGCCGGGGTGGTTCAGTTGGGTGGATCATCCTCCCATACACCAAAAGGTTGCAGGTTCGATCCCTGGTCAGGGCACATAGGGGAGGCAACCGGTTGATGTTTTTCTCTCACATCGAGGTCTCTCTCTTGAGCTCTCTTCCTTTTTTTCTATAATCAATAAAACATATCCTCAGGTGAGGAATAAAAACCAAAAAAAGCAATGCCATGAAATAGGGAAAAAAAGAATCCACGTGATTTCAAAAAAATAAGAAATATGTAAAAACAAGAATACGATTTCAACATGTGTGAGGAAGGATCTACCTAAAACACCAGTGGGTGGGGCCTCACGCTCACGCATCCACAAGAAATTGTGCCCCTTGAAGCTGAGCTCAAGGCCAGTACGGGGGCCAGCGACCTCTGGCTGACAGCCAGCCCCCTTTCTCACCAGACGCATCCTGTCTTACTGTGGCTGAAATCTGTCCTGGATGCTGCAGTCCACCATGGGCTTGGATGGAGACCGTCAGGGAAACAGAAACTCAGAGAGAAGAAGTCATTTGCTTGGGGTCACACAGCAGGCGCCAGGGCTGGAGTTCCAACCTGGAGCTTCTTGGCCCTTCTCTTCAGCAGATACTAACTGGTGTTCCCCAGGGGTACCAGGGGAGACAGCACTGGTGGTAACCTTGAAGATTATTGATTCAGGGGCAGGACAGAGCAGGAGATAGTACTATAATAATAGTGAAATTCAGGAGTGCAGAGTAAGATAAGTCAGGAAAGACTTCCTTGAAAGGGGGTTATTTGAGGTGGGGTATTGAAGGTTGTATAGGAGGTCACCAGGGCCCCTCAGATTAAAATGCAGACTGAAGCTCTGGCTGGGTAGCTCAGTTGGTTAGAGCATCATCCCATGTGCCAAGGTTGTGCGTTCGATTCCCCAGTCCGGTCACATACGAGAAACAACCACTGAATGCGTAAGTAAGTGGAACAACAAATCGAATGTTTCTTTCTCCCTTTTTCCCTTCTCTCTCCAAAAAAAGTCAACTTAAAAAATGCAGAATGAATCACAAGCAAATCATCTCTCTGCCCCTACCAGGTGTGCCACAGGCAGTGCTGACCTGCCCCCCTGCAGCCTCCGCTGGATGGGGTGGTGACCCCCACCCTGCTCCAGTGCCATGTGGCCCAACGGCAGCTCCCCGGGGCCCTGCTTCCGGCCAACAAACATCACGCTGGAGGAGCGGCGCATGATCGCCTCCCCGTGGTTTGCCGCCTCCTTCTGCCTGGTGGGCCTGGCCTCCAACCTGCTGGCCCTGACCGTGCTGGCAGGTGCGAGGCAGGGCAGCTCCCAGACGCGGTCCTCCTTCCTCACCTTCCTCTGTGGCCTCGTCCTCACCGACTTCATGGGGCTGTTCATCACCGGTGCCATCGTGGTGTCCCAGCACGCCAACCTCTTCGACTGGCACTCCGTGGACCCCAGCTGCCACCTCTGCCGCTTCATGGGCGTGGTCATGGTCTTCTTCGGCCTGTGCCCGCTGCTGCTGGGGGCCGCCATGGCCTCGGAGCGCTACCTGGGTATCACGAGACCCTTCTCGCGCCCTGCGGCTGCCTCGCAGCGCCGCGCCTGGACCACCGTGGGGCTGGTGTGGGCCACCGCGCTGGCGCTGGGCCTGCTGCCCCTGCTGGGCATGGGCCGCTACACTGTGCAGTACCCGGGCTCCTGGTGCTTCCTCACGCTGGGCCCCGAGCCTGGAGATGTGGCCTTCGGCTTGCTGTTTGCGCTCCTGGGCAGCTTCTCAGTGGGGCTGTCCTTCCTGCTCAATACCATCAGTGTGGCCACTCTGTGCCACGTGTACTACGGGCAGGAGGCCGCCCAGCAGCGCCCACGGGACTGCGAGGTTGAGATGATGGCTCAGCTCACGGGCATCATGGTGGTGGCCAGTGTCTGCTGGATGCCGCTGCTGGTGAGTGGCCCGTGCAGGGTCTGCCCTGGGTTCCCGCTGACCGTGGTGACTGGGCCTCCATCCATCCAGAATGAATTTCAACCCTCAGGGTCTTGTCCCTCTGAGAAAACGTGGACATGTGTCCCAGGGCCCACACTGGGATGACCTTCCTGGAGGAGCTCATGAGCCAGACACAGCAACCCCCAAACTGGGGCAGGACAGGACGTCTTGTCCACGGCAGTGTCCCCAGCCTTGTCCAGCACACAGTAGCGCATAGGAAACCATTTTTAATAGAATTTTAGCATTATAATTTATTTATTTTGTAAAGGATTTTCTCTTTTTCTTTAAAGATTTTATGTATTTATTTTTAGAGAGAGGGGAAGGGAAGGAGAAAGAGAGGGAGAGAAACATCAATGTGTGGTTGCCTCTTGTGAGCCCCCCACTGGGAACCTGACCTACAACCCAGGCATGTGCCCTGACTGGGAATCGAACCGGTGACCCTTTGGTTCCCAGGCCCATGCTCAATCCACTGAGCTACACCAGCGAGGGCTAATAATTTATTTTGATATTATAGAATTTTAATGTAATGCATTTATTACAATATGAACTAAACTATATTTAACATAATTTTTATTATAATGGTTATATATACATTATCATTAATTCTTGTAGTGTAATTAATACTTAGTTATATCAATTATCACATAATATAGTTACATATTTTATATTATCTAATTAAGTACTATATAATATATTACTATAATTATACATTATTAATACTTAATATTTATGTCAATTATATAATACTTAGCTACATAAGTATATTACATATTATATAATTACACATAAAATTTTAAACTATATATAATAATTAACAATATATTAATTATTAGACAATTATATTGTATTATACAATTGTTTATATATAATTTAAATGATATATCATGTGATATTAAATGTAAAACCCAATATTTAATAAAATATATTAAAATGATTTAATCTAAGTGTTTAATATAAAATTAATATAAAATTATTTTTCATAAAATTTATAAAATATAAAATTTAATATATGTAAAATCCCTTAAAGTAAAATATATAATATAAAATTAAATCATTTCATACACATTTTAGTATTACAATTTTATAATATATCATGAAATGTTTATAAAATATAAAATGTTTACTAGAACAATAATGCTGGCTGTGATGATAACTCCAACTGTTTGCACCTGCAAGCCTTCTCGCCTACCACAGTTAGCTGTGCCCAGGGGAGGAGCTGGAAAAGAGTGCTATTTTGTGGCCACATCAACAAGCTCAGAGCCCTGGCTGGTGTGGCTCAGTGGATTGAGCACAGACTGGGAACCAAAGGGTCTCCGGTTCTATTCACAGTTGGGGTGCACGCCTGGGCTGCAGGCCAGGTGCCCAGGACGGGGTGAGTGAGAGGCAACCACACATTGATACTTCTCTCCTCGTCTTCCCCTCTCTCTAAAAGTGAATAAATAAAGTCTTAAAAAAAAAAAAAAAACAAGCTCAGACCCACAGAGCACAGCAGTGACAGAATCAGTACGTGCTCTGCGCTGGTGGAGGGGCGGGGCCGGAGGCTGGCCCGCTGCCTGGCTAACTGCTCTGGCCCTTGACAGGTCTTCATCGCCCAGACAGTGCTGCGGAGCCCGCCAGCCATGAACGCAGCTGGGCAGCTGTCCGAAGGCACGGAGAAACAGCTGCTCATTTACCTGCGTGTGGCCACCTGGAACCAGATCCTGGACCCCTGGGTGTACATCCTCTTCCGCCGGGCCGTGATCCGGCGCCTGCACCCTGGCCTCAGTGCCCAGGCCAGGTCACTGTCAATGCAGCCTCAGCTCAGCCGGAGGCCCACAGTGGCATAGGGCCGGGGGCCGACATCAGTGGTGGCTCTGGAAGGACAGCGGGACAGAGCGCCTTGCCCATGCATCCCCCATTCAACCTCTGTCCTCCCTGACAGTCACGTCTGCCCATTCTGAAGTCCTGGAGCTGGGAGTGCAGAAGGGACAGAGGGCTTGAGTGGCAGGATTGTGAGCTATGTTCCATCATTCCTGAGGACCCCCAGCTCTTCCCTGATCCCCTTTTCCAAGGACCCTCCTCCTCTCAGCCTCCTCCGAACTCCAGGAAGGATGAGTGGGGATGCAGGGGGGTGTCTGGAGGCAATTAGACTTGTAAGCCTCCCCTTCAGAAGTCCTCAGGAAATTGGGGGTTCTGACTACTCAATATGACCTATTCTCTGAGGAGCAGTGCTCAGACACCCCTTTGACACCCCAACCCGAGAAGGCTCTGTCTAGAAAAGATTGAATGTAAATGGGCAGGACACCCGCTCTTTTGCCAAAATATATCTCAGCCCAGCTTTATTTTCCTTTGAGTCTGGAAGTCAGTCGGCATTTGTTGAAGTTTGGTGCATCATATTGCTATCCAACCATGCAGCAGCTGAGACAGGACAGGAGAAGGGCAGAGAGGGTGAGACTGCGTTGTTTACTCTCCCCGAGTCCTTTATTAAGTTGGATCTCCGGGACCCTCCGTACAGCCCCTAGAGAGGGTCCTGGTATTAAACCCATTTTGCAGATGAGGAAAAGAAAAGGAGAGCCCTGGCTGGTGTGGCCCAGTGGATTGAGCACCAGCCTGCAAACCAAAAGGTCACCGGTTCAATTCCCAGTCAGGGCACATGCCTAGGTTTAGGCTGGGTCCCTAGTAGGGGCCACACGAGAAGCAACCACACATTGCTGTTTCTCTCCCTCGCTTTCTCCCTCCCTTCTCCTCTCTCTAAAAAATAAATAAATAAAATCTTTTTTAAAAAAGAGAAGAAAGGGAGAGACACATGCAAGACCATGAAATGATGCCTGCTTCCTCCACTCTAGATAGAGTCATTCCCTCATAAGCTTATCGTTCAGCCATTCATCCACCTATCACTCAGACTACCAGTGCCTTGAACAATCAGCACCTGGTCTATAGTAGGCGTTCAATAAAGATTGATTGAATGGACGAGTTAATGAACTTTGAGGAGTGCCATGTATGTGCAAGTACATGAATACATGCACAGTGAGTACTTTAAAGCACCTGGCACACAGTAGGTGCTTAAGAAGCTGCCAGTGTTGTCATAGCTCCCCAGAGAGCCTCATGCCTGTGGCTTCCTCTGCTTTCCCCCAAACTCCCTCAGAAACCTCACACCTGGCCCTGACTGCTGTGGCTCAGTTAGTCGGAGCCGTCCCAGGAAGCGAAAGTTCACCAGTTCAGTTCCCAGTAAGGGCACATGCCTGGGTTGCTTGTTTGGTCCCAGTCAGGGCGTGTACAAGGGGCAGCCCATCAATGTTTCTCTCACATCAATGCTTCTCTCCCTCTCCTCATCTCTCTAAAAATAACTAAGTAAAGTCTTTTTTAAAAATCATTAAAATTAAAAAAACACAACACACCTGGCTGTATGTGCCTTTATTCCCATGAGCCCTCGAGGTACATGAAGAGCAAACCATTCCCTGCCCCCACCTTTCCCCTCCACAGGCCTGGGATCTGCTTACACCTCCCGGAGCCAAGCCCAATGAAACTGAAGCCCGTTTCCATTCTCCCTCCCTTCACCTGTGGGGGAATGAGGTCACCTGCTGCTTCTGGGGGACCTGAATTGGGAGAGGAAGGAGAGGGCGTGGGGTCTACCAGGGGCCAAAACTATGTAACCCCCAAGCTACGGCTCCCTGTCATGGGGAAGGGGCTCTGACCCCTGCAGAGCAGTTCCTGACTCCCTAAGCATGGGGGAGGGGGCATGCTCCTGAGCTGGGGGTGCAGGGGGCCGGGACCGCAGGAGGGCCATCGTAGAGGCAGAACTAGGGATGACAGATACGGTGGGTGGAGTGGACTTATGGGGCCCCAGCTGGGGCTTGGGGAAAAGGGCTGGTTTCTTGGGAGCCAAGGGGGTCTGTGACGGTGGAGCCAGGTGGGAAGGTGGTGGGCTTCTGCCCCGGCCAGTGCTGGCCTGGGTTCCATGTACCAGATCATGGGGCTGGGGCTGAGGCTGAGAGACTTTGCTAGGGGCTGGAGCAGGGACTCTGGGTGGTGGGCCTGGGGGCTGAGGTCGAGTTGGGGGAATGGGATCAGACTGAGTTCTAGGGTCAAGGCCAGGGATCTGTGGGCAAAGCCCATTTCTAGAGCTGAGTTGGATTCTTAAGCTGGTCTGGGTTCTAGAGCTGGATTGGGTTTCAGAAGCAGGCTGAGTTCTGGAACTATGGTGGATTCTAGAGTGGGGCTCAGTGTTGAAACTGGTCTGGCTTTCAGAACTGGGCTGGGTCTCAGAGCTGAACTGAATTTTGGAGCCGGTTTGGGTTCTGGAACTGAGCCAGGCTCCAGAGCTAGGCTGCATTCTTGCATTGTCCTGGGCTCCAGAGCTGGGCTGGGCCTCAGATCTGAGCTGCATTCCAAAACTGGTCTGGGTTCTGGAACTGGTTTGGGTCCTGGAATTGGTTTGGGTCCCCGGAACAGGCTGGGTTCTGGACCCAAGGTGGGTTCCAAAGCTGGGCTGTGTTCTTGAACTGGTCTGAGTGTCAGAGCTGGGTGGCATCTCAGAGCTGAACTGAATCCTAGAGCTCGGCTGGGTTCTGGAGTTCACATGGGATCCTGAGCTGGGCTGCATTCTTGAACTGGTCTGGGTCTCAGAGCTAAACTGAATCCTGGTACTAAACTGCCTTCCGGAACTGAGCTGGGTTTCAGAGCTGGGTTGAATGCTTGCACTGGCCTGAGCCCCTGAGCTGGGCTGGATCTCAGAGCGAAGCTGGGTTCCAGAGCTTGTCTGGGTTCTGACGCTGGGTTGAGCTCCAGAAACTGACTGGGTTCTGGAACTAAGGTGGGTTCCAGAGCTGGGTTGTATTCTTGAACTGGTCTGGGATTCAGAGTTGAGTCGAGTCTCAGAGCTGAAATGGACTCTAGAGGTGAGCTGAGTTGTGAAGTTGGTCTGCTTCACAGAGTCTGGCTCAATACCAGAGCTGCCTTGGGTTGTGGCCTGGAGCTGGTATCTAGAACTTGGCAGGGTTTCCAAGACGAGTGGAGTCCGAGAAGCTGATTGAGCCGTGCAGGGCTGGGTCTTGGAGCTCAATCTGCTCTTAGAGCTAGACAGGGCCGTGGAGCTTAAGTCTGTTGCTGCACTGGTCTGGGTCCCAGGACTAGATTGGATTCCAGAGTTTAGCTGTATTCTGGAACCCAATTGAGTCTCAGCAACTGACTGTGTTTTGGAGCTGGATGAGATTCCAGAGCCAGGCTGTCCTCCAGAACTGAGCTGAGTTCTAGAGCTGGGTTGGGTGCCTGGTCTGGAAAGAGCTCTGAAAATTGGCCAGTCCTTGAAGTCGGTCTGAGTCCCAGAGCTGGACGGCATTCTAACACTGGTCTGGGTACTGCAGTGAGAGTGGGGACCAGTGTCAGGCTGAGTGGGGGAAACAGGCCTTCCCTCAGAGATGGTTGAGGTTCCAGGGCTTGTCTGAATTCTGGAGATGGGCCTAGTTGTACCACTAGGCCAGGATCTAGAGCTGGGCTCAGTGTCTGAGCTGGACTCATCACTGGAGCTGGACTGCGCCCCAGAGTGGGGGTGGGTGCTTGAGTAAAACTGGGTTTTAGAGCAGGGCTGGGGTCTGGATCTGGACTGAGCTGCCGCATGCACCCGGGTTCCTGAGCTGGTCTGGGCTTGTGAATGGGGTTGGGTTTGGGAGCTGTCCTTGGATCCTGAGCTGGAGAGGCTTCTGTAGCTGGGCTGCTTCTTGAGTTTCACCTGGGTTTCAGAACTGCCTGGGGTTCCCGAGCTAGGCTGGGTGTCTGGGTTCCGCTGTGTCACGGAGCTGTCTTGCAGCCCAGAGTCAGGTTGAGTTTTATGGCAGGGCTTGGTCACAGAGCTGTGCTGGCTTCCAAAACTGGCATTGATCACAGAGCTGGGTTGGGTCTTAAAACTTGTCTGGGTTCCAGAACTTGACTTAATGCCAGAGCTAGGCTTGGCCTCAGAGCTGTCCTGGATTCTAGATGAGGGCTGGGTTCTGGAGCTGGGTTGGGTCATAGAACTGAATGGTGTTCTAGAGATGAACTTAGTTTCGGAGCTGGCCTGGGGTCTAGAACAGAGTTTAGTCTCAGAATTGAACTTGGTTCTCGAGCTGGGCTTGATCTCAGAGCTGGGCTTAGCCTCAGAGCTGGGCTTGACCTCAGAGCTGTGCTGTGTTTTAGAACAGGACTTGGCCTCAGAGCTGGGCCTGGTCTCAGAACTGGGCTTGGTCTCAGAGCTGGGCTGTGTTTTAGAACAGGACTTGGCCTCAGAGCTGGGCCTGGTCTCAGAGTTGTGCTGTGTTTTAGAACAGGACTTGGCCTCAGAGCTGGGCCTGGTCTCAGAACTGGGCTTGGTCTCAGAGCTGGGCTGTGTTTTAGAACAGGACTTGGCCTCAGAGCTGGGCCTGGTCTCAGAGCTGGGCTGTGTTTTAGAGTTCAACTTGATCTCAGAGCTAGCCGGGGTTCTAGAGGGGGGCTGAGTTCTAGAGCAGGGCTTGGTCTCGGAACTAGGCTTAGTCTCAGAACTAGGCTTGGTCTCAGAACTGGCATGGGTTCTAGAGGTGACCTCGGTCTCAGAGGTGACCTGGGCTCTAGAGGGGCGCTGGGTCTCAGATCTGAGCTGGGCTCTGGAGCAGGGCTGGGCTTCGGAAATCTGCCGGCAGGGCTGGGGAGTGGGGCTGGGCTCTGGACTGGGGCTGCGCTCAGCCCCAGGGCAGACTAGCCACAGGCCTCCTTGGCCTCGCCGATGGCGGCCCACACCTCCACCACAAACTCGTCCGGGAAGGCGAACTCGCCCAAGACGGAGTCTAAATGGCGTGCAAACTCCTGAACGCTCACTGTCTTCTTGGACGTCTCCACCATGGTGGACGCTGCCAAAGCAGGAGGGAAAGTGAGTAAAGGTGCTCTGGGACCTCAACTTCCCCTTGGGACCCCCACCTCCTCCCCATGGGCTGGCCTCCCCCCAGGGTCAACCGGCTTACCCTGGCCCCTTACCCAGCTCTGGGTCCCGAATGCCCATGTAACTCTCCAGCAGGTCATCCACCCTCCGAGACGCCTCCTCCTCAAATTCACTGGGCTGGGGGCGTCAGGGGACAAAACAGAGGGGAACCTCAGATCCCTATAGCCCAGGCTCCTATCGAGGCCCCACCCCATGGGTGAGAGCTGCCTGGGGCCTCATGTATCAATGCTTCTTCATACCACTATTGCCCTGCCTCACCATGGAGACCCATTTTGCAGGTGGAGAAACCAAGGCTGGGCAAGAGAGGTCTTACCCAAGGTCACACTGACTCAGCAGTGGAGCTCTAGGTACAAGGGCCCCTGAAGAACCCCCTCTCTTTCACTCACCACTTCCTCTACTGTGGCAGCAGCCCCTGAACGAAGCCGCAGGGTCTCCCGCCCGCTGGTCACTTTTGCTTCCACGGGGCATTTGCTGCTACGGCTCCTCTGGCTGATCATATCTGGAGAGGACAGAGTGGTGGAGGGGCACGTGTTCTGGAAAGATCCATTCTTTGTAAATCTTTGTAAATCTTAGGAAAACCTAAGCTGAGACTTTCTCAGTCTTTCTAGAAAGTTCTTTCTAGAACTTTCTCACCCTTTAAAGGCCTCCTTATGTCAGTAGCCTTAAAACAGCACTTTAAAAGCCCCCAGCCATGCAACAAAATCGATCTAAACACCTCCTCACCCTTTCTCGATCTTCCTGTACTTCCCCCACCCCCGATAGACTATGACAATACAGAAACTACCTGCCTGTTCCTGACACGGTGCCGGATGTTTCCCATCATGTCACCAGAAGCATCTAGAATCTTCCATCCGGTTCCATCCCCCCATTCACCACTGTCCCCAGCATCCAGAGAACCCTTTTCCACAAGGGCTCCGCCCACCCCCACTCCTGTCCCGAGGCCACAGGTGGCCCTCACCGAAGGCTCTCTTGGGCTGCACCAGGCGCAGGGTGAAGGGCTGGGCCTTGGGCAGCTCACGGAGCATCTTGGCGACTTCGTAGTGGCGGCAGCCGACGATAGAGTGGTCGTTGATGGCCTCGATGCTATCGCCCACACACACGGCTTCGATCCTGTTGATGATGCTGCCCTCCTTGATCCTCTGCAGGGACCCAGAGTCACTTGAGGGGCCACCTCCGCAGAACCCACTTAGATCAGTCACTCACCCCAGGTTATCCAGCACCTGGAAACTTGCCCCCACCCCCCCCACCGTGGGCACCTTGATAAAGGCGTATCCGGCCCCGTTGTCCGTGATGGTCAGCCCCAGTGCATCCTCCGTCTTAGTGACCTCCACCTCCTTGGTCTCGCCGCGCACATGTGCAAAGATAAAGTCCTCCAACCCTATCTGGCCGCCCAGGAGTTTCTGCATGTCCACTTTGTGGCTGTTTAGGGTGCAGAATAAGATCTGTCCCGAGGGGAGGAGGAGCCCAGAATTAATGAGAGCGCTCATTCCCCACTGTCTGTGCAGAATCCCCGGAGGTATGGGCTCATGGGCCTGATAGGGAAACCGAGGCACAAAGAGACATGGAACTGGCCCAGTCATCTGGTGGCCAGGAATCCAGCCTGCAGGATCTTCAGAATGCGGTGGGAGACAAGTAAACAGAACCCCAGAATGAGAAACAGGGTGAGAAGGAGGCTGTGGGAAGGAAGAACCCCCGTTTCCCAAGCCTGGACTTTCCGTTTTAATCCTTTGGTGCCCTGACTCTCCTTCCCCCACCATCTTTTTCAGGCCGTTCTGCATCCGCTGGCGCCCCCTGGGAGTTGCAAGACGCACCGCGCTGCAGCCCAGCCTATTACCCAGGGCACCTCCGACGTATCACCTGGAAAGGAGCTGCCAGGAACCCCAGCGCCACAGCCGCGCCCTGGAACCATGCCTGCGCTTCCCTGAGGTCTGGTATCCACCTCAGCTGGATGCGAACCATCTGGGGACTCACCACGCTAAGACCTGCTCATCTTTGTGCAGGGTGCTCAAAGGGGGCGTCCCCAGGGTATGGGCGTCACTGGGTCTGAGAGGTGCATCTCTGAGATATGGAGATAGGGCCCCCCATCTAGGAGTGGGGGGTCCGGAGTCCTCACCTCGGTGGGCGCTATCCCGAAGGCCTCGGCGATCTTGGCGTAGAGCTCCCGGACATTGGTGAAGCCCTCGATCTTGCCCGTCGGGCTGCCGTGAGCCAGCTGCGTGCGGAAAACTAAGCGCGGGCGGGCGCGAGGGGCCGCGGGGGGCTCCGAGGGCGAGGGAGGGGGCGCGGGCGGGCGTGTGGCCTCTGCCCCCGGGGTCTCTCGGGCCGCTGCGCTCTCCATAGCCAAAGGAGCTAGGCCACCCGGGCCGCCACCTCTGCTGCCGCCGGATCCGCTGCTTCCTGCGCCCTCCCCTCCCCCGGCCCAGGGCGCGACAGCCGAGCTGCCCGGGTAAGGGGATCCAGGAACCCGAGCCGCCTAGGAAGGCGACACCGCGGGGTGCGGAGGGGGTAGGACGGCCCCAGGTGTCCCGGCTCTGCTAGGGCCAGCTGCGAGCTCCCCAGGGACGCTGGGCAGTCTGCGGGGTCCTGAGCTGTAGCGCAGGAAAAACATGGATCACAAATAAGGACTGGGGCAGCTGGGCGCGCCCCAGCGCTCACTGGCCTGGACGCTCTTATTTAATCCTTGCAACAGCCTTAACAGGTAGGAAGAAGTAAGGTTACCCTGATATAACCTGAGCCACATCCTGTCTCTCCTCTGCCCACAGCCCTCCAGGGCTCCCACCTCCCTCAGGGTAAAAGCCTTAGTTTCCCCAGCTGCCCACGTGGCCCTGTATGACTTGCCCCCATCCCACTCTGCCCTCATCTTCTCTCTCCGGCTGGCAGGCTCTGCTTTCCAGCCACAGGGGCCTCCTTATTTCTCTAACATGCCAGGCACACTCTTGCCCCAGGGCCTTTGCGTGTGCTATGCCCTCTGCCTGGAACACTTTCTTCCAGTTCTCTAGGTGGTTCCTCCCCTCACTTCCTTCAGCTCTTTGCCCAAATGTCACCCGCTCTGACCACCTCTGCCAATCTCGCTTCCCAGCTTTCTTTTTCTCTTTAGCACTGAGCAGCACTCGACAAATCAGGTATTTTTACTTATCCATCTTGTGTCCCCATCTCCCCAATGGGAATGTCAGCTGCAGGAGAGTAGGGGCTCTGGCATCCTGTTCCCTTGCTGTATTTGGGTGCTCAGTGCCTGGCACACAGTGAGCAGGCACTCAGGCAATATTTGGTGAGGGCATAAATGGATCCCCCAACTTACACATGAAGAAGGAGGCTCCTGCACCCAGAATGCTCTGCAAGAATTCCCTGGGAATATAATACCAGGCACTGGGAAGTCCGGCTCAGTAAGCAGCAGTGGAATGCCAGGCAGTGGTGTAGAAGAAGGGCCTCCGCTTTGGAAGACTCTCAGAAGCCAGACATCGATGGGAAAAGCAGGCATAAGAAAATGGATGTGAAGTTTAAAGGCTGCAAAACACGACTCACACAACATGGGCCAGCCTTCAACACGGGGCACTTGTTGAGAAGAGCCAGGCACAAAAAGCCACAGTGTGTGGTTTATTTATATGAAATGTCCAGCACAGGGAAATCCTCAGTGACAGTAAGTGAATTTGTGGAGAAGGGGTTGGGGGTGACTGCTAAGAGGGACAGGGCTTCATTTTGGAGTGATGGAATGTTCTGGAATTAGATTGTGCCAAAGGTTGCACAACTTTGCAAATACACTAGAAACCACAGAACTGTACACATTAAAAAATGGGGGAGGGGAAACCAAAATGATTAAAATGGTCTTTTAGAAGATATACTCATGTGCTAAAAGTATGTAAAGACCTGCGCAGGAGCCCTGGCTGGGTGGCTTATTTGGTTGGAGTGTCGTCCCATACACCAAAAGGTTGCAGGTTCTATCCCCAGTCGGGGTGTGTACAGGAGGCAGTCCATCAATATTTCTCTCTCAAACACAGATGTCTCTCTCTCCCCCTCCCTTCCTCTCTCTCTAAAATCAATAATCATATCCTTGGGTGAGGATTAAAAACAACAACAGCCCTGGCTGGTGAGGCTCAGTGGATTGAGTACCACCCTGCAAACCAAAGGGTTGCGGGTTCGATTCCCAGTCAGGACACATGCCTGGGTTGCGGGCCAGGTCCTCAGTTGGGGGCGTGTGAGAGGCAACCACACATTGATGTTTCTCTCCCTCGCTTCCTCCCTCCCTTTCTCTAAAAATAAATAAGTTAAATCATTAAAAAAAAAACCCAACAGCTTTAAAGAAGACCTGCTAAACTCCAAATTCAGAATGGAGATACCTGTGCCAGGGAGGTGGCAGGACTAGGAAGCTCATTCCTTGGGGTGGGGTGACAATGTCCCATTGTATCAGTCTCCTAGGGTTGTCATAACAAAGTACCACAAACTGGGTGGCTTAAAACAACAGATTTATTCTCTCACAGTTCTGGAGGCCAGAAGTCCAAAATCGGGTTGTCAGCAAGACCACGCTGCAAGACCCTGGGTAGGATCCTTCCTTGCCTCTCCTGGCTTCTGGTGGTGGCCTGCAATCCTTGGCATTCCTTGTCTCCTCTCTGTGACTGTGTCCAAATTTCCATCTTCTTATAGAGACACCAGTCATGTTGGATCGGTCACCCTACTCCAAGCTGACCTCATCTTAAGTCCTGTCTGCAATGACTCCATTTCCAAATAAGGTCACATTCTGAAGTTCTGGGGGTTAGGACTTCGACATTTTTTTTTGGAGAGGGGGTGGGAGGGAGAAAGAGAGGGAGAGAAACATTGATGTGAGAGAGAAACATCGATCAGTTGCCTTTCATATGTGTCCCAACTGGGGACTGAACCCACAAGCTAGGCAACCTGTGCCCTGACCAGGAATAGAACTGGTGACCTTTCTCTTTGTGGGACAATGCCCAACCAATTACCACACACAAATCAGGGCAACATATCTTTTGAGGGGACATAATTCAGCCTGTAACGTGGGTGTTGGCCAAATTCGTCTCTGAAAGTTTTAGGATATATGCTTTTTTCCACTGGGGTAGCAGCTTGAAAGGCACCAGTGGCACACAGGGAGGACCTGAAGTGTCTGGCATCAAGGCAGGAGCTGAGGGACAGCTTTCTCCCAGACAGAAAGGCAGGCAGAGGCCATATCTGAGGAGTTGCAGGGTACTTTAAATATTCCATTAAATGAAGTCTCTGCTTCCTCAATAAGTTAAGCATAGAATTACCATATGACCCAGCAAGTCTACTCCTGGGGATGACCCAAGAATACTGAAAACAGGAGCTCAGACAAGAACCTGTACACGCATGCTCACGGCAGCACAATTCACAGCAGCCGAGATGAAAACAGCCCAAATGTCCATCAGTGGAGAAATGCAGTGTTTATCTGCACACTGGAGTATTACTCAGCCATGAGGAGTGAAGTGCTGATACTCGCTGCAATGCTGATGGAACTTGAAAACAAAGGGCTCAGTGAGAGAAACCAGATACAAAAAGGTACAGTGTGCGATTCCATTTATATGAAGTGTTCAGAACAGACAAATCCAGAGAGACAGGATGTAGATTCTCGGTTGTCAGGGGCTGGGGGAGGGCAGGCCTGAGACCCCCAATAGGGGTATGTTGGGGGGTCCTGGGTGCATCTTCTAGCCTAACCCCCTATAAAACACACACACAAGCTTGAAATTCAAATTTCACTTTATTTTTTAATTTAAAAAGCCCAGATTAAGCAGTGGCAAAGGGGCCACCTTCATGAGGGTCGCTTAGCTGGATGAGGGCAGGGGTGTCAGTACAAGCTCCCCCACTCTGGGGTGCAGGAACCCGAGGGCCACGGGCAGAAGGCCCTCGCCCAGGCGTGAGCGTGCCCTGCCAGTGCCTGTTGATGTGGGCACTTGTGGTCAGCACCTCCAGGTCCCTGCTGGTGTGGCAGGTGTGGGTTTGCTCCGCCCTGTGTCCCGGGGCAGATCCTGGAGAGCTGCTGTGGCCTGTGGCACTCTCCCTCCACCAGCGGGAGAACTGCTGTGGGTCCCCTTGTCCCGGGTTGTGCTGCCCATGTGTGGTGTCCCCACATCCCTGTAGTGTGACATGCCCTGTGAGGCCATGTGTTATGCATGGCAGATAACTTTTCTGGACTTGGCGTACTGGGGAGGTTGAAAGCTAGAGGGATGGTATAGAATAATTTTAGGGGCCTGGAGCTCCCAAGGTGCAGAACTGAGCCTGGCCCCAAAGGGTGGACCTCCACCCCTTCTCCAGGGAGGAGGGGTGGGGGAGGGGCCACAACCAGAGCTTGGTCTTCTCCGGATCCGCTGCTGGAGTGACCGACACTCTCATAGGTGCTCACTGCAACAGAAGCGGGGGGCAGTCATGGTGGCGGACTCCATCATCTCAGTCCTGCTATGATCCTGGGGGACACTAGAGGCCACCCCAGCTCCTCCAAACAGGTGTAAGGGTGGGGGACCTGGAGTTAACCCAATCTAAACTGGGCAGCCAGAAATCACCCAGAATAAACTGCCAAACCTTGGAAAAGTTCTAGCCCCCCAGAATGAATCTAGCTGGCCAAGGCAGGCAGAAAGATCCCACCCGGCAGCGTTAATACAGCACCCCGCCAGCTCAGCACCCACCTCCCAGTGGTCCCACCACTCGCCTCATGCCCCATGCACCAAGTAAGTCCCACCTGGTAACTCCCGAATGTGCCAGACCCTTAGAGAAAGATTAAGCTGCTGGATCCCACCCTACAGTGCCCACAGACCCAGGGGAACCCACTGGAGGGTGAAATGCAGACCTTTCCACAGAGGTAGACCAAAGCAGGCCTAGCCTGAGGCAGTCCCCCATACAGGGCCGCCCCACCCGGGCTGAGCAGGTGGGCGAGTGGTGGGGCACCCAGGCACACACCTGGCGACTTGGGCCAGGATCTCCTTGATGCGGATGATGAGTTTCTCATGCTGGGCGGGGTCTCGCTCAATGGCTCCATGCAGCCGAGCCATATAGAAGTCCAGAGTGCTGAGTGTGGGTGTCTCCCCCGTGCCTGGGAATGGCAGGGGGCCAGTCAGCCTAGCCCATTGTGGAGTCAGCTCCACGGCTGGGGTTCCACAGGAGCAAAGGTCAGAGGATCAGGGTTTGTAAAGGAAGGGTCCTGGGGAAGGGGCCCTTGGAGCATGTCAGGAGTAGGGTGAGGGATCAGGGCATCTGGACTTGAGATTAAGGGTCAGCTGTGGGAGAAGGTGGGGAGGTGGAGTCAGAAGATGTTAGTTGGTCTGGAGGAGGTCGTGGTGGGGAGTATGGGGGTCTAGTGGGGGAGAGGAAATTAAAGTTGGCGCAAGACAATCACTAAAGGCAGGCACGGATGGGTTGCAGCAGGCTGGTCAATGAGGGAGGGTCTGGCATGGGCTGGGGTTAGTGAGGGTGGGGCGTTACTGCTGACAAGAGGTGGAGCAGGACTGGGGGGTTGGGAGGGCTTAGGGTAACTGGAGGAGAGGTTAGCGAGGGTAGGGTTGGGGGCAGAGGCAGGTGCGCGCAATGCTCAGGGCAGAGAAGTGGTCAAACGGAGCCAGGCTCGACTTGTGAAAAGAAGCAGGGTCAGTGGGGTAGGGGCTCGTGGAGGATGGGTTCGCTGTGTCCAGGGACAAGGTAGGGAGAAGGGTCCACCAGGGGCAAGGCTCGCCATGACCTGGGGTTGGGGCTCGAGGTAGTGGATGGCTGGGTTAGCAAGGACCAGACTGTGCGGGCGGGGGCGGGGCTTCCGCACCAGGGACGGGCAGCGAGGCGAAGCTAGCGGTGAGCGCCTGGCGCACCGCCTGGAGCTGCTGCTGCAGCGCCAACGTCCGCCGCTCCTCCAGTGCCAGCTCCTGCTCCAGGCGCTCACGCGCGCTGCTCATGTTCTGCGTGTGCCTCTGCAGCACCGCGTTCTGCTCCTCGAAGGCCACGTTCATCTTCCGCAGGCGCCGCAGCTCCGCCTCCCGTGCTGTATGCAGTGAGGAGACAGGTCAGAGCCTGGGGCTCCCTCCCGCTACCCTCTGCCCGGGAACTATGCCGGCGCCAGCCAGTGCTCTGTTACCAGCCCCACCCTTTAGCTCCCAAGGCTAAGGGGCAGGGAAGGAATATGGCTCAGTTTTTAGGGGTAAATGCAGCCCACTCACTGCCTCCTGCCTTGGAGCCCTCTTTTGGCCCACCTTCTCTCCCAACACGTTTCCCCAGGATCCCCTAGTTGGTGCTCACCTTTGTTTTGGTCCAAGAACTCTTCAGTGAAAATGGGGACATCGAAGGTGGAGAAGCCATCGCAGTCCCCACCCTGGGACAAGACAGGTGGCAATGTTTAGGGAGCATCCAAACACCCTCTGGGGCATACCCCAAGCTTGGGGGGCCTCCTTGAACCACTCAGATCACAGTCTGCTTAACATTCCCACGGTGTGGCTGCCCTTGCTCTGTTCACACAGGATGGACGAGGGCTGCTCACTTCCCATGAGCACTGGAGCTGGCTCACCCAGGGGCCTCACCCAGGGACCTCAAGACTTCCAGACCTTTCTCACCTAGGTGCTCTCCTTAGAGGAGGGGCACTTACCTTGTGTCCATTCAAGAGGGTATTCATGAGCCCGGAGCCAGAGTCCTCTGGTGGGGGAGGGAGGAGGGCAGGGTCAGCCTCCCAGGTTTCCTCTGACTTTGCTCTGCTTTGAATGTGCCGTTCCCCCTGCCTGGAACACCCTCCTTCCCCTCCCCCCATGGGAGCCCCATGGAGTGGGTGGGTCAGTCTCCAGGGTCACACCCTTCTTGGAGCAGGCACTCAGCTGCCTGGGGGCTGGGACCCTTCTCACCTTTCTTGATCTTCTTTTCCTGGATCTTCTCAGTGCACATCTTGTAGGCTTCTGACTGCTGGTACGCCCGAAGCTCCTTCATGTACTGCTGCTTCTCCCGCTCGGCCTCGTCCAGGTACCGCTGGCAGGGCAGCAGGAGAAGGCTTGGCCCAGCCCTGGGGCAGGGGAGGCCTTCAAGGCCAGGCCCCCATCTCCATCACTCATTTCACTGCTGCACATTCCCAGAGTTCCTCGCTTACCCTCCAGACAAAACGTGGCCCCTCAGCCTACTGCTCAGGGTACCTCCTAGCTCCCCACTCCACTCCCAGCCTTTATAAGCTACCCTATGGTGTCTGAGTGACTGCAGACTCTGGCACCCATGCTTGCCCTTCTGCACCTATTTTGCCTGTTGAAATCCTACTTATGAAGGTGCAAACAGTTGGTGGTTTTTTACCAGGATTTGAAAATCGGGCTTCACATAAAAACCAGCCTGCACCCCCACTTCTTTAGATGTTGGGTGACCACACTGATTAAGTTTTATGTTTCCTCTTGCCTATTGCTACCTTCCCCACAGTTCTCCAGGAGGAAAGAAAGCCTCTCCACACAGGTCCTTTCGGGGACGTGGCTGCGGGGTTATCTGAGTGGCTGAGGGGAGGTCAGTGGTCTCAAGCCAGCCACATCCGCCACCCCCTGCCATCCACCTGCTTCTCTGTGGGCTGCAGTTTGCTCCACTCCGCACCCAGCATCTTGGTGATCTCAGGAAAGGGCAGGTCCGGATGGCGCGTGCGAATCTGCTCACGCCGCTCATTCAGGAAGCGCACATAGCCAGTGACAGGTGCTTTGGGACCATTTGGAAGGATCTTCTTCCGCTTCTTGCCTTTGGGCCAGCCACGCTTCTTCACCGGCTGCAGAACCAGACACCTCCATTGGGAAAGGCCTGGAGGGATGGGGCGGGGCCCAGAGGGGCGGGGTCTTGGAAGTCGTGGACGGGGCTAGCTAGGAGGTAGAACCCAGAAGGCCTGTAGTTGTGGTCAGGAGTTAGGATTATTAAGAGTGTTAGGGAAACCGTGGACCCAAATGAGGGGTATCAGAGGTACTGGGAGTAGGGGTTCAGGGCTGGGTAGCGTTTTGGGTGTGGCCTCTGTAATTATGGGCGTGGCATCCTTGCCCTGAAAGAGAAGCCCACAGGATCACCAAAAGGTGCTTTCACCTGTGAAGCGAGCAGTGGGAGGAGCTGGCATTCGGTGGTGGGTGGGGCCTGGTCTTACAGTAGCAGTGGACCTTATGGGGCGTGGTATCACCTTCAGGAGGGAAATCTGGACTGTGGGCGGAGTCACAGCGAATTCAAACTTAGTCTGAGGTGAGAGTGTTGCAGCCTGGGGATAAGACCCAGAGCCTCCCCCATCACAATGCAGGGACTCTCACCTCCTCCTCGTGGGACCCCTTCTCGCCGGCTCGCGGGCCTTCCCCTCGCTCTTGCTTGACAGCCACCACGAAGCCCCCATGCTGTCCAGGAGCCTTGCCACCCGCCGGCCTGGAGTCACGGGACGCCAGAGTCACCCTCATCCCTAACCCCGATGGCGGAGCTGGCAGAGAGGGGGCCTGAGTCCTGGGAGCAGGGGTCTCTCGGGCTCAGGGTCCGGGGTTCGGATCAGGAGCACTAAAGGAGCCAGTAAGGACTCCTGGGAGAGACTGAAGACACAGGACGCCCGGGTCACCCACACCCCCGACGGCAGATACGGCAGCAGCGAGGGGGCTCGACCCCTGCTGGGGGCATCCAGTAGGGACCCCTGCGAGGGACTGGAGACCGGGGGAGGAGGAGAAGCCCGACGGGGCCCTAGGGGAGGGCCTGCCCTGGTGGAGGGGATTGAAGACCGTGGGGGCCGGAGTCGCGGAGTTCCGAGAGGGTGGGCGGGGGCTGAGCTGCAGTCCCGAGTGGACTATGGGAGGGGAAGTCGCACTCACGCGACGGCCGCGCCGGGCTGCCTAGGGCCGTGGGACATGGCCGCTCCCGGCCGCACCTGGAACGCAGACATGAGACCGAGTAAGGGGCGCCCGAGCCGCCGACGGCGGGGCCCGGCTGGGGAGACCAGGAATGCCGGGCCCGAAGCGGTTGGGGGGGGGGGCCGGATCCCAGGGCTGGGAGGGCCTCCAGAGCGGGCGCCCCAGGGATCCTTTGTTGGGCGATCGGCCCCCAGGAGGCCCTGGTCCTCCCCCCCTGGCTTGGAAGCAGCCCCGTCCCAGCCCCGAGACCCTCGCGCCCCTGGCCCCTCGCAGGGCCCCGAGTTCCGCGGCTGTTTTCACCTCTAAAGAAACTTTCCCGGACCTCTCGGCTGCTGCGACTCTCCAACCAACCGCCCGGAGCCCGCCCCTGCCGTCTGCCCCGCCCCACTCCGCCCCCGGCAAGCTAATGATGGTCTCCACCAGCGGTCGGATTGGGGTGCATCCTTTCCCTGGGGTGTGACCATGCAGATGAAGGTCGGCGCGCCGGCCTGCGATTGGCTGAGGCGTCCCCTTAGCCGCGTGGGAGGTGGACGGGGAAGGCTGCGGGCGGTGCGTCAAGTTCGGCTGCGCTCGGCCGCTCTCGGGACTAATCAGGGAGCTTGAGGCCTCGCCGGGCGGAGCCTCTTAAAGGGCCGGGAGGAAAGACGCGGACTCCTCCGCTTTGGAAGAGGTTCCCGGCTCCTGCCTGACAGGCTTTGGCCCCGCCCCAGTTGCCACAGGAACGGGCGCAGGTTGCTAAGGAATAGGTTAAGGACCTTAGGGGCAGCCCGGAACCTCAGGGCAAGGTGGAACAGGTTCTTAGCACCCTGCAAACCCGGCAGAGAAGTTTCCCTTTTCTTGACCGGATTTAGGGCTCCAGACGCCCCTCTGTTCCTGGTCCTGCTGTGAGCCTGGGCTGGAGCTGCTCTCCCCCTGTACAATGCGGACGTTGACGATGTCCAGGACCAGGAGGCTGGGATTCTGTGAAGCTGAGACCAGGAGCCTTGTCAGGCTAGGGCTGGGATCAGGAGTTGGGCTGAAAGCATTTGGGGAAAGGTTGTGGGACAGGAAGGCTGCTAGGACCTCGTAAAGCTGGAGGGGCAGGGGGCTCTGCCCTTGGATCTTGGGGAGCCCCAGGCAGTAGTCTGGTCCTTTCATGGCCGGGGCTAGGGCTGCTGTTGCTCCCAGAATGCCAGTAGTGATCTCTGGGTGCTCACGACAGGCCCATTAGATACTAAACATTCCGCCAGACATCATCTTCTGCCCTCATCTCGCCCCACCCTCCCCCTCCTTACTCCACACATGGCTTCCTCCATGTTCCTCAAATACATCCGTCCATTTCATTCATTCCCACCTCTAGGTCTTTGCACTCGCTGTTCTCTCCACCTGGCATGGCCTACCGTCAGACTATCTGCCTGGCTCACTGCTCGACCTCCTTCAGGTCTTTGCTCAAATGTCACCTTCTGAGTGAGGCTTTCCCAGGCTTGTATCCCACCCCATACACTCCGTCTTCTTTTTCTCCATGTATCCATTTCCACCTCATGACCTGCCTGTTTGTTGATTGCTGTATTCCCAGCACATGGAACAGTGCCCACAGGAGCTGCTTGATACATTTTCATTAACTAAATGAATGAATCCTGTACATTTCCAAACAAGCAGGTACAGCTGGTTTGTAAAACAGTCTGGCAGCTCCTCAAAAGGTTAAATAAACGTGGAGTTACTATTCGATCCAGCAATTCCACTTCTAGGTATCCACCCAAAAGAAGACAAAAACCTATGCAACAGTGTTCACAGCAGCAGAATTCACGATACCACAAAGTAGAAACAACCCAAGTGCCCATCGATTGATTACTGGATAGCCAAAATGAGGTCCAATAGACTATGATGTGGAATAACAGAATATTATTGGCCATAAAAAAGGAATACATTGCTGAATCATGCTACAACAGCGGTGAATTTTGAAACATGATGCTCAGTAAAAGATGCCA
>CM052545.1:36659286-36792979 GCA_028533065.1 Trachops cirrhosus | reverse complement strand
TCCAGTAATCAATCGATGGGCACTTGGGTTGTTTCTACTTTGTGGTATCGTGAATTCTGCTGCTGTGGACACTGTTGCACAGAGATACATGTGACATAAAAAAACGGTAGACCAGGCCAAACATTCTTATCTCTGAACGTTATTGCTAAAATATGGAGATGACGAAACTCCATTGCATACAGAAATACAGTCACCGGTTTGAAGTGGTTTTTAATGTTTCAAATTCAGCAGATTTCACACAAATATGTTGTCTATCTGAGTATTAAAATTTTGAAAGTATAAATCAGCATATAAAAAAATCTAGGTAAGACTTCCAAGCTGAAAACAGAAGACCCGCCCCCTGATTCCCGCCTCTTTCCTTTGATGGACAAGTTCAGTGTTGCCATAGAAACTATTTTTTCACTCCCAAGGTCCTAGGCAAGGAATTCAGGACTCTTCCTGCACGTCAAAAAGAAATGAATGTTTTTGTTTTTGTTGTTGTTGTTTAATTTAAATTATTTAATTTAAATTATTTTATTGTTGTTCAATTACAGTTGTCCGTATTTTCTCCCCACCCCTTCCAAACCCACCTCCCTCCCTTGCTTCTGCCCTCCCCCTTGATTTTGTTTATGTGTCCTTTATAGTTCTTCTGAAAACCCTTCCTCTCACTGTCCCCTTCCCCTCCCCTCTGGCTATTGTTAGATTGTTCTTAATTTCAATGACTCTGGTTATATTTTGTTTGCTTTTTTCTTTTGTTGATTATGTTCCAGTTAAAGGTGAGAGCATATGGTATTTGTCCCTCAACACCTGGCTTATTTCACTTAGCATAATGCTCTCCAGTTCCATCCATGCTGTAGCAAAAGGTAGGAGGTCAGAAATGAAGGGTTTTGAGGTTGATTTTGAAAGCAGTTTGGAGTTCCTTGGCATTAAGAAAAATGTCTTGCACCTGGCAGAGTGGCCATCAACAATAAATCAACAAACAAGTTTTGGTGAGGATGCGGAGAAAAGGGAACCCTAGCGCACTGTTGGTGGGACTGCAGAGTCATGCAGCCGCTGTGGAAAGAAGTATGGAGTTAGCTCAAAAAATTAAAAATGGAACTGCCTTATGACCCAGCAATCCCACTTCTGGGTATATATATGAAGAACCAAAAACACTAATTTAAAAGAATATATTGAGTTCGCCAAACAAAAAAGTCCATATGTTTTTTTCCCTAAAATAAAAGGCACATTTTTCATTTTCACCAGTAATTTATTGATTTGGATATTTTGATTATGTCAGCTATCTCCCACTATTGGCTTCTAGTGGGTAGAGGCCAGGGGTGCTGCTAAACATCTTACGCATAAGACAGCCCCACAGCAAAGAATTATTTGTCCAAAATGTCAATAGTACCAAGAACCTTCACAAACCACTTTTGACACGTTCTTTTGACAGTCACAGCAGATTCTCCACACGCTGCAGAAATCTTTGTGTGTGTGTGTTTCAGTTGCATTTTTAGCTTTCTTGAAATAATAAAGCATAATTTGCTGAAAATGTGTATCTTCTTCCATCTTCAATATTAAAATGGCTACACAAAAGTTCATCAATTTTACAAGTTTTTAAAAAAGATTTTTTAAAAGATTTTATCTATTTATTTTTAGAGAGAAGGGAAGGGAAGGAGAAAGAAAGTGAGAAAAACATCATTGTGTGGTTGCCTCTCACGTGTCCCCCACTGGGGACCTGGCCTGCGATCCAGGCATGTGCCCTGACTGGGAATCGAACCAGTGACCCTTTGCTTCACAGACTCATGCTCAATCCACTGAGCTACACCAGCCAGGTATAAAAAAGATTTTTTTAAATTTATTTTTAGAGAGAGGGGAGGTAAGGGAAAAAGGGGGAGAAACATTGATGTGTGATCGGTTGCCTCTTGCTCACTCTAAATGGGGACCTGGCCCCCAACCCAGGCATGTGCCCTGACTGGGAATGGAACCAGTGACCTTTTGGTTCACAGGCCAGCACTCAGTCAACTGAGCCACAGCAGCCAGGGTTTGGTAAGTTTTTTAAATGCATGCTGATATGACAGCTGTTACAATCTAACAAAATTATTCTGAATGAAGTTAAAGACAACTAGGGACTATTAGAGTCATCGCATAGAGAGAGCTAAGTGAACTTTTGGCCAACCCAATGTATGCGCCCCTATGTTCACTGCAGAGTTATTACAATCGCCAAGCTGTGGAAGCCACCCAAGTGCCCATCGACAGACGAGTGGATAAAAAAGCTGTAACAAGCCCTGGCTGGTGTAGCTTAGTGGATTAAGCGCGGGCCTGTGAACCAAGAGATCACGGTTCGATTCCCAGTCAGGGCACATGCCTGGGTTGCAGGCCAGTTCCCAGCAGGGAATGCACAGGAAGCAACTATACATTGATATTTCTCTCCCTCTCTCCTTCCCTTCCCCTCTGAAGATAAAAAAAAAAAAAGCTGTAACAAATACATATAATTGAATATTACTCGGCCATAAAAAAGAAAGAAATCTTACTATTATGCTAAGTGAAACAAGTCAGTCAAAGAAAGGCAAATACCATATGATTTCACTAGTATGTGGAATCTAAAGAACAATATGAATGAACAAACAAAACAGAAACGGACTCCTAAATGCAGAGAACAGACTGATGGTTGCCAGAGGGGAGAGGGGATTTGGGGGACTGGGTGAAAAAGGTGAAGTTATTGACAAGTGCAGATTGGTGCTTATAAAACAGTCACGGGGATGTAAAGTACAGCACAGGGAACACAGTCAGTAATAATGTAATAACTATGTCTGGCGCCAGGTGGGTGCTGCGCATATCAGGGGAACACTTTGTCTAGCCACTGTGCTGCACACCTGAAACTAATACAAACTAATATTGAATGTAAACTGTAATCTTAAAAGAAGCACCTCTTGCCTTGGCTGGTGTGGCTCAGTGGGTTGAGCGCCAGCCTCTGAACCAAGGGGTCACTGGTTCAATACCCGGTCAGGGCACATGCCTGGGTTTTGGGCCAGGTCCCCAGTAGGGGGCGTGAGAAAGGCAACCGCACATTGATGTTTCTCTCCCTCTCTTTCTCCTTCCTTTCCCCTCTCTCTAAAAATAAGTAAATAAAATCTTTTTAAAAATTACTTTTAAAAAAGCACCTCTCCTTTTCCTTATGTTCAATAATGTCTTAACCACATAAATGCATCAAATAAAGATAAATACAGGGTGGAGCAAAAGTAAGTTTACAGCTGTTCATATAGAAAATAATACAATAATTAATAAATAATAATACTGTTTTTCAAGTAGTCACAACTGTAAACCTACTTTTGCCCCACCCTGTACTTTTTCTGGGGAAAAAAAGTGCCTTGCCATATTTTCTAGAAAAAAAAAGTGTATTCAGTCCAATTCATACCATCCATGCACACCACAATCCCCAACAAGCAGCATTTACTGTTTACTTTACGTTGTTCATACATTTATCTGAAAGCATATCCTTTTTGTCCCAAAATTGTAAATTGGTGTGCCTTGGCATTGTAAAGCTCTCTCAATTCGCAGCTCTCAGCGTAACCAGTAACCATAGGCACATAACCATTGTGTGTCTGAGGCACATGATTTCGTGCTAGTCTCTCTGCACTCATTTCTATGCTTCATTTGGAAATTTGTATGGTGTCAAACCAGGGAGAATATCCCTAGAAATATGAGATCCATTCAGGATGGCTTAAACTTTTTATTTATTTTATTAAAATATTTTATTTGTTTATTTTTAGAGAGAGGGGAAGGTAGGGAGAAAGTAAGTGGAAGAAATATCGATGTGCGAGGGATCAGTTGCCTCTCACTTGCCCCCAGCTGGGGACCTGGCCTGAAACCCAGGCATGTGCGCTGACTGGGAATCGAACTGGCGACCTTTTGGTCCACAGGCTGGTACTCAATCCACTAAGCCACGCCAGCCAGGGCTTATTTCTTTTTCTTTTTCAGAGATTATTTATTTATTTTTAGAGAGGGGAAAAGAGGGAGAGAAACATCAGTGTGTGGTTGCCTCTTGAGAGCCCCCAACTGAGGACCTGGCCTGCAACCCAGGCATGTGCCCTGACTGGGAATCGAACTGGTGACTCTTTGGTTTGCAGTATGGCACTCAATTCACTACGCCACCCCAGCCAGGGCTATCTCTGAAATTAACCCTTTAATGCAAATATTGGCCAAATCAATTTCACTTGCACAAAATTAGTGTATTAAGTCCACCATACTCCCCTTCATCAGCTTGTTACATTTCTTACTAAACATGCACACACATTGCTTTAGTGTCCCCAAGGCTGCATGTACAAAGCATCACAAGTGGGTGGCTTAAACAACAGAAATTTATTGTCCTGCAGCTCTGGGGGCTGGAATTCCAAGATCAAGGACTTGGTCTGGATTGGTTCCTACTGAGAATTGTAAGGGAGAAGCCGTTCCATTCTCTCTTCCAGCTGCCAGTGGTTTGCTGGCAGACTCTGGCATTTCCTGACTTGTAGAAGCATCACCTCGTCTCTGCCTCTGTAGTCACATGATGTTCTCCCTGTGCGTGTGAGTCTGTGTCCAAATTCCCCCTTCGTATAACGTCACCAGTCATCTTGTACTGGGGCCCATCCCACTCCAGTGTGACAACTAACTCCATCTGCAACTGCTCTGTTTCCAAATAAGGTCATAATCTGAGGTCCTGGGGGTTAGGACTTCCTCATATTAATTTTAGGGGGGCACAATACAAAGTCCAACACATGCCTACACATGTACACGTGTGCATGGGTATTTATCCCTATAAATCCCTCCGTGATTACACTACCCTCTTGCTGTAAACATCAGCTTGCAAATCTGCTCCTTCCACATAGTAACCTTTCTCAGAGTGCCTTTATGTTTGATGTGCAACAGTGCCTGCCTCAGTCCCTCTGACGCTGGGTAATATCCCACCGAGGGACTGGCCCACCCACCCCCTGTTAGCAAGTCCTGGCTGATGAACCTTAGGGTCTTTCCCAGTGTCACAGCCCCAGCTACAGATGTCCTGGACCTGTTTCCTGAGGTCCATGGATTGCTTTGCCAGGGTAAGGAGGACGTCATGAAATTAATTGGCTGTGGCCCTTGCCATTTAAAGCCTATTTGCCAACATGGGGTGGTTCAACTCTTCTTCACCCCCAGCAAGAGTCAGGGTATGGGCAGTGCTCCTGGGGCTTTATCGCAGAATGAATTCAATACAGGGGGTCACTTTAGTGAGGTTGAAAGGCTGAGAATGGAAAGGGAAGCACAGGGGCAGCGGCTGCTGAAATGAAAAGGTATGGGGACAGGGATCTCAAGTGTCTGAGGAGGGGGCACCCCCAGATGCTCAGGGATGTAGTGCTGAGCCCTGGCTGTGTGGCTAGAGCAACTTACAAAAACTCTCTGTGCCTTAGTTTGCATGTCTGTGAAGTGGGAGAGTAATGGCCTCAGGAAGGTAGTGAGGTCATTGGAAAGACTGAATAAGTTTAATTCAAGCTTGGTGCCCAGAATGAAGGCCAGTCCCTGCTACATGAAACGTTAGCTATTCTTGTCCCCCAAGAATCAAACCAAGAATTTTCTAGTGCAGGGGGTTCCCATCTGGGACAATTCAGTCCCCCAAGGGACACTGGGCCATGTCTAGAGACATTTTTTGGTTGTCATGACTAGGAAAGAGGGATGCTCCTGGCATGGAGCGGGTGGAGGCTAGGCGTGTTACAATGCACGGGACAGCTGCCTCTCACAAAAATGATCTAATGTCATGTGCCTGCTCCCCAGTCACCCTGTGGTCTAAGGACATTTGTGTTGAACCTCAAAATCCTCCTTCCCCTTTCTCCTTCCACACCCAAGCCCTAGTCATCCTGGGCTTGAGTCAGAGGGAGAAGATTAAAGGAAAAAAACCCCACCCCTTCCCTCTGTCTCCTTCTCAGGTCCGAGGCTGGGAGGCTGGACTGGGGCCATCAGGACATCAGATTTCTGGCCAGGGGAGGGGGGCGGGGGACGCTGGTCTAGCGTCAGAGGCAGCTGGGGACGCTCTGAGGGTATGGAAGGCTATTTGTGTCTCTCCTGACCCCAAGCCTATCTGTTTGTCCTGTTCCAAGCGCTGGGCATTCATCTCTCCTTCCGAACCTCCCTCCCTCTCCAGGGGTGTTAAACTCATTTTCACTGGGGGCCACATCAGCCTCACAGTTGCCTTCAAAGGGCTGAATGTAATTTTAGGACTGCATGAGTGTAACTACTCCTTAAACAATTAATTGAGAGCTTGGTGCTGCTGCCGGGTAGAAACAAGGTGCCTGGCTGGATAAAACAAGGCGGAGGGCCACATTCGGCCTGCAGGCCTTGTGTTCGCCACCTGTGCTCTAGGCAGAGCCACGTCTGATCTTCCCGGCAAATCGGATCCCCCCTCTTAGTCGGGGCACGTATGCCCTCCACTGGTTGCCCAAACTGCAGCTGAGGCCTGCCTTGGGATAAACCACCCCATCCCCACTCCCATAGGACTTTTTATCTGATCCTCCCACCCCTGCTGCCCCACCTTATTTTCTCTCAAAACCCTACCTTAGGTTCTGGGTTCTGAAGTCCTGACTCCTTATCTGCCATTCAATCAGCCTTCCAGGTCCCATTTCTTTAGCCGAGGCCCTCACTGTGGGGGACTGGGAGGGTCTAAATCTGTCCTTGTTCCTCAGACTAGGGGCTTCAAATCTTTAGGGCCCCAGTATTGCTCAGCATAAGGCCAGACCCACTGAATGAATGACTCCATGAATGAATGAATGAATGACGTGACTCTGGGGCAGTCCCCAGCTGGGCCCCAGTACCAGGGGAAGCCTTGTTCCTGCCTTCCCCACAGTCAGGGCCAGAAAATAGCCTGCTCCAGCAGGACCAGAACCCAGAGATGTATCGGGCTACCCACACTTGCTGGTGCTTTGTCTGCCCCCAGGGGCTGCCAAGGATGTTCCCCTGGGTTCCTGTCCCATCCAGGAAGCTGATAGAAGAGTAAATACTGAGCCACCTTTTCCTTTTCAGGTAGACCCTCCTCTGTTGGAGAATAAATATAACTCAAAGATAATGATCACATGTTGCTCAGCCCTCTAGTACCAGGCAGTAGTCTGAGCCCCAGTGTTCTCATCTGGAAAATGGACAATGAAGTGATGTAAAATCTCCTAAGGGTGTCATGAGATGAAAGGAGGTGAGGAATGGAAATGAAAAGCTTAAGCTAGTATTTTCAGAAGTCACCTTTCATTTCTCTCGGTGACATCTAAAGAGAGCCTGACAGGCAAGGAGGAAAAAAATTGAGATTCTTATCTTTCCTTATCTCTTTATCTCCTCCAAAGCAGTCTAGCCTTATCTCCCCTCTTCTGCTCTGTTCTCTCTCCCTCTCTCTCTCTCTCTCCCCATAACCCCACCCACATCCGTTTTTCAGGCTTCATTCCAAGAAAGAGTGTGTGTTTTGGTGGGTGGTCTATGTCAGTATGGAGACTGAGCTGGCACCATTTTGGCTGCCTGAACCTCAAGTTTATAAGTCCTGTCTGTTTCCCAGTTTCTGTCTGAATTCTGATTCTCTGCCTGTATGTCCCCCATTCAATTATTGGACGGATATTTATTTTCACTTTAATTAAATGTGTTGGGGTAACAGTGGTTAATAACATTATATAAATATTAAGTGTACAGCTTTATAACCCGACATCTGTGTACTCCATTGCGCACCCACCACCGAAGTCTAGTCTCCTCCCCTCGCCATGTACTTTACCCCCTTTGCCTCCTTTCATCTCCCCCAATAGCCTTCCTCTGGTAACTACCATTCTGTTGTCTCAGATATCTCTTGAGCTCCTACCATGTGCCAGGCATTGCTGGGGACAATGCAATGACTAAGACTGCCCTGATCCCTGCCTCCACGTGGATCACAGACCAGTGGGGCAGACAGCTGCTGTCCCGAGGGGGAGAGAGCAGATGTCAGGGTTGTGATGGGGTAGACCAGGGCACTGTGGGAGTCCAGAGTAACAACTGACAGGGACCCAGGTGGTGCTGAGAAGACTTTCTGGCTGAGAATATTAACAGCTAACACTTCTATCACTGTTAATATATATTATACCCATTCTAGAGCTGGGGCACGGAGGCCCCATGATATTAATGGGCTTATCCCAGCTGGGTCAGCTAGGAGGGGTGCAGGTCTGGCCCCCATGATTCTGGCCATGCAGGTTTAATACCATTGCTGGAGGAGGCCTGGAGGCCAGGGCAGGGGTGGTGGTGGGGAAACTACATCCAACGTTTGTTCAAACTTGAAACCGCTTGTGCGGTAACCTAGTTAGTCTGGGAGGGCAGTTGGAGGAGGGTGGGGAAGCGTCCAGGACACTGGCCACCCAAGTGCATACACCTGACTTGCTGTCAGGTGAGCATAGTGCGCTCCTGAGCCCGCTCTCTGTTCTTTGGGCGTGTTTCTGGACTGTGAGTTAGAAGAAACTTACTATGCCTCCTTCCCAGCTGGATGAGAAATTCCACCTGGGGCGCTTGGCACATTCAAAGCTCATTAAATGCCAGCTGGTATTATTATGATGATTATCCCCATTATTATCCTCAATAACTAATTAATTAGAACAAATGCGTCCTCTTCGCGTCCAATTGTGTCTTTCCCGGCGGAGAAGTCACCGGACCCCGTGTAGAGGAGAGCTGGGGCTCAGACCTCCCCGTAACGCATGACTCAGCCCACCCTGTTCCCCCCAGCCCACATTAGGCCTCGTAAAGCTGCGAGAAGGCTGCTGTGGAGAGTACCTGGCAGCCGGAGTCTGGGTGGGGGCTACCCTTGCGGCACCCCCAACTTCCGTGGTTAAGGGTCCAGAAAACCCCAAGGGACCGTGGAGCGCTAGGACCAAGCGGCTCCGTCGGCGCCGGGTGCAGAGGCCAGGCTAACCCCTAGACCACGCCCATTTCCCAGAGGATTGGCTTTTCCGTACCGGCACGCAGCCCGGATTGGCGAAGGAGGCCGCAGCTCCTGGGATGCCCCGCCCCGCTCCTCTTAATCTGTAGATTCGGGTTCACAGGGTTCACCCGCCCGCGGCAGCAGGCGCGCCGGGTTGGGTGGACAGGGTGGGCTCTGTGTCAGGGAGAGAGGGGCGCCAACAGTGGGTTTCAGGGTCCCGTTTGCGACGCGCCCGACGGCCCAACTCGAGTACGGAGCTCCGTCATGGGCCCGGGGCCCCCGGCGAACGAAGCAGGGGCGCCCCCGCGTCCGCTATCCCTGGCGGCCCGGCTGAGCTACGCCGTGGGCCACTTCCTCAATGACCTGTGCGCGTCCATGTGGTTCACCTACCTGCTGCTCTACCTGCACTCAGTGCGCGCCTACAGCTCGCGCGGCGCTGGGGTGCTGCTACTGCTTGGCCAGGTGGCCGACGGGCTCTGCACGCCCCTGGTGGGCTACGAGGCCGACCGCGCCGCCGGCCGCTGCGCCGGCTACGGGCCGCGTAAGGCCTGGCACCTGGTTGGTAAGTCGCGGCCGAGCCGCCCCCATTCATCTGCCTGCCCAGTGCTCCTGAGGCCTGGGCCTCCCAATCTATGTCTGCCCCAGGGCCTGAGCCAACACCCCCTGCTTAACTGCCCTGTTCCCCTACTGTCTCTCTGTTCCATGGCCTGAACCTGTCCCCGTTGTCTGCCCCATGTCCTGAGTCTCCCCACCTCTGTCTGCTTCATGACTGCTTGGCTGACCCGCCAAGCCCCCTTCATCTGACTGTTGGTGTTTCTCTGCGGTTTCGCTTCCCTTTGTCTCTCTGACCCCTGGGGGTTCCCTGAACCACATTTGGGTTGGGTCTGACTGCCCAGCACCTCCTTTGTCAATCTGTCTTGTCTGGCTTGACCTGTCCATTTCTGTATCAGGGTGACCACCAGGACAACTTGGTGTGAGTGAGGGTCAGATTGTCTAGAGCAGGGGTGTCAAACGCATTTTCACCAGGGGGCCACATCAGCCTCTGGTTGCCTTCAAAGGGCTAAAATAATTTTAGGACTGTATAAATGTAACTACTCCTTAACTGTTAAGGAGTTGAAATTACATTCGGCCCTTTGAAGACAACCTCGAGGCTGATGTGGCCCCTGGTGAAAATGAGTTTGACACCCCTGGTCTAGAGCCCCCTCTGTGCATCCCCCTCCCCCATCTCAGGCAACCTTAGGTGTTTTGGGGGAGCTGCCCTGGCAGCTTAGAGTTGGGGGTGAGGGAGACAGAGGGGCTGGGGGTCTGTGCCTGATGAATGGGGATGGAGTCTGGGGGCAGATGAAGGGGTTGCCCTCTGGCCTGGGGCCTTTACCTGCCTAGAGGGCTGTCAGGAGAGTAGGCGGCAGGTCCTAGGGAGTAATGGTGCCCTGCCCTGTGAGCACTGATGATAAGGCCTGCGTCCACGCATCCCTTCTCTCCCGCCCAGGCCCTGGGCTTGGAGATTAGCCTCGGCCATATTCCCTGCTGTTCCTACCCTGGCAGGAGTGCCTACACCCTGGCATTGGGGGCCTGCCTGGAGTTTCAGGAGGCAGGGCCAAGAATCCTGCCACTCAGGGAATTCTGGACAGCAGCTTTCTAGAAGGCTGGAAGGGGCGTCTGGTATTTTCTTGTCCTTGGGAACCATTATCGGGGAGGCAGTGATTTCTCCTGGGCCCTTGTGAGTGACATTTTTTTGCCAGCCTCAACAGATCTCTGAGTAGCCCAAGGGTGGCTGGCATTGCTGTGGCCACATCCCAGGCTGGATTTCAGGTGTGTCAGGTGCTCATGACAGGACATTGCCTTTGGGGTTTCAATGGATGAATAGGAGTGTGTGTGTGTGTGTGTGTGTGTGTGTGTGTGTGTGGTGACATTCCAAGAAGTTGAAAGGGCTCGTACAAAGGTGTGAACCATCATGGCTTTGAAGCTGCTGAGATGAGAAGTAGCCCAGAGCAGTAGGAGCTCCCACTTTCATACTTAACTCTCAGTTCTCACACAATCCCCAGGAAGCAGACATTTCCATTTTCTCCATTTTCTAGAAACTGAGGCCCGAAGAGGCAAAGTCACATGCCCGAGGTCCCCCAGCCAGGCAACCTAACTCCTACAATGGTTAACAGGCCTGGGCAACAGCAGGGTGGAGTCCGGCCAGGGCAGCACATGCTTCTGACCAGTATCTTTGATTGGTGCCTGGCCCGCAGGCATCTGTTCAGGATGCTCCTCCCAGTTCCAGAGAAGGAACCTGGCTGGCTGGTTTTGGTTTCATTTCCTGATTCCAGGGCTGCAGGGGAGGGCCCAGGGTCTGTGGATGAGGTCATCTCCGGAGCCTGGGGGAGGAGGGAAGTCCAGCTGCCAGACTCCTTCCAGGGGCAGGGATGGGAGGAAAAGTGACTTAGACCTGGTACCCACCCCAACAGGGCCCACAGCCTGGTGGGGTAGGCAGGCAGAAAACAAGCAAACGGACAAACTAAAGAATTCCCAAAAGAAAGCAGGGTCCAGAATAGAATGCATCGAGGCGGCAAGGGGACTGTTGGGGACTGAGCTGGTAAGGAAGGGGTTCTTTGAGGAGGGTGGTGTTTGAGTTGAGGCCTGAGGGATGGAAAGGAGAAGAGCATTCCAGGCAGAGGCCATAGCCTGTGCAAAGGCCCTGAGACGGGACTGTGCCTGGCATGTTGGAGAAACAGCCAGGAGCCCTCTGTAGCTGGAGCAGAGTGAACGAGGGGGAGAGGAGGAGGAGGTGTGGGTGGGGAGGTGATGGGGGCAGGTCATGCAGGGCCTTGTGGGCCTTGGGGAGAGTTTGGGCTTGTTCTGAGATACTGGAATGTTTGCCAGGGAGAGGTTTTCTTATGAGCTGATGGGGAGTCTGGGGCTCATGGAGGGCAGGGTCCAGCATCATCACCTGGCCTCCTGACTCCTGGTGGCTCTACCAGGTCCTTGATAGGAGCTGGGGAGGAAAAGCCTCACTCCCTGGGCAAGATGGGAAAGGGAAGTTGTGGGTAAATGGTGTGTCTGTAGTGGGCGGTTTTTCAGGGGATCCCCACAGCCCCCTTTAAACCTGCTGTGTGACCTCAGGCTCTCTGTGCTTCAGTTTCCCCACCTGTCAGGGGCAACTTCAGTTGGCATGGGGAGGCCCAGCTCTTGCTCCCTCTTACTCCCCAACCGTATGCCCTGGTCCCGTCTGCTCGCCTATTATGGTGTGTGGTCTCAGGACCACTCCAGCCTATTCTGTGTCTCAATTGAACAAAAGGGACATATAGCTTGGACTGGTGGGTGGAGGCCTCACCCCTCTGTCCTGTTTGGCTGTGTGACTTCTGGAGGACCCCAGATCTGTCTGCCTCAGTTACCCCATTTGTCACAGCTGCCATAAGCCTGTGGTGCCCAGAGCTGCTGACCCCACATACCCTACTGTGTGACTTTGGGAGGACCTCTAGCGTTTTCTGTGTCTGTATTTTATTCCCACTGGGGCACACCCCAGGGAGCTCTGGGCCACCGTGGAAAGGTCCGGCGATGTGACCTGTCCCTGCTCTGCCCGTCTACAGGCACCACCTGCGTCCTGCTCTCCTTCCCCTTCATCTTCAGCCCCTGCCTGGGCTGTGGGGCAGCCACGCCTGAGTGGGCCGCCCTCCTCTACTACGGGCCCTTCATTGTCATCTTCCAGTTTGGCTGGGCCGCTACGCAGATTGCCCACCTCAGCCTTATCCCCGAGCTTGTCACCAATGACCATGAGAAGGTGGAGCTCACGGCTCTCAGGTACCACCTTGGTGGGACAGGATGGGGAGGGCACACGCACAGCAGGTGAGGCCACAGGACCTGGGGCCAAGTCTGTGTGTGCTCTGCTTGGTCGTGTGGCTCTGGGTCTCTCAGCTCCGGCTAGACTCCTGCAGTGCAGCGGATCAGCCACCTGCTGCTGCTTGCGTGGACGACCACAAGAAGCTCCAGACAGCACGTGCTTATCAGTCAGGGTTCTGGTGGGTTAAGACTCTGTCTCAGCTCAGCTGGGTTTTTGGCTTCAGTGTCAGTCTTGAGGCTTCAGTCGAGGCATTGGCTAGGGCTGGCCTCATCCGAGGCTTGGAATCCCTCCTCCTTGCTCATGCGGGTGGTGCCAGAATTCACCTTCCTACAGATGTAGAGCTCTGGTGACTTGCTGATTCTTTGACACTAGCAGGAGAGTCAGATCCCAGACATGGCTTAAGCCCTTTTTCCAAGAATCACCAGGATAAGCTCCTTGAATGGCATCTGCAAAATCCCTTCCCCTGTGTCACAGAAGTTGCCTAAATATGGGAATGACATCCCCCCATATTCATAGGTCCCATCCCCGAGGGGAGGAGATTAGGCAGGGCAGGACCAGGGTGTGGGAGTCTCAGGGCCATCTTAAAATCCTGCCTGCCGCAAGCAGGTACAGTTGGCACCCAGCTTGCTTTGAGGAGGTTATTCTGGTTTTGAAGATCACAGGAGCATTAATGGAGAGCTTGCTGTATGCTAGGCACAGTTCTAGGCCCTTCACATAACAGACCGATGTTGTCACGTGCCCAGAGCCAGACCCATGTACCTATGGGACGTGTGAGGTAGGAGAAAGGTACAGGAGGTGGCAGTTCCAGCCAGAAGGCAGAGCACGAGTGAGGAGGACCAGCTGCTGGAGCTCAGAGAGCCCGGCTCACAGTTGGCACCCGGTGGGTGAGTGTTACTCTTGCTGTTGGGGTAGCGTCTGCCTATCTCCAGCTCAGCTTGTCTGGCTCCGGTCTGGCCTCCTCTGTACCCCTGCCTTTGAGTTCCCCATTATGACTGAGAG
This sequence comes from Trachops cirrhosus, assembly GCA_028533065.1. Lineage (NCBI taxonomy): Eukaryota > Metazoa > Chordata > Mammalia > Chiroptera > Phyllostomidae > Trachops > Trachops cirrhosus. The sequence goes on along the minus strand of CM052545.1, from coordinate 36,779,279 downwards.
CCGCAGGTGCTAACGGCAGGGGTTGCTCAATGCCTGGGCCCCTGAGGGCCCTAGATGACAGTGGACAGGCTAGGTCAGGCCAAGCTCTGATGTGCTTTCTGCCTGCAAACGCTTTATTGCCAACCTCATGTCATCTCCACTGTGGCTTCTGGGTTAGCCTGGTTCTCACTTTTAGAAGGGAAGCCGACTCCTGGTGAGATCCAGAGGCTGCCCCCCAGCCCTCACGGTTTCCAGTCCCTGGAGAGACCTGGCTCCGGGGCCTCGGGCAGGAGCAGACCAGGTGATTCTAGACTTTGCCCTGCTGCAGCCCAGGATCTGGGCGCCAGGAATTGCCGAGTCCTGCTTCTGAACCCCTAGAGTTCTCAGACTTGGACCGAAGCCCCAACTGGCCCTGCTTTACTGAGGCTCTGCATTCCAGCCCCCCGGCATGGTGGTCAGTGGTCAGAGTTGTAACTCATCAGACAATGTGCAGGCCGGGGAAGTGGGGCTGGCAAGGGCTTCCCTGGGGCCACCCAAGGTTTGGTGGCTGAAATTATCCGTCACCTAGAAGTTCCTTTGACTCTACAAGCAGCTCTGTGTGGCTGCCTGGGGAGGAAGTGGCCACGTTGTTTCCCGGGCTGCCATGCTGAGGCCTCGCCTGCCCCGGCCAGGTACGCCTTCACTGTGGTAGCCAACATCACCGTCTATGGAGCTGCCTGGCTCCTGCTCCACCTGCAGACGTCTCCACATGCGGGGCCCATGCAGGACGTCAGTGACCAGCTGGGGATCCAAGATGTGCCAGTGTTTCGGGTGAGTTGGGATAGGGGGCAAGGATGCTGCTGGCAGGATGGGACATCCCCTACTTCTCCCCCCAACCACCGTCCTGAACTTGGGGCTTGGACTGTGAGAGCCACTGTTGACGCCTCTCCTGCTGGATCCTCAGAACCTCTCCCTGTTGGTGGTGGGCGTCGGAGCCATCTTCTCACTGCTGTTTCACCTGGGAACCAGGGAAGGGCGCCGGCCACTGGTAGAGGAGCCAGATGAACACAGCCCCCTGTTGGCCCCCACCACAGCCCGCCCCTTGCTGCTCTGGAAACACTGGCTTCGGCAGCCAGCCTTTTACCAGGTATGTCATGGGGGCACAGCAGGCCAGAGTGGATGCCCGTCTCCCACCTGGCCCTTACTGCGTGGGGTGGCAAGCAGGGATGTCCAACAGGCAAGCCAATAGCGGATTTTCCATCCCGCAGGCAGTGCAGACACTGCTGATCAATTACTGCTCTTTTCCACCTGACCAGCTATGGTCATTACTAGTGGATCAGACGACAGCTGTGGCTAGGCCCCCAGTGTCCCCTGCTGGCAGGAGTAGAGAAGGGCCCTGCCTGATCCCTGAGTCATCCGTCTGCCCATACATAGGTGGGCTTGCTGTACATGAGCACGAGGCTCATTGTGAACCTGTCTCAGACGTACATGGCCATGTACCTCACCTACTCCCTCAACCTGCCCAAGGTGAGCTGGGCAGGGAGGGCCAGGGCTGTGGGGTGGGCCCTGAGCCTGAGGAGCCCCACCTGACATGCCTGTGTCCTCTGCCCCAACAGAAGTTCATCGCCACCATCCCGCTGGTGATGTATCTCAGTGGTTTCTTCTCCTCCTTCCTCATGAAACCCGTCAACAAGTGGATTGGGAGGAATGTGAGTGTGGGGGTCAGCAGGGGACAGTGGGGGATACCACAGGTGGGAACCCTCAGAACTCAGATGCACAGAACCCAGGTGATTCCATACCTTGGCCTCCATACCTCGTAGATGCCCTGTGTCTCCAACCCATGTTCTAGAATCCTGGTTTCTGAGTGTCTTGGGACTGCAGAGCTCTAGAAATTTCTGTGCCAGTCAGTGCACCAACCAGGGTGGCTACTGAATACTTGAAACGCGACAGGCATGACTGAAGAACCGAATGCTTCATTTTTTAAAAAGATGTTTATTTTTAGAGAGGGGAGGGGAGGGAGGGAGGGAGAGAGAGAAAACCATTAATGTGTGGTTGCCTCTTGTGCACACCCCCCACTGGGGACCTGGCCTGCAACCCAGGCATGTGCCCTGACTGGGAATTGAACTGGTGACCCTTTGGTTCACAGACAGGTACTCAATCCACTGAGCCACACCAGCCAGGGCTGAATGTTTCATTTTATTTAATTTTAATGAATTTGCACTTAAGTTGTAAATAGCCACCTGTTTCTAGAATGTCAGCTCTCTGATGAAGTCAGAGGTGGGGATTCCTTAGGGATGGTCCAACTTGACCCCCTCACTTTCTGGGGTTAGGGGCTGGGGTCGGAGGACTGAAGAGCAGAGAGGGCAGGTGCCAGGCTGGGAGCTGCCCAGCGAGGTGGGTCTGACGCTGGTCTCCTCTGTAGATGACTTACTTTGCGGGCCTGCTGGTAATCCTGGTCTTTGCGGCCTGGGTGGCACTGGCGCATGAGCTAGGTATGGCTGTGTACGCCGCAGCGGTGCTGCTGGGCTTGGGCTGTGCCACCATCCTCGTCACCTCGCTGGCTATGACAGCCGACCTCATCGGCCCCCACACGGTAGGACTGGTGGGCAGGGCTGGGTGAGGGTTGGGGACCAGGGCCCAGACCTTGGGTGCTGATGTCCCTGCCTGTGTCCCCCCAGCACAGCGGAGCCTTTGTGTATGGTGCCATGAGCTTCTCAGATAAGGTGGCCAATGGGCTCGCGGTCATGGTCATTCAGAGCCTGCACCCCTGTTCGTGAGTGTGACTCATTTGTTAGTTCATTTACCAAGAGCGTGAGAGGGTGGGGAGAGGCTGAGGGCAAGTTGTGCAGGGCCTTGTGGAGGACTTGGCTTTTACCCCTGGGGGTTGGGAGCCCTGGAGGGCTGTGGACAGAGGAGGGGCACCCTCTTAAGGCTGCGCCCAGGACAGTATGTGGAAGGTGGGGACTAGGGTGGAAGTATCCACACTGGTCCACACAGGTGGGTGATGATGGGCTGGATCAGGTGAGGTAGAGGAGGAGGGAGCAGTGGGCAGATTCAGGATAGACTCTGAAGGCAGAACTGGCAGTGTCGGCTGAAGTGTTAGATGTGGGAGGAAAAAGGGTTGAGGGCGATCCACAGGTTCTGGCCTGAATGCTGGGGAAGACGGGGCTGCCCACAGCTGAGGTGGGAGGAGTGGGCGGTCCAGGCTGAGGCTGGAGGGTCTCCACAAGTGTTCACTCCAGCTCCTCTGTCCTCCCCTCCCCCAGCTCAGAACTCTGCTGCAGGGCCTGCGTGGGCTTCTACCACTGGGTGATGGTGGCTGTGACAGGCGGCGTAGGCGTGGCCGCCACCCTCTCTGTGTGCAGTCTCCTCATCTGGCCCATCCGCCTGCGGAGCTGTGAGTTACACACCTCTGCCATTCCCAACCTGGCTGTGGGTGGGGGTGCTGGGGCAGGCCCCACGCTCACTAACCCCACACCTAACCCTCTCTTGCAGGAGCCCCTGGAGTCCAACCCTGACATTTCCCCATGGCCTCCTGCCCTATGGAAAAAAGCTCAACTGTGCACATTCCAGCCCCTGCTCCTCGGGTCCCCACCCCTCCCCTTCCTCGCCTGGCTGCAGGGATGGTGGGTGAGGACAGGATGGGCTGGACTCATCTCTGCTGGGGTGGGACACCTAGCTGGGCCCTCTGGTATCCAGGGGTCTGTGGGTCCTCATGGGTTTGGGGGTGCCCAAGCCTAACTCTAACGGATGACTTGGGATGCTCCAAGTTGCATGGGGGCAGGATGTGAAGGTCTTGGGGCCCTGGGGCTGCTCCAAGCTCAGCCCCAGCCCCATCTCACCCCTGGCACAGCGGGGGTCTCCAGGGTGCTGCTGACAGTGAATAAAGAGCCGCTTGCGGGGAGATTGGGCCCCAGCTGTCTGCCTGGCCCCGGAACACAGAGGGCAGCAGGGACCTTTGTCCTGGACCTCTGGCTAGTGACTCCCTTTCCCTGACTGACCAGCACCCCAATCCCCAGATGTAGACAGACATCCAGGGACAGGTGCAGCGTCCCCACAGAGGGACAGTGTTTATCAGACTGCAGACGTGTAGCGGGGTTGGGATCGCTGGCCAGTGGATGGGCAGTAGGGTTCCAGGTCCCACTGCCGGTAGTTCTGGGCCGTGAAGCGCGGGCGCTGCGGTGCCGACAGGTAGGGCACGTAGTCTGAGGCTGGCCCCAGCGGCTCCACCTCGTACTGGTGCCTGTTGACCACTGTGGGGCAGGACTCGGGTCACTGCCTGGGTCCAGCTTCCTGGACCCAGACAGTTTTACCCCCAGCCCCCGGCTGCTGTGATGCCAGCCTCACCGTATTCCTTGCCCCAGATGGGTCGGTCTTTCCATAGCATGGTCCCCCACCGCGGGCTGCGGACCCTGTACTGGGCGGGCACGATGGGGTCATACCAGGCAGTTTCCCGGAGGTGCTGGGTGTAGGCTGCAGGGAGAATGGGGGAGGTCATCATCTCTGGCCCTCTCTCTCCCCTTGGGGTGGCTTGTGTCAAGGCAGGTGACCAGGCACTCACCTGAGGGCATGCTGTGCTTGCGGTGGCTGTAGCATCCAAGCCAGCGGGCATAAGCCTCCCGGTAGGGGATGTCCAGGGGCCTTGGTAGCGTGTACCAGGCTTCTCGGAAATCCGAGTTGGTTAGGCCAGTATACCACAGCTGGCTGGCCGCGTCACATCCCATGGGCGTGTAGGCCCAGCGTACCGCCTGCTTGATGGCTGGTGGCCAGCGGGGCCCCATGAGGGACAGGTAGTCATCACTAAGGATTGGGGACAGAGGCTAAGCTTGTGGCTGTCCTCTCGCCTGTCTTGGGCCACAACTTGCCACAGCTTGCCTCTAGAGATGGCCTTTTACCCTCATCGCCACATGTTGCAACAGGGAGGGGCAAAGGCCTGGCTCACGGTGCGGAGGGCCTTCATCTCCAGGTGGCTTGTCTCTCAGCACTGGATGCTCCCCCCTCTCTGCCACATCCTCCCCAGGACCCTCACTAAACCTTTCACTTTTTCTTGTCTCTCCCCTCAGGGGACACCAGGGAGGTGGGATTTGAAATCTCTGGCCCTTCCTGGGGTCCTAAGTCCTTGTCCACCCTCCCAGATGTAGGCTCCTTCCCCCAGGAAGCCCCTTGGCTTGGAGGCACACCAGGATGAAGTGGGCTGAGCAGCCCAGGGAGAGCAGGTGAGGGTGCCCAGACTCCTGGGAAGACCCTTGGTGAGGGACCTTTGTGTTGTCACCAGCAGGGTGTGATGACGAGCTCACATTTAAAGAATAAACTGTGTAACTACACATTCTGTTCCAGGGGTCATCTCTCGTGCGAGTCTTTAGGCTAAGAGCACAAGGAGGGCTTCCCTGAGGAGGAGGAGGAGGAGGTGACCCACTCCAGGTGAAGGGAGTGATGTGCAAAGGCCCTGGGGCAGCAGAGGACAGTTAAGGAACAAAGAGGCTGCAGTACAGAGAAGTTAGTGTGTTTCTCTCGTCTCCCTCCCTTCCCTTCTCTCTAAAAATCTTAAAACCCTTCAAATAAAGAAAAACCTGAAGCTGTTCATGTGCAGCTGCAGGAAACTTGCTAAAGCCAAACCCTCAAATGGCAATTCCCTTTGGACTGTACCCTAGCAGCACCGCTGCCCAAGAGACAGAGACACGCACGTGCTCTGACCTGGTCAGCTCACTCCTGGAAATTCACCTGTAAATGAGGCTGGCTGCCCAACACGGGCCCAGAAGGGCCACTGACAAAGCGCTTTTATCTCTGTCATACAGACAACCCGGCTCAGAGTTCTCCCAGATGCAAACTCCAGTAGATCTGATCAGAGCATCAAAAGTAGAAAACACATGTCTCATACAACGTGGGACCAGCTTGGTTGGTTCTGGGACATCGGTCTCAGGAACCTGATAAAGAATGGCATTGCCACCCAAAGGGTATTTCAAGATCACCTACAAAGATTTTTGAACTGCAAAATGCGTATGGTTTGTGAAAGGCAATTAAAACACTCCGCAGTAATGAACACCGAGCACCCCCTCACCCCAGCCACGTCTCTTCTGCCTTCCAGAAATGGGCAGTGCACGCACGCGTCCCTACTGGCACAGAAATGTGGGGACTCACTGCACTTAGTCTTTTTAAAATTTTTTTTCTTGGAAATGGAGTGGCACAAAGGGCACTCAGTCATGGTTTTTTTTTTTTTTTTTTTTTTTTAAGCTGAATAGTAGTAACTTATTGAAAACAGTCACTTATTAATGGATACTTGACTAGGTCGTGTCCCCTGGAACTCATCATGTCCACCTCGAACCTCAGAACATGACCCCACTTGGAAAGAGGATCTTGGCAGAGAATTCATTAAGATCAAGTTGTGGGGTAGAGTGGGCCCTGGTGTCCTTGTAAGCAGCGGGGAACCTGGACACACACACACAGGGGAGGGCACGTGATGATGGAGACATAGGTGGGGCAATGTGTCTACAAGCCAAAGGACACCAAGAATTACCAATAAATTACCAGAACCTAGGAGAACATGGGGCAGGTTCCCCCTCACAGTCCCAGAAGGAACTGTCCCTGCTAACACCCTGACCTTGTACTTCCAGCATCCACGACTAGGAGCGAGTACATTTCTGGTGTTCACGCTGCCCAGTGTGCGTTGTTACAGCAGCCCCAGGAAGCCCCTTGGCGCCTGGTTTCTCCATGTGCTGCCCACGGGGAGCAATCCTGTGTGACCTGCGCACCCTTGCCAGTCTCCAAGGCTGTCCTGCTCTGATCATCGGTGGGGAGGAGGGCACCCAGGTGCAGGTGGGTGGGAGGAAATGCAGGGAGCAGACAGTTGAAGGTACAGCACCAGTGCCTTTTATGAATTAGTGACACTCAGAAGCCAAGCCAAAACCCAGAGGGACCATGTCAGCACAGGGCGGTACTCACCTGTAGAGAGGTGCCGGGAAGTCCACTTCGAGGATCCCCTGGGGGAGACAGTGCTGGGGAGCCTCCTGCCTCGAGGTCTGCATGTCTGCCTCTGGGTTCCTGGGTGCTCCTGCCTAGAAGGCCTGTGAGGCCATTGTTGACACCAACAAAGGCCATTCTCTGTGTCCTGGCAATGCTGCTGGTGGCCCTGGCTCCTGGCCAGACCACTCCCTCCCACCCCAGCTGAGGCTGAAGGAAGGAGGTGGGGCCGCACCTGAGTGGCTGGGGGCTCAGGACTCCCCTGGCCCCCTTCCTGTATTCCCACATGGAGCCTCTGAGCCAAATGAAGCTTCAGAATCTCGCTTCTGCATTCTTGGCTCCACCTTTCCAGGTGCTTAGACTCCTCCTCACCCCTACCCAGTCCTTACCTGTTTCCAAAATACACCAGAGGAAAAACCTGCAAGCAAACGTTCCCAGCAACAATTCAAAATAACCCAAATGCCCATCAACTGGTTAAACAGAATGTAGTCCCTCCACACACTGGAATACTACTGAGCCATTTCAGGGAGTGAAGTGCTGACACTCGCTACAATATGGATGGACCCTGAACACACGATGAGAACTTGTGAGAGACCTTGAACTCAGTAAGAGAAGCCAGACACAAAACGCCACAGTGTGATTCCACCTGTGTGAAACGTCCAGCGCAGGCACATCCAGAGACAGGAAGTGGGTTCGTGGTTGCCAGGGGTTGGGGGTGACTGCTAACAGAGATGAGTTTTCTTTTTGAGGTGATGGCAATGTTCTAGAATTAGAAGCGCTGTTTGTGCCCTGGCTGGTATGGCTCAGTGGATTGAGTGCTGGCTTCCGAACCAAGGGGTTGCTGGTTCGACTCTCAGTCGGAGGATGCAGGTTAGGTCCCCAGTTGGGATGTGTACAGAAGGCAGCCAAACAGTGCTCCGCTCTCATGTCTTTCTCCCTCCCTTTTCCTCTCTTTAAAATAAATACAATCTTTTAAAAAAAGTAAATGACATCTTTTTAAAAAATGAATCAAAAAGTGCTGTTTGCACAATATTGTGAATGCACCAGATGTCACTGAATTGTTCAAGACGATAAGCTCTAAGTTATGCACATTTTACTACAATTTTTAAAAATAAAATCCAGAACCTGCCTTCCGTTCACCACCCCCACTTGGTCCTGGCCGGTCACATCACCAGCCTGGCAGAACCTCCTCTGTGGCCTCTGTGCCCCTGTACCAGGGGTCAGGTCCCCGCACGGCAATGGCAATCTTTTCCCTTCTCAACTCAGTACAAGGGCTCCCACCTCCCCAAGGGTAGAGATCCAGGACCTGCCAATGGCCCACAAGGCCCTGCATAACTTGCTCAAGCCCCTCCCTGCCTCCTGGCCTCCCTTTCTCTCTCCACTCACTCACTCTGCTCCAGCCACTTGGGCCTCCTCACTGTTCCTCCAACACACCAGGAACTGCCCTACCCAGGACTTTTGCACAGGCCTGGAAAGCCCTCTGTCTAGGTGTCTCCTGTTCTTTTTCAAGCCCTTGCTCCGGCACCAGGTTTGTTGCAAGCCCTGGATTCAAAGCTATCCCTTCTCAAAGCCTCCCACCTCTGTCACATAGCACACAGCTCCCTCATACCCAACATAAGCTCCATCAGGGCAGGTCTTGGAATATGGCCTGTTTTGCAGTCCCTAGCGCCTAGGACAGGGACCTTTCTTTACTGGGAGGGAAGGGCCTGGGTGCTCTACCAGTCCTGAGCAGCTGCAAGGCCCACCGGTCTCTCACTGCTGCACTGGCCTCTGCCTCACCCACAACTCCTTTCCCAAAAAAGCTACATTTAATGATTAAAGGACTCGTGGCAGACCTTGCCCCACCCCACCCATCAACCTTCCTCAGGTGTGGACACTGGGTGGGTGACACCTCCACTGCTGGCTTTGGTCCTGTTAGGTGGAGGCGGCGGCAGCAGCACCTGCCCTGCCTGAGAGCTCTCATGCAGCCTGCAGCCCCCAGGAGGCCCTCCCTCCCCCGCCCCCACCTCACTGCACGTGACCACCCCCCTGGCGTGTGGCACTGTTCCCCAGCTGGGCTGCAAGGACTGGTATGAGCGCATGCCATCCTCACCCCCACTAGACCATGAAGTCAGAGGCACTGGCATCCCTCACAGACAGCTCTCCCCGGGCACACACGTCTTTCGCACAGAGCCAGCAATGAGCTCTTCAGCAGCTGCACAGGGTGAGGGCGTAGTAGGAAAAGGATCATTTTCTTATTAAAAAAAAAAAAAGACACAAACAAAAATGATGACCGATTGAAACACACACATCTATGTACAGTGTCCTTGCTTGAGGCTGTGGCACGCAGGTGCTGGGATGGGGCAGGAGAGGCAGGGTCCCACCCTTCTCCCAAGCCCAAGCAGGTTCAGCTGATGGCCCCTTCTAAATGAAGGTTTTAAAAGCTGAGACGCCTGTCATCCCCAGGCATAGTGGGTGGGGTGTGCCCTCCCCCGCTAGCCTTAAACATTTCAGGAGCCCATCTACAAAACACAAAACAAACCAAAGTCACAAATACATATATACACATGCATGTATGGCCGACTGCAGGGGAGGGGACACTGAAGGAGTGGGGCCTCAAAGCAGAGCCAGGGTGACCCCCACCTCATCCTACAACTGGGTGCACCTCTTTGCCTCCAATTTCTCCAGGTCTGGGAATGAGGTGGTGTCCAGGTACAGCTTGGGCAGAAGACAACAGGGTAGGGGCGGGGGCAGGGAAAATCTGAGAGCTTCTGGGGGCCAGTGAGCACCCCCTCCCTGGCTCCCCCATGGCCGTGGGCACAGACAGGGCACAATGGGACAGCTTGATGGAGGAGGGCGAGGCACCACCCTTAGGTCACCTGGATCTGTACCCTCACAAGGCGCAAGCACTACAGTCCTGCTGGTGACAGAGCTCAGCAGTGACCCCATTAGTGACAAGGACAGTACAGGGTCAGGGCAAGCACATGATGGCAAGTGGACCAAACTTCAGTTTTCCTTGAACAAGTCCATCTCGAGATGACCTCCTCTGGTGCATAGTCTGCCTGGGGCCTGCTCCTGACACCCGGCCCCGGCCCCTAGCAAAGTCACCGGGATGGCTGCTGGCACAGGGGCAGTAGAGGCGGCCACAGGGAGACCTAGTAGGAGTGTCCTGTTGATCCATGGGCTGACCTGAACCGTCCTACTGCTGGGCCCTTCCCTGGCTGACCGGCTTGGCATCCAGCTATCCGTCCTGTCGCAGGCGAGGGTGGTGACAGTAGTGGCGAACCCATGCTTCTGAGAAGAGCATGCAGCCTGACAAGGTGGTGATGGACACAAAGGGAAGCAGGCAGGGGTCCAGAGAGGCGTCCATCCCCATCCTAGTGTCAGAGCTGGGGCCATGGAGCTACCCAGTGTGGAGGGAGCTGGAGCCCATGCCTGCCGGTGCCCGACCACATCCCCGCCCCAAACATCGCCGACAGGGTTCGCAATCAGGCTTTAATGAGAATCTTCAGGGTCTCTCTGCGCCCGGCTTCCCGCCCACCCCGGCTGCTTCCTCCGGGGACATGTGCGGGGAGGGAGGGTCATGCATGTGATGACAGGTGGTGCTCCTCTGCCCTGATGGCTCGGCCCATGGTTTACCGGATTCTGGTGAAGAGGTTGAGAACGGACACAGATTCCTGCAGGGCACACAGGAGGGAAAGCTGAGCTGCAGCTGGGGGAAACAGGCTTCGGGCCAGAGGAGGAGTGTGAGTAGCACCACTGTTCCCTGGTGCCCTGAGCACCTGGCCTGAGGTGCAGAGTGAGGCAGGAGTAGAGACGGGAGTGCAGGGGTCCCAGGGGGGAGTCATGGCAGAGTCTGGTGAACAGGGCTGCTCAGGCGGCAGTGGAGACAGCCCTTAGGATAGGCCGAGGGGACGAGCATGGGGAAAACACCTGGCGCTGATACCGACCCACTTTACCTTTGTCGAACGGGTTTTGCTAAAGACATTCCAGAACCTCAGGGTTTCGTCGCCAGCACCAGTAACGATGGCTTCTCCATCAGGGGACATGGCCTGTGGGAGGAGACCCTCAGTGTACTTGTGCCCTGCAATTGGCCCCAGGGATGGTGTCAATGACGGGAGGGGAGTGCTGGGGACTGGGTTCCCACCAAAGCCAAAACACAGGACGCCCCCACCCCCACCCAGGAGGGCAAGTCTGTTCTGTGCACTCGGGCAAAGGATACAACAGTTACGCACATAACATTTCTTCCAGAAAGAAAGAAAAACCCTTGAGGAGGGACTGTGTTTGAGGAGGGGCTCCCGTCCCCAGCACATGCAAGTAAGTACGTGATGAAACATTCTCAGAGATTTTCAACTACTCAGAAAATAGATGAATGGGGATTAAGTGTGCTTTCTCATACACCTAATTTGGTAACAATAAACGAGTGTGTGGAGATTGCCAGCAGGGCAGAGCTGCTCTTCCTCACAGGGCCAGCGAGTTCTGGAAGGGAGACTCAAAAAGTGGCAACACAACCAATGTTTGAAAGCAGAACGAACTTGCCTTGCTGTTGGGTCCAGACACAGAAGCTGGCCTAGACGCCGCCTCCCCTTACCTCACAGACCTAGGCCAGGGAGGCTGCCAGTTAGGTCTGCACCCTGCCTTCCCCGGGGTCTGGTGCTGAGTCTGGGACCCACCAGTGCAGACTCACCAGGTACAGAACCCGGTAGGAGTGCCCAGTCAACTTGGCCACCTGGGTCAGGGACGGGTACTTCCAGACCAGGATCTGGTTCTGTGAATAGCCGTGCGTGCTCACCTGGGGGATGGAGAGGGTGCTATCAGAGCCTGGGGCTTGCCTCCCACAACCCCAGGGCTCATACAGAAGCCTGTCTACTACCCCTGATGCACCCATTAAAAAGCAAAGATACTCGGACCTGCCCAGCCCCTTGCCCCCAACTCCGGTTGATGAGTGGAGGGTGACAGGAAGCTACATTGCACCCAAAGCTCAGGTAGCCTCTCCTGGTGGTCAGCAGGCATGAGTGCCTGGATCAGGGACGGGCACTTCCAGACTGCGGTCTGGTTCTATGACCTGGGTGCCAGGGGCTGGGTTTCACCCTGGGACCCCAGGGGAGGTCTTGCCGGGTTCCTATACTTTCTCCTGCACACCACAAGATGTGCTCAGTACTCACCAGCTCATTGGCATGCTTGGACCAGGCCAGGTTGCACACCTGGGAGCCTGTGTCGATGCACTGCAGCGGCTGCCCGGTGAGTGTGTTCCAGAAGCGGATGCAGCGGTCGGCTGTGCCACCACCAGATGCCAGCAGTCCATGCTGGTGTGGGGACCAGGCTATGGCCTTCACGGCCGCCAGGTGCTCTGTGTACTGCTGCACAGGACTCAGGCTTGAGTGGTTCCAGACCAGCAGCTGTGGGGGCAGCGGCTGTGAAGCCCCCAGCGGCTGTGGTCCGCAGGCAAACCCCCAAAGGGAAGATGAATGGCCTCACTCCAACCCGTCATGGTCCTCCCTTGGGGGCATACCCTTGTCATCCCTGTTCTATGGATGGGGGATGGCTGGGAGAGCGGGCCAATCCATAGGTCGGGACAGTGAGGGGCTCAGGGAGTCTACCTTGTTGTCATTTCCTCCTGAGGCGAGGAGCTGGTGGTCTGTGGACCACTTGAGCCCGCACACCTCCTGCCGGTGGCCCTGCAGTCGCCGCTCCGACTGCAGGGGTGGGGTGCGGATGTCCCTTTGCAGGATCATGCGATCCCGACTCCCAGACGAGAGCTGGTCAGCGTTCCAGGCCAATGCCCCTAGAGGCCAGGTGGAAGGCAGGGTGAGGCCAAGGCCTGGCCTCTTGGGAACAGCGTGCTTTGGGAATCGTCACTTGTTTGTGCCTAGTGTCACTCCCGTCCCCTGGGATCCCAGCCACCCGTCAGGACCCTGGGCTCCTCACCGACACGTGCCGTGTGGCCTTCCAGCATGGAGAGCTTCTTCCCTGCAGCCGCGTCCCAGATCTGCACGAAGCCCTTATGTGTGCCGACAGCCACCAGGTTCCCCTAGGAACAAGGACCCGGGCAAGAGTGGGCATCAGGCCCGGGTGCGGAGACAGACTCCCTGGGTTGTCCTCTCCTCCCTCCTTGCTGCGGGACCTTGAGGCCATTTCTTTAAAAGATCTTTAATACATGTCCCTTTGTGTCAAGGGGACAGCCCAGCCCCCTCCCTCCATCCCCCAACTTCTTGGTTAGATGGTCACAGAGAGCATGGATTTGTCAATATCCAGCCAACACCCAGTTAAGACCCATGCACTTCAATGTGTGGACTTGCCTGCCTGAGCCCAGGCTGCCTGCTAGCTGGCGTGGGGGGGGGATGGAGCTCTGTGGGGGCTGTGGCCAACCCTGCGTCTGTCTGGCAGCCCTGTCAGCAACCCTGTCATTGTAACAATCTCTACCAGGCTGGGGACAGGTGGGATGCAGATATCACCCTGGGGCTTGGACAAGACCTGCAGGCTGGGTTCTGGCTACTCTGGGTCCAGACCCCCAAACACTGTGGAGGGCCCTTGCCAGCAAGGCCCAGTCAGACCTCCCCTGCCCGGCCCCACCCAGCTGGGAAGCAAGCCCTGTGTACTGACCCGCTCAGACCAGCCCACGGAAGTCACTGAGTCCCCTTCCACAGAAAGGTCACAGAGCCGGGTCACCTGTGGGAAGGAGGGAGCAGTCGGAGTGCGCTGTTGTGCTGTCTGCTGATCCTTCAAGGTCCTGACCATCCACTCGTCCATTCATCCATCTGTTCATTCATTCATTCACTCAGTCACACCTCAGGCCCATGGGCACTGGCGTCAGTGCTGGGACTTGAGATAATGAAGCTGGGGTGCCCAGGAGGCTGAAGGCTGCAAGGGGACACATGCCAGCACAGGGATGAGTGACTGCAAAGTCTGGAAAGGGATCCTCAGATGATGAGGGCTTCACACAGATGCATCAGACACCCAGGGGTGCGTCCAACAGGTGGCAGTCCTCTCTAGGGGGAGTCACCTTCTTCTGAACCCACTTGCATTAGTCTCTGGAAATGCACCCCCTGCCCCAGGGTGTTTTCATAGGTCTGAGCCTATGGTGGGCCTGGCAGCAGCTCAAAGTTAGTGCTGTGGGTGGGGTGGTGCAGCCCCCAGGCTCAGCCAGGCCCAAATGCCCATCTCCCTGCCTCTGCAGACACTGGCAGAGGCCAAACTTGGGGAGCAAGGGCTCCAAATCATCACAGGAGACAGCCCACAGCAGGAGTGGCACAGGGGGCCCCATTCACACTTGCTGACTACTCCTGAGTTCCAGGCTGTACTCGGAGGGTAGGCCTCAGGGATGAGAGGGCAGCGCAGTACTGCTCTGGGCTTGGGAGCACCAGCTACGCTCACCCTTCGCACAGGCCAGCCTGGCTCAGCTACTGGAAGCCTCGCTCCCAACCCCGAGGCACACACATGCAAGTACTTGTACACACATTTGCAGGCACCGGGGCACCCACCTGGCTGGTACAGGCACTCCACAGGTACACGCAGGTGCCCAGCCCCACACTGAGCACATTGAGAGATGACCAATCCACCAGATTCAGGTAGAAGTCATCCTGCAGCTCAGGTGCATCCAGAACCTTGAAGGGGATCTTGGAGATTTTGCGGGTGGGTTTCCGGGGCGACCGCAGTAACTTCTGACTGTAGGGAGAACCGAGACAGTGATTTTATGTCAATCGGCCACATGGTTAGCAATACTCCTTGGCTAATGTGACTACCCCTGGCTCACACTTGTCCTTGGTGTACCACTCATCCTGCCCCTCTGTTCACATGATCCCAAAACTGTGGGTGCCCCCATGGACACAAGCACTTTACCCTCAGGTGTTTGGCCACCCCAAACCTCAAGAGCCACACTGTCCCCTCTGCTTGGCACCCCCTTCAGAGGGGTCTCCCTGACTCCCCATTTCCCAGTCTGGGCCTAAAGCCTTCAGGCCGACAGTATGCCCCGGTGAGGGGTCTTAGGACTAATTGCAGCTCTCACATACTGCCCAGCTGCCCACCCAGCCCTGTCCCCGGCTCTCAAAGACCCAGACTTACCTTTTGTTGCTGACGGGGGACAAGGAATAGGGAGACACGTCATTGCCGTCATCAGGGCTTGAGCGCTTGGTACTGAGGGAATACTGGGTGGGGGGTACACACCTACTGAGTGGACACCCTGGCCCCAGAGCTCAGGAACCTCAGACCCCAAAGCTTGGGCACCCTGAGTTCTTGGTGGTTAGGTGGGAGAGTGGGGCTTGGTGTTCATCCTAACCAGGAGGACCTCTAACTGGGGGTATCCTGGGTTCCAGGAACTCAGAGAAGCAAACCAGGCCTCCTCTTGGCAGTGTGCTCCGTCACCCTTGCAGCCACCAGCCCCTTTAGCCACCTTGAGGGACCAAAGCCAGGCCCTTTCCAACACTGCCGGGGGCCCCCATGACCTGGGATGGCATGAACATGCTCTGCGGGGCAGCTCTACTGAGGCCACTGCCCCTTCGCCCTGTACCTGGGCACCTGCCCCAGGGTCATCTTTGTCTCAGCAGGCATCCAGGAGGGTCACAGGGCAAGCCTTGGGGTTAAAAGGGCTTGGCCCTGCCTTTTCCCGCCCTCTCTGGGGTTCGAGGGCCCCAGCTGGGCTGGTGCGTGAAGAGGAGGAACCCAGGGAGGCCGAGCCTGCGTGGCCTAAAGGAGCTGCCACACAGCACAGGCGGCTAGAGGTGAGGGCTGAGACTAGGTCTAGTCATGGAGGACAGGGATCTCTGTCCCCAGCAGGAAGCCGTGGGCAGTGTGGGCACAACTGGCAGGCTCACCGTGAAGAGGCCCTTCTTCTCAGGCGTGGAGGGCTGCAGCCTGCGGTCCTCTGTCTGTGGGTCCTGCACCTTCTCGATGCCAGCCCCTAGCAGCTCATTCTTCAGCAGGGCTGAGTAGGCCAGGCCATCTGCAGGCACCAAACACGTTGAGAGGCTGGGGTGGGACTAGGCAAGGGGGTGAAACAGAGGGTTTGGGGCCTTGACTCCTGACCTTTGCCATTGTCTGAGGTGGCATCCTTGGCTTTCCGGTTCTGGCTGGGAGACTTCTCATTTTCCTGTGAGAGGAGGAGGGAGAGGAGGGAGGAGTGAGCTGGAATGGCCTGGCCCCACCCCAGGTGGCAGGGTCAGTGGTACTTGCCCCCCACCCTCTGCCCTCACATTGATCCTGTGGAAATTGACACTCCAGTTGGCACCGGCTCTTGAGGGGATGAAGCGGTCCCCATGCTTGCTGGGGGAGGACACAGGGGAGTTGGCAGGTGTCAGGGTCCGCCGCATCTCTGAGACCTGAAAGGAGAGCAGGGTGAGGCTGGGTGGGAGCCCCCAGCCTGACCCACTCTGCCTGCTGCACTTGTCCTCTGGCCACTGAATGAGGGGTTCAATCTTGGAAACCAAAGGGGCAGAGGTAAAACATCTGGGTAAATAAGTCAGCTTTGTGAGGCAGGAAGAGGTCAGTCTGTACTCAGGTGCTTCCCGACAGCTAAACATCAGCACACTACAAGGTGGCTGTGTTTGTTTCTAAGCAACAACAGGGAACAGACAGTTAAACATTTTCTCCCCAAGCACCGAGAGCATGTTGCCCTGTCACTCCCATTTCCCACACGTGGGGATCTTCTCCCACAGAACAATCACCCAACCACCTGAACCAAGTCGTGAAGGCGATGCATTGCTTCTGGCCAACCCTCTGACCCCACTCAATTGGCTGGCGAATGTCCTTAATCTATAAGCGGCTTGCTGTGGGTTGAACTGTGTCTCCCAGAAGGGCATGTTGAAGTCCTAACCGCTGGTAAGTAGGATGAGTTCTCATCTGGAAATAGTGTCTGCAGACTGAATTGAGTTAGGACGAGGTCACACTGGAGCAGAGTGGGCTCTTAAAATGAATGCCTGGTGTCCTTGAGAGCCGGAGGCATGACACAGAGAAGAAGGGATATGAAAATGAGGCAGAGACAGAAGTGATGGGTCTAAAAGCCAAGGATTAGCCCTGGCCAGGTAGCTCAGTTGGTTACAGCATCGTCCTGACACACAAAGGTTGTGGGTTTGATCCCCAGTCAGGGCACATACAAGAAGCAACCAATGAATGCATCAATAAGTGGAACAACAAATCGATGTTTTTTTTTCTCTCCCAATAAATTAAAACCCAAGGATTTCCAGCAACATCAGAAACTTGAAGAGACAGGAAGGATCCTCCCCAGGCTCCTCAGCCCTGTCACTCCCACCCTATAGGCTCCCATGTCCCAGCACCCTGTCCCCTCCCACGTCATCCTGGTTACCCCCAGGCCAACTCCACTGCACAGGTTGTGGGGCCGGACCAGAACCCCAGCTTTGTGATGCTGGGTCCTTCAATGTCCGGTCTGGAAAATGGGAAGGTGGCTCACATTCTGTCATCCCCAACCAGTCCTAACTACGGCCCGACTGGGGGGCACAGGCGCTGTAAGAATAAGCAGCCAGGCACGTATACTGAGGTGCTGATGGGAGTTCACGCTGAGGTGGGCCGTGGCATTGCCATGGGGGAGTTTTGGGGGAGGAATTTTTTAAAAAGACATTATTTATTTTTAGAGAGAGAGGAAGGGAGGGAGAAAAACATCCACATGAGAAACATCGATAGGCTGACTCTCCTATGCGCCCCATCCGGGGGCCAAGCCAACAATCCAGGCATGTGGCCTGACTCAGAATCGAACCAGCGACCTTTCCCTTTGCGGGATGACACCCAACCAACTGACCCACACGGGTCAGGGCCAGGGTGAGAGGATGTTTTTCACCTGCACAGCAGCTCCTTCTGTTTGCTGAGGGCAGAAGCTCAGGGGCCAACCACACCCCCACCCGTCTCCCGACCAGCTCCACCAGGCCAGGCCAGGACAGTGCTGGTAGGGCTGACTGCCAGGTACTCACACAGGGCATCGTATTCTCGTTCTGGATGACGATCTGCCGGAGGAGACGCCGCTCATAGTCCTGGTCCATGTCGAGGCAGGGCGGGTATGGCTGCTGACCAAGTCAGCCTACCAAGTTCTGCCAGCCAAAGTCAGCCTGGGGCAGGAAGGGCAGGACAGCTCAGCATCATGGGCAGTGGTCTCCACCACCTCCTGGTGACCACAGAGCAGTCCCTTGGAACAGCTGAGGCCCCTTACCATGTAACAGGGTCCTCCCTCCCAGGAGCCCAGAGCTCAGGCCTGGCCGTACCCCAGAGGCCCTGGAAGTCACAGGGAGGCACAACTGAGACAAACAGGACTTCTCTCTGTCCTCCGCAGGGCCCTTATGACAGGACCCTTCACTTTTATCCTGGCTGTAAGGGGAAGGCTCCCCCATCCCTGCCCCCAAGGCCTTGCCCCAGGTCCCTTCGTCCTCCAACCCAGGCCCCCCATCTCATTGCCTTCCTGTTTCAGATCCTCTGAGGCCATGGGCCATCCAAGGGCTACATGGCCTGAGAGGGAGGTGCGAGGCTGGGCAAGGGTTGGGCGGTACCACTGAGGGTTCCTCCTCAGCAGGGCGGCCTGTGTGTCCTACACACGAAATGGGTGTGGGTCAATAGGCACCACAGGAGTCTGCCGGGGCCGATGGGGACCAGGGAAATTGGCCTCCTGCTCCCACTGAGCTCTACCCAAACCAGGGAGGCCTCTCTGAGGAAGAGGAAAGCTCACTAGCAAAAGGAGGCTGGAAAACAACATTCTAGAGAGAAAAGAGATGTGAGGAAGGGCTGTGCGCATTCTAGGATGGGGCAGAGGTGAGTGGCAGCCTCAGAGAGAAGGGCTGTTCTCTGCAGTGAGGATGGCAAACCAGGGCCCAGGCATATACCAGACCCACAGCCACACCTCTGGCTGCTTTCAGAAGAAAATGTTTGCCAGTCCGGAAGGACCTCCACCAGGTGGTAGAGACCTCGGCAAACAGAAGGAGGGAGGAATCCTCTCAAGGAGCTGCAGAGCCTGAGGGTAAAGCAGGTTTCCGGGACAGAGCCTGGCACAGAAGGGGCTCAGCAGACTGCAGCCTCTTGCTATGGGCTGCTCTGCACCCCGGAATCCCTTTGCTCCTCTGGCTGCAGCCTGAAGGCTGTGCGATGTTGAGGCGGGCCTCTCCAATGGATCCTGGGCCCATCATGGAGACCACATATACTGTGTGGCCGAATACCAGCTCTAGCCTGCCAGGTCCTTGTCCCTCACTTTCATTACTGGACACATGGGGCTGCCTTGATGCGGCCCAGTCCTGAAGCCAGATGCTTGGTCAGAACACAGCACAAAGCCACTGGTCATCACAGTATGTGCCTGCCACACCCCATGTTAGTGGGCTTGCATGTTTTATCTTGTGCTCCCCCGGCACAGCATCATGAACTGAGCGCCCACACCCTCATGCACACCAGGATGTGAAGACCGAGGGAGGGGCAGCAACATCCCAGTGTGCCCATGGCCCTCCCTCCACAGCCTAGAGCCCCTCTGAGCCTGTACTAGCCTAAAGCCTCAAGTCCCACTGTCCCCCACCTCAGCAGATGGCAGGCTTCCTGCTTTAGTGAGAAAAGTGGGACCACAGCACTTCAGTCCCCCTCCATCTTGGATAAACCTTTGGGAGCAGCCACCCCTTCTTGGCTACATTCTTCCTGTCCCCTCCACCTACCCTGCCCTGGCACAGGGCACATTTTGGTCCACTGTGGAACAGGACAGACTCTCCTGAAAGGACTGATGGCTGTCTCCCTCCTTCGGGCCCTCCTTACCTCTCCAGGGGCTGGGGCCACACCCCCAACCTCCACTCCTCCTGCCAGCCCAGCCCTGCGTAGCTTGAAGTCCACCCATTGGCTTACCCTGGGATGTACCTGCCTCCTCCTTCACCCCACAGGTTCCCCCAAATGCCTAGGCCTTGCCCAGCGACTCCCGAAGTGTGCCCTCACCACACCTAACCACTCCTGTGGCAGCACAGCCATAAGTGGGATACGGAGATGCCTGTGTCTGTCCCAGGTAGAGACACCTGTTCAAGGACAGTTTCCCAAGAACAGGCCCAAATCACCTAGATGACCACTGCACTGGGCTGCGTGGAAACCAGAGCTGAGCTCTAGGTCCACCTTGACTGAACATCCTTTGAGTGGGGTCCACAGGGGGTGGACACAAAAAGGAGCTGCCACAGCTCTGTTCCAGTAAGTTCTGACCATCACCAGGCGCTCTCCCAGAGGTGGGCCAGTTGATTACCCCCAGGTTTGCAGACTGAAAAATGAGGCTGAGAGAGGCTGGCTAACTTCCCCCGCTGGCACTGCCTGGGACCTCATCTGCCGCCCACCAGACAGTGAGCCCTCAGGAGACAGGGTGGAGGCCATCATGCCTTGGTGCCTGTGCTCAGCAGCCACCCCTCTCCATGTCTTTCAAATGCAGTGCAAGCCACCAAGCTGCTGCTGCTGAAAATGAACTGTTCCAGACAGAGTGAGCAGCTCGTTCCCCCCAGGCAGGGAGGCTCAGGGCCAGTGGGGTCTGGGGCAGTGAAAGGCCTCCCCAGGAAATGACCCTAGGGGCCTCAGTGCAGGGACCAGTCACATTGTGGGTGACAGTTGTTTAACCTTCTTGGCCCAGATGAGCTCCATTCCCACGGAGATCACCTCCATTCACAGACCAACGGCACCACGTTGAGGCCGGTGGGGCCGGTCTGCTTCATAAAGGACAGCAGGCCCCAGACTACGGCTGGGACGTGCTCCGCACAACAGAGATTAAGTAGAGTCCAAAAAGCTATAGTCACCCCAGAGACAGAGCGTGGGAGACTGTGAGACTGACTTCCCAGGGTAAGTCAAGAAGCTCAGTGCCACACAGCTGGCCGAGTGCTACATCTGTCTGAGTCCAGAATGGATGTCCAGCGTGGTGTACCCTCCTGTCACCCGCACATTAGCTGCCCCTCTGCCTGCCTGCTACATTCGGATGTGGCCACCTACAGAAGCCCATACAGTAGGCAGCGTCTCGCCATTTAGACTTGGCTGCGGAGGGTCAGAGAGGTTCCAGAAATTCGCCCACACGTGTAGGGTCTTAGTCCCTGGGACCTGTAAACACATTGCTTCACATGGCAAAAGGAACTTTGCAGATGGAGTTAAGTCAAGATCCCTGAGATGGAGGATGATCCTGGATTAGGCGAAGGATACAATGTCATCACAGGGTCCTTGTAAGAGGGAGGCAGGAGGGTCAGAGTCAGAGATGGAAGAGGCAGCGCTGCAGGCTGTGAGGACGGAGGAAGGGGCCACGAGCCAGGGGTATGGCGCCTCTAGAACTGGAAATGGCTGGAAACTATTTTCCCCTGGAGCCTTGGGAAGGGCCCGCCCTGCCCACACCCGAGATGGAGTCTCAGCCCTGTGAGACCCGTGCCAGACCCTGGCCTCCGTGACTGTGAGGTAAGTTCATGTTGTTTTAAGCCAGCAGGTGTGTGGTGACTTGTTACAGCAGCTTCAGGACACACGCGGAGCAGGGCAGAGGGAGGTGGTGGCCACACCATGGAGTTCCTTCCCAGGTCTCTCTAGGGGGTGGCTGCCGAGAGGCTTCCTGAGATGCTTGTGCTTAACACAGGCCCTCAGGGCCTCTCTCTGCCCGGCCCTGTGTGGCCCACTGCGGACGGCCGACCAACCTTCTGTCTTGCTTTTCTCTCCATAACCCCTACTCCCCTGACTTCCGAGATCCCTGCGTCTGTCGAAGAGGCACTGGGTCTTCATTCCACCGACACACATATTTTCTTAGTGCCTGCCTAGAGGAGTGGGGCAAGTGCCAGGGTTGTGCAGGCAAGGAGATGAACGTGGTCCCACCCTCCCGAGCTCTTCCTGTATCAGAGGCAGCAGGCCAGAAACATGGAACTAGGCGGAGAATGATTTCAGGTGGTGGCACCTGCTACCAGGGAGCCCATTTAAAAAGTGGCTCTAACATCTAGCTATCCAAGAAAGGCCAAGTTGGAGGGGGTGGGGATGGGGCACTAGATCCCAGCACCTAGCCTGGGATGGTCTCTCCAAGACCAGGTACCCACTAGGGGAGGGATCCCTGGGGTCGCAGGCATGGTGGAGGGGCTCTTGAACTAACTCTTCCCAGGCTCTAATCTGGTAAATTCAGGTAACATCCCTGACAGGGTGAGCCTTCCTGCCGACCTCGGGAGCACCCTGCCCCCACACCCCTCACCAGGTTTTCTTGATGAGGAAGGAGGTAGAGGGGGGGCACAGACCAAGATCTCAGGAGAATGGCACCTAGCAGGTCCAACCAGCCACAGACTCACACCCACACCACACGACCCCGGGGAACAGACACACACACAACCAGACCTGCCCAGCAGCCCAGAGACCCTGTTCTAGCCTGCAGACCAGCTCATTTGAGAGCACTGAAGGCTGTCCTAGTCCAAGGACTAGGACCTCAGGGGACACCCACACCTCGGTGCCAGCTTGGGGACTACCCCCTTCCACTTCCTCTAAGATTGCTACTTGCTGCATCACAGAAGAACAAAAGACCCCAAAGCTGTAAGAGAAAAGGCTGGTCGATTAATCACCAGAGAAATAAAACGTGTCTGTAAGGCAAAGACACCACAAACAACGTTTTAATAAAAAAACAACTAGGAAAAATACCTATCACCGGGAGGACTGACCAAAGTGGCACAAGACATGAATAACCAATCCTGGAAAAAGTGCTCACCCTCACTGTTGGAGAAGGCAGTTCCACCTGCCAGCCTCCGGTGATTCTGAGATTAGGGGACACGCCCTTGCCACTAATGCAAGGGGACTGCTCGCCTGCGCTGTTGGCAGGCGCTGAAACTAGTACAACTTCTAAGGAAGGCAGTTTGGCAACTGCTTGCAAAATCTAAAAAAGCACATCCTTTTCAATGTCATCGTCTTTCTACTTCTAAGAATTTGCCCTCAGCAACTCCAGGCGTGCGTATGCAAAACCCCGTGCATGGAGCAGCTCTGTACAGACAGCTCATGAGAGCCAGCCACGAGAAATGACCTCAGTAGCTGCCTTGAGGGCAGGAGACACTGCAGCACAAAGGGCAGGCCTCAGGGTCTCGGGGACCCACTGCCTGTGAGAGCAACACTGTGGGGCAGGGAGAGTTCTGGAAGGCTGGAGAACAAACTTGTAGCAGAGGTTGCTCTAGGAAGAGGAACTAGAGGACAGGGGTCAGAGGATGGAGGAAGCCTTGTTTCCCTGTGTCATAAGAACGTGTCAGCTATTCAGAGATGTAAACCAGCTGGGAAAAGATGGGACCGCACAAGCGCATGATGTGACAGGAAGAGTCTCAGTGGTTGGAGCACAACTGCCTGTGCACCAGAACATTCTGCTACCTTTGCGGTATGAATGTCAGAGAAAGTAGTGATTTCTCTGTTAACAAGTAGTCACTGAGCACAATCTGCAAGGCCTTGTGACTGGGGAAGGGGTAGCTGGGGACAGGGCCTGAAGTGGCACCAGAATCCTGGCCTTGGAGAGGTACCTGCCTTGCTGACCTGGGAGGCTGTGCCCTAAAGGGTGCCAAGTGCAGGCTGGGGACCCTGGTTGGGTGAAGTGGCCAAAGCCCTGGCCGCCCCGTTTCCCACTGCCACTGTCCCCTCTGCAGGGTACTGTCAATGGGCATCATTTACCCACCGAGCCAGCCCTAAAGAGGAGAGCCCCCCTTTCCCTCAGGTACCCTAGAATGAAGGGTCAGGAGGCCTGCCTTCTGCCACTGCTTCAGACAAGCCTCAATCTGTTCCTCTGGGAAAGGGGCACAATCTTTGTCATCTGAAAAGGTTGCAATGAGGTCCCCGCATGGCTAGGGCTACATGTCAGGGATTGCCCGACAGCCTGGGGTTGCCCTCCTGCACGACCACATGTGCACCCTGGCCAGGCCACTGAAGCGGCGATGGAGCAGGGGCCTTGCTTTCGACCCAGCTGCCCACTGGCGCACTGTGACCTCCTGAGGGGGCTCTCCCTGCTGCTCCTGGCTACCCTGACCTCACAGGTCCTGCAGGGCTCACCTGGTTCTCACTCACCAGATACTTAATGAAGACAGATTGCTCTGAGTATAATACCAACAGTTCTCACTGGAGTGACTGTGCCTCCAGGGGACAGTGGGCAATGCCTGGGGACATCTGTGGTCTCACAGTGGGTAATACTCCTGGCACCAAGTAGGTAGAGGACAGGGGTGCTGCTCAAGCCCCTCAAAGTGCTCAGGGTGGCCCTCACAGAGAATGATCCAGCCCCAGTGTCGCAAGTGTCAAGATACCGCATCTAGAGCCAGGCCACAGAGGGTACTTGCTGGCTGAGACAACGGCACACATGTGGGCTGACCCTGGAGTCAGCCCGGCCAAAGGGGCCTGACGGCAACCCTGTGCCAACACCTGCGAGTCTGTTCCAGCTGAAGCCAGTGGTGGGCTGGGGCCCCATGTAAGGAACAGTAGGACTAGAAAGCTTTAACGCCACCGAGTTACCCACTGGCCTCCCCCACCTTAAAAATGAGAAAAGGTGGACGGGCCTGTCTGGGCACAACTGATGACAAAGCATGCAGCATGTCACAAACTATCTCTGAGGCTTCCTCAAGGGGGATGCGGCCGTGGAGGGCAGTACTGCAGGCTCGAGGAGCCTCCAGTCCAGCTAGGCACGGCACAGGCACACACCCTGTGAGCTCACAGCAGGCCCGACGCCCCTTGGGTCAGAGCGCTCTTACTTCCTAAAGCCAGGTTTCAAGTCTTCGAGGTGTTGCTTATCTCGAAAAACTGGTCCCCACTGTTTTCATATTTTGTAAGGCTCTTAAAGGAGCCAAAGGAAATGAGACATTCCCGTGACACATCTTCCATGACTCAAAGTGTTTTCAGGCTGACTATGGTCTGGATGTGCTACCTACAAAATGGGTTACACCACGGTCTACCCTCCAGCAGTGCTGACCCTGGGGTCCGGTCATTCTCTGTGAGGGCCATCTGGAGTACTACTGGGGGTTGAATAGCATCCCTGGCCCTACCCCTCAATGCCCAAAGCACCTATGACAGCCACAAATGCCCCAGACATCACCACTGTCCCCTGGGGGCAGAATTGTCCCAGGTGGAGGTGTGGTGCCTGTCCTCTGGGGAGGAAGTCACACCAGGCAACAGTGAGAGTGGCCAGGTGACACCTGCTACCCACGAGGGATATAGAGAAGGTAAGCGAGGAAAGCCTGCCAACAGGAGCCTGTGATAACTCACCCGGCCATGTCCTGTGCGGGCACCAGGGTCCCAGGTGAATGGGACACTGCTCCTGGCCACACAAGGAGACCATCAGAACACAAATGACTATGACAGTGGCAAACCCCACCTGCACCCCTCCATGAGTCACCACAGCTCAAAGCACTAAATGGGCTTTACTTATTTTTGTCCCCAGCCGTGACCTTCTCCACTTCTCACACTGAGGAACTCGGGGCACCGGCAGTGGGTGCAGCCGAGGTTGGAGCCCCACCTGCTGTGACTGCTCAGGTCACAGTGCTCCCACGGCTGGGGGTCCCTCGGCTCAGCACGGAACGTGTCAGTAGCCTAAAGCTCGAAGGACTGCCCTGGATGGCTCATCACACCATGTGTGAATCTCTACCAGGCACTTCCTGCAGGAGTCATCCAACTGGGGGTCACAATGACAAATGACTAGGGGATCCCCACAGAACTGTCATCTTGGGGCAGACTTTCGCAGGGCCCTGAAACCTCCAGAGAAAAGTGTTCCTGCCTGATGGGCACACAGGTGGAGGAACCAGGAGGTGGCTCTGGGCACCCCCAGACCACCCATGGGCCTTGAACCAGGCCCTTCCTCTTGGGAAAGATAGGGGGTCATGCCAGGGGCCCAGAGGACATTGTCTTATTCCCAGCCATTCTCTAAGAGGCTGGGGAAGTCCCATATGATAAAGACCCAATCAGAAACAGGGGTGCTGTCCAATTTTCTGCTCACTTTGGATCTGGGAGGCTGGGAGACAAGTCTCTGGCCTTGTTCTTTTGCCTTGGCTCAGGCAAGCCTGTGTGTAGCCCTTGAGGCTCCCTCCATTTCCACTACAGCAAACCAAAATACTGTACAGCCAGTCAGCCAGTTACGCAGTGTGTAGCAGAGAAAGGGGAGGCTTTGCAGAGAGACAGACCTGGCTGTAAGTGCTGGGTCCAAGCCTTACTGGCTGCATAGTTTTGGACAAGCAAGTTCTCCTCTCTGAACCTGCCTCTTCATCTAGAAAGTGGGGATAAGGGGATAACACTGCCTATGTTGCTACGAAACCAGGCGCAACTTCTGTGAAGCATGTGCCTGACTCAAAGAAGATGCTAGGAAGTGGGAGCCGTTCCCATGGGCCCAGGGAAAGGTGCACTATAGGTCCCAGACATGCCTGCTTCCTGCTCCTCCATCACACAGTGTGCCTGGGCTGTGTGACATGGGAGGTGCCCTGGTGGCCACAGATGCTAATGCCCCAATGACTTCTTGGCCACAGCTGCAGGCCAGGTGGCCAAATGGGGCCCTATCTCCTCCCATGCTGTTGACAAAGGTGGAAAGGACAGCTGCTCTTAAGAGTCTGCCCTCAGCCCTGGCTGGTAAGGTTCAGTGGATTCAGCGCCAGCCTGAGAACCGAAGGGTCGATGGTTCGACTCCTGGTCTAGTGCACATGCCTCGGTTGCAAGCCTGGTCTGGTTGGGGCGTGTGTGAGAGGCAACCAATAGATGTTTCTCTCACACATCGATGTTTCTCTCCCTCTCTTTCTCCCTACCTTCCCCTCTCTCTAAAAATAAATAAATAAAATCTTAAAAAATAAAGAAAGAACATGGGAGGAAATGGGCTGCCTGGTCTGTAGTCTTACAGATGTGAACTCTGGACTGGAACCCAGGGTGCCTGGCCCGACAGATGAGGCACAAACTGGGACTTCTGAGGGGAGTGGCCGTACCCTGAGAGAACACAAGCTAGTGGCCCCTCACCTCTAACAAAAGCAAAAGCACACAGAGGGGAGCTGGCACACCCTTCCTGGGTGGCTGATATAATCCGCCACAAGCCAAGTTACTCTGGGGTCCTGTGGTGGGGGCCTGAGGAACACATTCCAGCATGCATGTATTCATGTGCAGGTGGTCCTAGGAGCTGACCATGGAGCTGGAAAGTAGAGACCTGCAGACACTGACCCCCAGGACCCACAGACCAGAGACTGAGAATTCCATCGACACCCCTTCTCTGGACCCATGGTGACACTGTTGGCAGAGGGGCTGCACACACCCCAGGCGAGAACTGCTGTTCCAACCCTGGAAACAATGCCTGAAGGTAAGCCCCTACCTTTCTGTCTCCCACCTCTCACTCCACAGAGCACCCATTCCCACGTCTAGTCTGGGGAAATGTTCAGACCCAAAAGCCATTTAGGTCTGCTGCAGTCCAAAGGATGCAAATTCCATGTAAAGGAAGAACGTTAACTTGGGCATGACACCCAAATGATTTATGATCATTTACGTGATCCTCTGATTGATGTCAGAGGGCTGACTCCCAAGGATGGATGGAGCCTTAGAGGGGGTCAGACTAAGCCCCATCAGGTTCCTGGAACTCTCTCACAACTATGCATCTGCTTGTACACCTGCAGGAACAGGGAGCTCACCCCCTAACAAGCAGCCTGAATGTCAGAAAGCCCTTCCTCAGTCTGTCTCACTGCTATTCTCATCTATGTGTCCAAGGTGGGGGTGGCAGAAAAAACCTACTATGTTTAGGGCAGGGTTATCTCATCTCCCCCACTCTCCCCTGCCAAGCACTGCTGTCATCGGGGATAGGTCATTCTCTGTGGAGCCATCCTGGGCACTGTGGGGAGTTGAGTAGCATCCCTGGCCCCCACTCAATGCCAGAAGCACCCTCTATTGTGATAATCACAGAGGTCTCCTGATGTGGTCCCCGGTGGAGACCCCCTGCTTTAGGAGAAATCCTTGGAGAAACAGTTGCTTCCATACAACAGCAGGCTCCACAGATGAGTGCTAACCTCTCTCAGTTGCTCAGCCCTTCCAAAAGGGCAGACAAATACCCTCTACCCAGCTATCTACCCCTCTCCCTACACTCACCATTCTTCTATTCTCCACCCAGCTGGCTTCTCCTTATTGTGAGAGACAGCACAAATGCACCCCGGTCCTTTCTGCAGCGCCTGACAGGCCCCGTAGGGAAAAGACCTCCCTGCGAGTCACAAAGCAGTGGTTCCCAGATCCGATCTGATCTGGGAAAAGCATGCATAAAAAGGCATGGGGTCCGGAAGGAATGGCCTGCAGCTTTACAGAACCCTATAGCAGCAGTTTGGGGAGACTGGGGCATGGAGTGTGTGGGGCTGGGAAAGGGACGGACAAGTGGGAAGGCCACAAGGGCAGTCTCCTGGGGCTGGTAGCTGGAGGCGGGAAAGGGACCAGGGGTCGACCACAATCAGATATGGGTTTACAGGCTGGCAGTGGTGTAGTGTAGAGGCCAGGGAGAGAGGTGGTGAGTGGGGGAGCCAGGGAGCCGGTGCCTGCCTGTCCATGTGAGAAAGGAGGTAGTCCTGAGAAGATGGGGGGTATGGAGAGAAGGGGTCCCCTGTAAGGCTAGGGTTGTAAGGGAGAAGGGCCTGGACAGGTATGAGGAAACAGTGACCTCTTCTGGACACACTCAACCTGAGGTGCGGAGGAGAGGTGGACATTCACGAAATGATAACTGGTCACTGGCTGCGTGGACCTAGAGTTCAGGAGTCAACTTTGAGCACCAGCAGCAAGCAAAGACAGAAAGCTGAGGGTGAGGGGCAGGCCACCGAGGAGCATATGCCCAGGAACAGAGGCATCTGAGTCCAGATCAGTCAGAACCACCACACAAGAACCTACCTGTTCCTGACTGTTTGTAGCAATCATCGACAACAGGCAAACGGTGGAAGCAGCTCAAGCATTAAACAAAATGCAGCTGCACACTGGAATATTATTCAGCTACGAAAAGGGACAAAGCACTGACTCGTTACAACCCTGAAAACATGACGTTCTGTAAGAGCAGCCAGACACGTGTGATTCCATTTATGTGAAAAGTCCAGAACAGGCAAATTGACAGAGACAGAAAGTGGGTTTGTGGTTGTCAGAGGCAGGGGGAAGGGGGGTGGGGAGTGACTGTCGGTGAGGAAGGGGTTTCTTTTTCGGATGATAAGAATATTCTGGACCTAGATAGTGGTGATGGGTACACAAATTTATGAACATACTGAAAACCGCAAATTGTACACTTTAAATGAGTGGGTTCTATGGCATGAGAATTATATCTGAATGAAGCTGTTGCTAACAAAAATTAGTAACATAATAAAAAGCAGGGCCAGTGAAAGAGACAGGAGGACAGAAAGAATGCACAGAGAGCCAGGAGAGTGGATTCCACACTCTACTTTATCTGGGCAGGGGCACCACTTACTATACGTAGTGCTTAAATGATGCAATGAGCAGTGCGTTCTGTCATTCCAGTCACACGTGAGGAAACTGGGGCAGGAGAAGTAGTCACTCACCCGAGTCAGTCAAGGGCACAAGTGTTCTGGCGAGAGTGCCACATAAGAGGGAGCTTTGGCCATGTGCTCAGTCCCAGTGCTCAATAGAGGTCTGCACTGGATGAGGAGCTGCAGGACTCGCCCAGCTCCTGTCTACACGCATGGGCAGGCCCTGAAGTGGCCCAACCCTCAGGGAGATCGAGTGAGGGATGGACGGGGCCATTACCAGTGGAGCTGATGAGCAGGCGGCCGCTGAGGCTGGTGACTGGACAGAAATCAGACCACAAGGAGCTCTCATGGCAGAAGAGGGGCCACCAAACACTCCTTTCCCAGCTCCGTGGGCTGCCTGTACCAACCCCAGAATGGGTCTGGCCCTCAGCACCCACTCAAGCCACGGGCTTCAGCTCCGGCCTCAAGAGGGCACTGTGCAGGCTCAGGAGACGAAGTCTCTGCCCTCCCAGGACTCACAGTCTGGACTCTAGTCCAGGGTCTCCCCGCTCAGTGCTGCTGACACTGAGGCCAGGTCACTCACTGTGAGGTGCACGCCTTGCGTGACAGATGTCCCCAGTTGAGAACCTCTGCTCTTGAGAAAAACTACAGGGGACCTGCAATTTGGCTGGTTCCTAAAAGACCAAGTCCCTTGATCTCGACATCAACCAGAAATGCCTGAGAGGGCCCTCCAGACACAGTGACTTCAGATCTTCATCCCTCTCAGTGACACTGAGCAATAGGTCCCCACAACTAAACCCACTTTGGACCTCCCCAAACTCAGGAATGCCAAGTGCATAAAACCTGCTCGACAGAGGTCCCAATAATTAGCACTGGTGGGTGGGTTCTGCTGGGACAGAGGAGATGGTGTGAAATCAGTGCAGACCCATTTCTGAAGACTCAGTAGGTTTTCCTGTTTACTTCCAAGTACTCCTCCCCCAGCCCCAAACCACCACCACCATCAGTCAGCACATGGGGTCTGAGTTTTAGCGGGGGGGGGCACAGGACTGGCCAGCACAGACACCCGAGACACTGCCCCCCATCACAGAACAACTGTCCTTTTGACCCAAAAGCTGTCCAAGGCCTGGAGCCCTGGTTTTGGGAGGGGGAGGGCCAGACTCCTTAACAAAACCCTCCTGGGGCAATCCAACCTCACATGTTATACAAAGAAGGCAGTGGCCGGCACACCTGCTCCCACTCTTGGTTCAGAAGGAAATGCCAGTATACTATGGCCAACACAGAAGGGACCCTCGACATCAAAGGCCCTGACAGCCCAGGAGAAATTCTGTCCAATGAATAGTCCAGGATGTATTCTAGGGGACAATGTACCACTCTAGCGACCGTCCCCAGAGGATCTCATCAGCTTCCACCATCCAAATCCGGCTCCCACCTCCAGGGGACACTACCCAACCTCCTTCTTTTCAAAGTTCCTCACACCTGTCTCCACTCCAGGGAGGCTGGCTATGTATGCTATGGGTGGATGATTTTTCTTTAGGTGAAGAGTCCTCATTTAAAGTGTGGTTAGAAACCGTAGAGATTAAGAACCACAAATTGCCAGTTACAAAAATAGTAACAGAGCGTAACATACAGCATAAGGAATATAGTCAATAACACTGTAATAACTATGGGTGGTGCCATATGGGTACTAGATTTGGCTAGTTCCTAAAAGCACAGATTAGGGCATGGGGCGGGGGCTGGTTTTGGCGAGCAAAGCTAGACCTGCTATTGGGTAGGCCAAAAGGTCTGTTATGTTTTTCCTGTAAAAGACACATTTTTCATTTTTACCAATAACTTTATTGATTTGGATATTTGAGTATGTTGGCTATCTTCCACTATCGGCTTCCAGTGGGTAGAGGCCAGGGATGCTGCTAAACATCTTCTAATGCATAAGACAGCCACATAGCAAAAAACTATCCAGCCAAAATGTTGTCAATGGTACCAAGAAACTTCACAAACAACTTTTGACACGTTCTATCAGTCACAGCACCTTCTCCACACACTGCACAAATCTTTGTGTGTTTCAGTTGCATTTTTGCCTTTCTTGAAATAAAGCATGATACACCAAAAAGTTGCATATTTTCTTCCATATTCAATATTAAAATGGCTGCACAAAAATTCACCAATTTTGCTAAGTTTTTTTAAATGTACATGATATGACAGCTGTCACAATATCACCTAACAGAATTGTTTCAAATGAAGTAAAACTAAGCACTCCTAGACCCATTGTACGGAAAAAAACAACAGATTTTTTGGTCAACCCAGTATTTGCTAAACATCTGTGGAAGGTGAGTGTGGGAAGGAGGGGGGAGGCCAGGAGTTGTAGGTGGCTCAGGTCGGGGAGGTCATGCAGGCTTGGGGTTTGGGGAGGAGGCTCAGATATGGGGAGATCACAAGGTATATGAATGTCTAATCACTATGTTGTATACCTGAAACTAGTAATGATACTGTATGTTAACTATAAAAAAAACCCACCTATATTAAGATGGGGGTGGTGGTAAAGGGTAGATACAGCCTCACCAGCAAGAGGCATGAGAGCATCTTTTCGTGGACTGGGATAAGGGGATCTAGTTCCCAGCCTGCCAAGCACCCTGAACAAAAGGATGATATGGGGGAAAAACAGGCTTAGGCCGGACATCTGCAGTGGTGAGTCGCAGGCACTGGGTTGGGGGCCGGTCTAGATGGTCTAAGACCAATGCAGGGGTCGGGCGAGGCACAGTTTTTAATAGGAGAAAATAGCTCTAGCAGGGTAGAGCAGTCCACCCTTACGGCAGGGTTGGGAGTTGTGGGGGGCCTGGGGTGGCTGACTTGTGCTTGCAGGAAGAGACAGACCTGTTTGGATCTCAGAGCAGTTGGGCACAGACAGGTCACCTTCGATTTTTGTGGGGTCAGAGCCAAAATGGGAGAGCTTAATTCTGGGTGGCTGCAATGGGTCAAGCTGGAAGTGTAGAGGATTAGAAAACAGAAGAGCTGGGAGTGCGAGGAGCACTTATGCATTCAAACCGCATTGCCCAAGTGCTTCTGTGTGTCAGGAGCGGAGAGGGGTGCGTGCGGTGATACAACGGGCGCCCAGACAGACAGGGTCTCCACACCTCAGCCTGCTTAATTCAGGGTCCACAAAGCTCAGATTGAATTTTAGTGGGGCGAGGGCTGGTTCGAACTGCGTGAGTCGCAACAGCTATGGGGCACTGTTTAAATTTGGGCTGGGATGGTAGGAACTTGGAAGACCCGGGTTTGACAAGCCAGACACGAATAGTACAAATCAGGGCATGGGCCCACTGTTCTGGGTGTGGGATGGGAGGCTTTCCTTCATTTTTGGGTTTGGGGGGCAGGACTCGGTCTGATGTTTATAAAAGTGTTGTGGAGTAGAGGGCTGCAGGTGGCCCGAGTTGGAGAGGTCACTGAGGGCCGGGTTTGGGGGTGAGGCTAGAATTTGGGAGTTAAGACGGTAGTAGGATGCTGAGATCACCCTTGGCCTAGCTTAGCTTAGGGGGTGATGTTTGGGGGTCCTGCCGCCTCCTGGATGGCCCTACGTTGGGGGTCGCAGTATGGCCCGTCGGCTCGGTTCCAGGGGGGCTCTGGGTTGGTCCGCGCCGCCGTCTGGCCCGTCTCGGGGGACGCGGCTCGGGCCCGGGGGGTGGGGGCGGGTCCCCAGATTCCGGCCACCTCACCTGGCTCGCTCCCGTCACCCGCAGGCTCCGTCGGCCCCGCCTCTTCCGGCGCCGTGCCGCGCCGCGCCGCCTCCACTGTCCGCAGCCCCGCTGGGTCCGGCTGCGGCCGCCACTGAAGGGGTCCCCGGTTCCGCGCTCCTTAATATGGCGGCTATCGCGGCTCCGCGGCCTCCCGCGCCCTCCACAGCCGCGCGCGCTCCCGCGGCCGGCCACGCCCCCGCGCCGGCGCGCTGCGTGCCGCCGCCACGCCCCCGCGAGCCCGGGCCACGCCCTCCTCACGGGACTGCGCCTGCGTGCGATGGGCATCGCGGGAGGACGTGACGTAGCCCGCGATTCGAATCAATACAGGAAGCGCGGGGCCACGCGTTGCCAAGGGCAACCACGGCCGGAAGAGGACCTGGGGCCGGCTGGAGGTGGCTCCCTGGATTATAGAAAAAAAGCTTCTGCTTATTTTAGGGCCTGATTCTTAGTAGGGGGGTGGTCGCAGAAACACCCGCTCAAGGCCAGGCCCTCCATAGGGTAGATGGAAACTCAACCCAAAACGGCAATGAGGCAGTCACACCAGGGATGGGACCCAATGACAGGTGTATACGTGGGACAGCAAACCCTACTACCTACGGACGTTTCTTGTTTCATTCAATAAACACTTATTGCTCCTACTGAGTGCTCCGCCAGGCCCGCCAATCAGGGAACTGATCAGATAAAAATCTCTGCTCCAAAAATGGGTAAAGGATCCCAACAGGCAATTCTCCAAAGAAAATAAATGAATAGCCCATAAGCACATGAAAAGATCCTTGCTCCCCATCACTAGTCATGAGGGAAACGCAAATCAAAACCACAGTGCGATGCCAATTCATGCATATCACGGTGACAATGATTAAAAAAAGGACCCTCCCCCACCCCAGAGTATAACAAGTGTTAACAAGTGTTGGCCAAGATGTGGAGCAACTGGAACCCTCACACATGGCTGGCAGGGATGGAAAATGCTGCAGCCACTGTGGAAAACAGCCTGGTGCGGTTCCTCTAAAAGGTAAACATAGAGTGACCATATGACCCAGCAGTTCCACTTCTAGGTATATAACAAAATTAAAGACGTGTCCACAGAAATATTTATACACGGATGTTCATAGCAGGATGTTCATACACATAATAGCCCAGAACTGCAAACAACCCATCAACAAGTGAACGAATTAGTGGATAAACAGAATGTATTATGTCCACATCATGGCATATTGTTTGGCAATAAAAAGGAGTGAAGTACTGATATTCGCTGCAAAGTGAAAGAGCCTGAAAACACGGTGCTCAGTGAGAGAAGCCAGACACGAAAGGCCTGTATGTGATTCCGTGTACATGAAATGTAAAAAACAGACAAATCTTGTTCCAGGATAGGAAGTGGATTTGTGGTGGTCAGGGGCAGTGGGATGGGGAGGGGAGCTTTTAGAAACTTCCTTATTGGGGTAATGAAAATGTTCTAAAATTGTGTGGTGATGGTTGCACCACTCTGAATATACTATACATCCCTGAATTGTACACTTTAAATTAGTGAATTTTATAGTATGTGAATTATATCTCAATGAAGTTGTTGTAAAAAAAAATCCTGTCTGCTGGGCCTGAATTATGGAGAATAACAAAAACAGGAAAGGGAGAGTAAACGGTTATAGTCTCAAATACGGTGATCGGGGAAGGTCTCACTGCAATGATGACCTCTGGACAAAGATGGGAAAGGAGAGAGTGCACCGCAGTGCATAACTTCTGTTCGTTTGGTATGAAATTACATAACATAAATACTTGTTTATCTGATTTCAGGGAACCCCACAACCACTGTAGGATTTAGAAAAATGCCATCCAATAGAAGATAACATGAGCCACATAAATAATTTAAAATTTGCTAGTAACCACATTTAAAAAGTACGAAGAAACCAGTATCATTAATTTTAATAACATATTTTATCAACTCAATATGTCAACATGAAATCAAAATCAACAATTATTGGGGTTTTTGCATGAATTTTGAATTATTGAAAATACTGCATTGATGAGGGAGAGATGTGTTATATATAAAAGAATAGCACAGGAGATAATTGTGCATTCGTTTCTGATTGCCACTATGAAGAATAACCATAAACTTAGCTTCAAATGACACAAATTTACGATCTTTCCTTTGGAAGTCAGGAATCAGACAAGGGACTCATGAAGCTAAACCCAGGTGTGGATAGGGTTGGTCCTTCCAGAGGCTGCAAGGAGAACCATTTCCAACCTCTCCCAGCTTCTAGAGGCACAGCATCCCTGACTCGTGGCCCCTTCCTCCATCGTCACAGCCACCAGCGCAGCCTCTTCCATCTCTGACTCTGACCCTCCCACCTCACTCTTGTGAGGACCCTGTGATGACACTCAGTCCCCTGAGTAATCCAGGATCACCCCATCTCCATTTTAGGGTCCTTGACTCAATCCCACCTGCAAAGTCCCTTTTATACTGTGTAAAACAACATATTCACAGGTTTCAGGGATGCAGACATGGACATCCTTTGTGGGGCATTCTACAGCTTGCCACATTTGTGGTGTTAGCACTGTTTTGATATTACCACTGTGATGTGGACACAGGAACTTACACAGTGACAACATTGTACAGAATTTAATGTACGCACACATATAATGGGTATAAAGAAAGCTGGAGTTATCTGAATAAGATTGGTGTATTGTGTCAATCAATATCTTGGCCGTGATATTTACTAATGTTTTGCCTACGTTTTGTGCCAGTTAGTATTGGGGAAAACTGGGTGAAGGTACACTGAATTTTCCATGTTAGTTCTTCTTTTTAAGATTTTATTCATTTATGTTTAGAGATAGGGGAAGGGAGGGAGAAAGAGGGAGAGAAACAGCAATGTGTGGTTGCCTCTTGCCCACCCCCTACTGGGGACCTGGCCTGAAACCCAAGCAAGTGCCCTAGCTGGGAATCAAACCAGTGACCTTTTGGTTCGCAGGCTGGCAATCAATCCACTGAGCCACGCCAGTTAGGGCTCCGTGTTAGTTCTTGCAACTGCATATGAATTTACAATGATCTCAATGTAAATGTCAATTTTAAAAAGATTTAAAAATTGCATTAAAATATTATCAATCTCATTTACTGAGTTTTGTAGGCAATTTTCAATTTTGTGCTCATCCCCCACCCACACTGCCGAAAACTGTGTCCTCTCTCTGGTCTCACTTGTGGAAAGTATCATTTGATTCTTATTTATTTTGCTCCTTTTAAGCAGAGGTTCACGTTTTGACAAACTAGAAGTCCAGAGGGGTGACGGAGCCCAGTAAACATTCAATATATTGTTCCCGGGTTCTGCACTGGGTGCAGAAAGAGAACAGGAAACCAGAGCCCAGAGGAAGTCTCTCATTCCACCTGGGCTGGGGCAGAGGCCAGGCTGGATGCCCAAGCTGAGATTAGTGATAGAACTGCTACGGATTCTACTGTGTTCCCCCAAATGACATGTCCACATCCAGATATCTAATACCTGGAAATGGGACCTTGTTTGGAAACTGGGTCTTTGCGGATGGAATCAAGTTAAGGTGAGGTCACACTGGAGTAGGGTGGGTCCCCAGTCCAGCTACTGGTATCCTTATAGGAAGAGGGAGATTTAGACACAAACACAAGGGGACAAACACAGGAATATGAGGCAGAGACTAGAGTGCCACATCTACCAGCCAAGGATTGCCAGCCATCACCCAAAGCTGGAAAAAGCAGGAAGGACCCTCCTCTGAGGCCCTCAGAGGGCGCACAGCCCTGTCAGCAACTTGAGTTTGGGTTCCTGGCCTCCATGACCCTGCTCAAGCGAAGGGGAGGCCCAGAACACAAGGTGCAGGAAGGTGCAGGTTTCTCTCCTGCTATCAGGTTCTCACAGGTCTGCAGGTCCAAGGTTCCACGTTCCCTGACAGACACAGACCCTGCTTTTGGGTGTGGCTTCCATATCTGCTTCCTGCACCCCTTGGCCTATCTCCTTCCCCCAGAGCAGACTTGGGGCTGATCACCCCTGGCCCGCTGCCCTGTAGCCTTCCAGAGTCAAAACAGGCACGAACGTTGGCGTGAGGCACAAACCATAATCCAGATGGTGTACTTGCAAGCCAGCAGAGGTGGGCCGCAAAGTCAGTTGGTTATCCAGGGTCAGCCTTAGAATGCATAGGAAGACAGGGAAATAATCATAATAATCAGAAGCTTAGCTTCATGAAGCTGGAGACAATGGTTCATTCTGTGTCTTCCATAGGGAGAGTGCCTGCTACACAGTCAGTGCTCAGTAAATATTTGTGACATGAATGACTGAATGTGTTAAACCTGTAGGTGGCCTATCAAAGTGACTTTGTTGCTACGCATGGCATATTTAATCCATTATTTTTTAAATCAGTCCCCCTATTGATGGATGATCCATGTATTCCTTCCTCAAATATTTATTCAGCACCTACTATGTGCCAGGTGCGCCATAGTCGCTGGCGGTCCACTTAATGACGCGCTGGAGCCCGTGTGTATTGACTTCCAAGAATCACTGTTAGCAATTTCATGAGTGGACCACGATGGGACTATTTCCACCACAGGAACTGGCAAACACTACCAATCAGGGCCAATTTTTATTTTCCAGTCAGACTGTATCATATCATGGAGAATAAAGCAGACAAAAATCCCTGCTCTCATGGTACTTATGTTCCAGTGGGAAAGATAAACAGTAGCCAAAATAATTAGAAGGATATACAGTAAAATATAGATAGATGCTATGGGAAAATAAAGCGGGGAACTGAATACAGGAATGTTGGGGTGAGGTTATAATTTGAATGAAAGTGCTCAGGGAAGGCTTCATTGAAGAGGTAACATTTGACCAAGGAACAAAGATTCAGTGAGGGAGTGAACAGAGATACTTGGAGGAAAAAAAACGTTTCCTGTAGAATGAAGGGCATGTGCAAAGGAGGAACAGCAGGAGGCTCGTGTGGCTGGAGCAGAGGGAGCGAGGGAGAGAGGCAAAGAAGCTGAGAGCAGGGAGGGGTGGGGGTGGGTGGAGGTCATGTGGGGAGGACTTGGACCTTTACCCCAAAGGAGTTGGGAGCCCAGGAGGGCTGTGGGCAGGGCAGAGACGGGACCTGACTTGGGTGCTCACAGGCGCCCTGTTGTGGCTGCTGCAGAGCGTACAGACAGGAGAAGAGGGTAGGAGCGGAGGTTCAGGGGTGCAGGAGACTTGCCCTCGTTCAGTTAAGTGATGATGGGGGCTGGACCCTGGTGGAGGCAGAGGTGGGGCTATTAGTGTTTAAAAAAAATTTTTTTTTTGCCATTTCAAATAATGTTGCAACAAGTGCTTCATTTTCACATTTTTGTTTTTTTGAATTTTTAACATTTTCATACAGTTCAGATCAGCATATCTGTCCCATCTCAGTTCTTTCACTGCCAAACCTGGGGGCAGGGACTGCTCAGTTTCTCAGCCTTCTCTTTGTCCGTGATGACCAAGGTAGAAAAATATCTGCTGCATCAGACTGTAAACTTCACATTATCCTTATTTTTCTTATCTTGACAGATTTGGCATCCTTTCTACTGGCTGTGAGTGGAAGTCCTTGATTTTCTTTATTTATTTAGCCTTTGAAGAGGAAGAGAGAGA
Source organism: Trachops cirrhosus (assembly GCA_028533065.1). Taxonomy (NCBI): domain Eukaryota; kingdom Metazoa; phylum Chordata; class Mammalia; order Chiroptera; family Phyllostomidae; genus Trachops; species Trachops cirrhosus. Next base: position 36,740,702 of record CM052545.1, on the reverse strand, counting down.
GGGAGAGAGAAACATCGATTGGCTGCCTTCCATAGATGTCCACAATGGGGATCGAAGATGCAACCTAGATGGGGAACTGAAGCACAACTTTCTGTTATGGAACAACACTCCGACCCACTGAACCACACCGGCCAGAGCTCCTCAGTTTTTCAAGGCAAGGCCACGAAGCACAAGGCACATTGGACAGTGTGCGGTTGGCACCTCGAGTTACCCCACAATTCCCCACATACTGCCCACGAGGCACTCACAGCAAGGGGCAAGAAGCAAAGAGCCACTTTCACTTTTTTAAAAGACACTGCTGCCATGAATTCATCAAAATGGATTTTCAGATTCAAAGGTTTCACACTTAAAAGTTAAAACACACGTCAAATGTTTAAGTTTGAAATGTTCAAGTACTGAGAATAGAAGTAGCCCTCCTTCCCCACCACCAGTTTTTCTAAGTTTATCATGAAATGTAATTCCAAATGTATAGAAAAGTTGAAAGAATTTCACAGTGAATTGTCATATGTTCACAGTCCACTTTCTCCAATTGCCATTTTCTATATTTGCTCTATTTATACCTATCTACAAACATATCAGTTTTTTTTTTCTCCTTAATCTCTTACAGTTTTATAAAACTGAATTAGGACTTCCGGCCAAGATGGAGGCATAGGTAGATGCACTGTGCCTCCTCGCACAACCAAGATAGGGACAACAACAATATAGAAACAAAATAATAACCAGAACTGACAGAAAATTGAAGTGTATGGAAGTCAGACACCCAAGGATTTAAAAATAGACACATTCATCCAGACAGGTAGGAGGGGCGGAGTCAGGCCATGCAGAGCGGAGCGGAGCACAGAGCAACCGGGCGGCTCGCAAGTCCTCAGCACGCAGACCCTGGGCGCACAAGCGGCGGTGGCTGGTGGGCCCCAGCCAGGGGTTGGCGACTGGCAGACCCAGTGAGGCAGCCATTGTGGAGCAAGGCACTTCACGCAACTCAGGGTCCCAGCACTGGGAAATAGAGGTCACTGACTGGAAAGGAAGGTCCTGTGGGGTGCACAGGCCCACCCACACGGGAATTGGTGCCAGAGGGGCCCAGTTAGCTTGCGGAAAGCGGCGGAAGGGTCTGAGGTCCTACAGAGAGCAGAGAAAGCGCCATTGTTCCTTCTTGGACACCGCCCCCACAAAACATATCAGTTTTTTATACATTTCAACATAAGCCACATTTATTAGGATGGCTATCGAAAATTGGAAAATAACAAGCTTGGTGAGAATGTGGACAAATTGGAACCTTTGTGCACTATTGGTGGGAATGTTAAATGGTGCAGCCGCTGTGGAAAAATTTGGCAGTTTCTCAAAAAGTTAAACATAGAGTTTCCATATGATCCAATAATTCTACTCCTAGTTATCTACCCCCAAGATCTGAAAATAGGAAATCAAACAGATACTTACATGCTCATGTTAACCAAAGCATGGTTCACAATAGCTAAAAGGTGGGAACGACCTGTGTCTATGAATAGATAAACAAAATGTAACCCATCCAGTACAATGGAATATTATTCAGCTCTGAAAAGAAAGGAAATTCTGACAAATGTTACAACGTGGATGAACCCTGTGCACATTATGTTCAGTGAAATAAGCCAGATACAAAAGGACAATATTGTATGATTCCACTTTATGAGGCCCCTAGGGGTGTCAAAATCATAGAGACGGGAAAAATATATAATAGAGATTAGCAGGACCTGAGACCACTGCAAATAATGCTGTCGTGAACATGGATGTACAACAGTTAGAGTCTCTGCTTTCGTTTCTTTTGGGTGTATACCTACAGTAGCTCTACGTTAACTTTTCGAGGAACCACCAACTTACTTGACATAGTCGCTTAAAAACTTTTTCTTGTGTGGACAGCATCCTGGTGACAGCCAGTGGTGGCTTGGATGGTTACGGGGGTGGAAAAAACCAGCGGAGTGGCTAGATTCAGACTTTTTTTCACAGGTAGAGTCAACAGGACTGTGCATTATGTCAACATCCTTGTACTTATCCTCGACAGGATAAGACTCTCTTTCCCAAATTTCATATCCAATCCATCAGCAAATCCTGTTTGTTCCACATTCAAAATTAACCCAGAATCCGGCTGTGTATGTTTTTTTCACACACCAGGCTGAATGACCCTCTTAACACCTAAGTCAGGGCATGTCGTTTCTCAGATTATGACACTCCAGTGTCTTCCCAAGGGTAAAGCCTGCAGGACGTCTAGTTTTCAGCGCCCGTTCGGTAAAAGAATTGTCTCATTTTTTTAAGCACCTGGGTTCGCAATTTCCGAGGAACCTTTGATCACGCCCTTTGAGGCTCTGGGACGCTGCGCAAGCTCCGTCGGTAACTTCGATTCCTCCGACCCCCACCCGGTGTTGAATCGGCACAAGCCATTTCTACTTATCGTACCGGGTGGGTAGACCGTAAGATTCTTTCGGAGAAAGGATGGGCTTTGCACTCCCCATTCCTGATGATGTTTTTAGAGGCCGCCTGCTGTGGGAGTGTTAGCTTTGGCTCTGGTGCCGGCTCGCGCTTCCGGGCCGCTTTCTGACGCGGAGCGTTTGACCGCCTCTCTCCCCCATCGCTGCATTGGAGCTGTCCGTTCAAATCACGTGGGCGCCAAGATGGCGGCCCCTAGAGCACACTGTAAGCGTCACGGTGTGTGAAGCGGCGGCGGCGGCGGGAGCGAATCAGCTGTGCGAGTTCCACGTTCGTGGAGTTCGCTGGGCGTTCGGCGCCGGGGAGCACGGTAAGGGGTCTGGACCTGGCGGGCAGGCATGCAGAGGACGCCCCGTTGGAGGGGTTCCTGGCCCTGGGATCCACTGGCCGGTGGTTTGCGGTCCCTCCTCCTGAGGGGTCTCGAGACCCGGCGAGCTCCTGCCCTCTGATTCTGGGGAGCCTGTATGTGTCCAGGGAGTCCTTTGTTGGGGACTCAGCGCGTGTTGGGGGTGTCCCATGTGAGACGGCTCCTTTGGGGCCGTGGAGAACCTACTTGTGAGGAACCCGCGTAGACGGATCTTGAGGCATCGGGTTCCTAGAAGTCTCTTCCGAGCAAAGGGATCCAGCGAGCAGCCCTGACGGATTCCGTGTGGGACGATCCCTCGGGGGAGGGAATAGTCTAGGTCTTTTTGTTGAGAATTCTTGGTATAGAGAAAGGTCTCTAGGAGAGGAAGGGATTTCAAGGATACAGGTTCTCCTTCCCATCCTTATTAATTCATCTTGTTTGTCTCTGAGACCTTCACAGGGATGCGCGGATTTCCACATTCTGCCTTCGTTGGGGGATGATTCCTTCAGTCCCACGCCCACACCCCGGACCCCTTTCCCACTAAAACAGTGGGCCTCAGGTGTGAACTGCGGGCTTCCAGGTGTTAGATGGACCCTCCTTAGATCTCCTGAGCACAGAGGCGGGTGTGGGGCTCCCTGCAGAAATATTTAATACTAGCTTAGGTTTGTTATGCTTGTAGTGGGTGTCAGCGCTTGTCCTTGGCACTGTACAGATGATAGTGGGTTTATATTGGGTGCAAAGTTTTAGTAGCGTGCCTGGCAGGTAGTAGAGGTTCAGTTCATCCTACATATATTTATGAAGTGCCAGTGCTTGTCAGGAGTTCTGGTTCTTGCCTGCCCTTGAGTTGCTGTGGCTCACTACTGGCTTCTGTGGATTCTGGTGATTCAGGAGTCACTTCCTTTGATGGACACCTGTGCTCAAGCAGGTGTGCCTCCCTCATTAAACCCTGGGTGGGCCCTGCTGATGCTGCTGGGAACCAGAGGGCCACTGGCATGTCAAAGCCTGCTTGTCATGTTTCTGATGTGGCCGCCAGGTCCTCTGTCGTTTCATCTTATTTCATCCGCTCAATGCAGCTTCCGGTTTAAGAGCTTGATGCCCTAAACCAACCCACATTATAACTTCACGTTGTTTCTAAGCAAGTCATTAATCTCTCTGTGCTTCTGTTTCCTCCCATAAAATGGGTGACAATCCTAGTGGCTGTCTTACCTGGTTATGGTGAAGGTTAAATGAGTGATGACTGAATGAGCTTGGCACACAGCACATGCCCTGAATGTCGGCTGCCATTCCTGTTAGGGTTACTGTTCTTATTGAGGACCTTCTCTGTGCTGGGATTACGGCAGTGACTAAGAGAAACTTGATCCCTGCTTTCAGAGTTCTCCTTTTCTGGTGAGGGATCAGAATCAGCTAAACCAATAAATGTACAATATGGTATCTAGTAGTGGTAAGCGCTTCAAAGAGAGATAAAGGGGAACAAGGGAAAGGAGATGGAGGAGTAACACTGAAGACTGTGATCAGGGAAGGCTTCCCTGAGGAGGTGACATCTGAGACTCAGGAAAGTTAGAGAGTGAGCATCGGGGCATTTTGGGAAGAGTGTTCCTGATGGCGAGGACAGCTTGTGCAAAGGCCCTAGGGCAGGACTGTGGCTGGTGTTGGGGACAGTGAGGGGGCCTGTTTGGTGGAATGGAATGAGTGAGGGGCAAGGGAGGAAGTGAGGGTGGGGAGGGGACAGGGGCAGGCCACACAGGGCCTTTGGGACTCTCAAGGAGTTCAGAGTAATGAGGCACCATAGGTGGATTTTGCCAGGGAGTCACACGGTTGGTTTATATGCTGAGAGAATTCCTGTATCAGTTACCTGTGCTATGTAACAAATAACCGTATTTTTCGGACTATAAGATGCCTGCCCCCACCCCAATTTGGGAGGAATAATGGTGGTTAATGCTGCTGTTGAGTTCTGTTTACATTTACATTGGTGAAATATTATGTTATTTATGTTATAAATATTTTACCACATTTTTTGCTTCAATTCCCCCCCCCCCAATTTTCCTCCTCTAAAACCTTTGTGCATCTTATGGTCCAAAAAAAATACGGTATAGTGTTTCTTAGGACCTATCCTCAGAAGTCACACTGTCATTTCTTCATATCGTTTACACGGGTCAGGGACACTCATTGCGTCAGGGGCCACACAGGGCACAGATACCAAGAGGTGGGGGTCATTGAAGGCTATCCTGGGGACCAGCTACCACAGTCCCTCTGGCTGCTGTGTGGAGAGCAGCCAGCGGAGGTTGTTGGTGATACATCGTCCAAAGGCCCAGAGACGGAATTTGTCTTAGGGAGGCCCACACAGTAAGTGGGCGGGGCCAGAGCCAGACTTTCAGCCTGGATACCCAGGCTGGACAGTGGGTAGGAAGCCACGTCACCAGGTTCTAAATTAAATAAGTCAGTGAGCAGAAGGACACCTCTAACCTGGCCTGTTGGTTTTCTGTGGTAAGGTTTCTGTGCCTGAGAGGAGCTGTGGAAAGAAAAGGGCGTGTGCCATGGTGACAGAGCAGGAGGTGGATGCCATAGGGCAGACACTGGTGGACCCTCAGCAGCCCCTGCAGGCCCGCTTCCGGGCGCTCTTCACACTTAGAGGGCTCGGTGGCCCGGGTGCCATTGCCTGGATCAGCCGGGCCTTCAGTGATGACTCCGCCCTGCTCAAGCACGAGCTGGCCTACTGCCTGGGCCAGATGCAGGACCGCCGGGCCGTCCCTGTGCTGGTGGATGTGCTGCGTGACACCCGCCAGGAGCCCATGGTGCGCCACGAGGCAGGTGAGTGGCGAGGTGAGGCCATGGGCACCCTTCTACCGCTTGTGTCCACTCCCACTTGTGCATGGTCCAAACCCGGGCTCAGCAGACCTCTGTAGAGGGTGGGTAGAAAGTATCTTCAGTCCCGCTGGCCAGCCAGGCTGTTGCCACAGCGCAACTCCGCCATCGTAACATAAAAGCCACCATAAACCAGAGTCAGCACGTGGATGTAGCCACATGCCAGTAAAGCTTTGTGGATGCTGAGATTTGAGTTTCATATAGTTCTCACGTGCCATGGAATATTATCCCTTTGACTAAAAAAGGTTTTGTTTTGACTATAAAAACCATCCTATGCGCACGTATTATAAAAACAGTAGTGGGCTATATATTACCTACACCTGTTTCATCTGTTCATTTCACTCAGTGGACGAACGTTTTTTGAGTGCCTGTTGTGAGTGTCCCCTGGGGTGCCCAGGTCCTTGCCACCAATCAGCGTTGAGCTCTTTCTGTCTGGTTCTTCTTAGGGGAGGCGTTGGGGGCCATTGGTGACCCAGAAGTTCTGGAGATCCTGAAGCAGTACTCCACTGACCCGGTCGTCGAGGTAACTTGGCTTGGTCCTCCTGCTCCCTGCCTTCGCCTGGATCCGCCCAGACCCTGGGTCTGTTTGCCGTGGCAACTGCTTGGCCAGGGATTCTGGAGAGAGGTGGCAGTCAGGATGGGTGTGGGCTGCTGCCCAGTTGGGCAGAACGGACTGCTTCATTTCCATCAAAGCCCGCCCTGCTCAGCCAGCCTGTCCCGGGCCCTGGGCCACCGAGGAGCTGTCTTCACCTCTCCGGTGCCTCCACTGTCTGTCCCTCTCATGGTCTGTCGTCTCCTGTAGGATAAAAGCCCAAGTCCTCACTGGCGCCCCCAGGCCCTAAATAGTCTGTTCTGACCGCCTGTGGTCAGGTCCCCTCTGTGGCCAGCTCCCCTTCAGCTTTCCCCCGGCAGGCCCCGCCTCAGGGCCTTTGCATCGACCGGTTCCACCTGACTCCATCTCTCACTTGGTTCTGATGTCACCTCCACACTGAACTGCTCCCTGGCCTTCTGTCTTTTATCCCTTCCTAATTACCCCTGGAGGATGGAGAAGGGGGCCTGTCAAACCCACCACCATGTCCCCAGGGCCGCCTGTCACCCCTTTCTCTTCAGGTGGCCGAGACCTGCCAGCTGGCGGTCTGTCGGCTGGAGTGGCTGCAGCAGCACAGTGGGGAGCCAGCGGCAGCAGGCCCCTACCTCTCGGTGGACCCTGCCCCGCCGGCTGAGGAACGCGACGTGGGTCGGCTGCGGGAGGCACTGCTGGACGAGGCCCGGCCGCTCTTTGACCGATACCGGGCCATGTTTGCCCTGCGAGATGCCGGTGGCGAGGAAGCCGCCCTGGCACTGGCCGAGGGTAAGGAGGGGCCCCTGGGTGAGGCCTAGTGGCTGCATCTGTGACAGAGCGACTTGTCCAAGGGGACTTACACCTTGGGCCTGGCCCTCAGCACTTCCCCGTGGGTTTTACACAAATTAACTCACACTCAGAGGCAGGTGAGCACTCTCATTACCACCATTATCCGTGGAGTTTACTCAGGCCCAGAGAGGCAAGGAGACTTGGGTGAGATCACATAGCCAGTTAACAGAATTGGGATTTGACCCTCAGCTTCCTGGCTCCAGCATCCTTAACCTCTTCCTGTTATTATTACTTATCTCTGTTCCTTGGGTGCCCAGCCCAGTGTTCCTGCATGTCCTCATCTGCCTCGATGGCACTGCCCAGCCAGTGATTCCTCTGTCCCCTCTGCTCCCTCCCACAGGCCTGAGCTGTGGCAGTGCCCTCTTTCGTCACGAGATCGGCTATGTTCTGGGCCAGCTGCAGCACGAGGCGGCCGTGCCCCAGCTGGCGGCAGCCCTGGCTCAGCGGACTGAGAGCCCCATGGTGCGACATGAGTGTGCCGAGGCCTTGGGAGCCATTGCCCGGCCCACCTGCCTGGATGCCCTGCGGGCCCACGTGGCTGACCCTGAGCGCGTGGTGCGGGAGAGCTGCGAGGTGGCCCTGGACATGTACGAGTATGAGATGGGGCCGGCCTTCCAGTACGCTGATGGGCTGGAGCAGCTGCGCTCACATGCCTCCTAGAGCTGCTGCCCAGCTGCCCAGGGGCCTCTCCCCTGCAGGACTCGGCATACAAACTGAATTTGCGTGAATTGGATCTTACTTCCTTGGCTCCCCGAGCCTGTTTGCTTGGCCAGGTCCCAGCTACTTTTGCATCTTGAGTAACCACCCCCTCCAGCCAGGCTGCCTCCTACTGGGGTGCCCCCAGCAGGATGTCAGCATGGGAGGGAAGACCTGGGGGCGGGGCAGGGGTGGGGCTGTGTTCTGGGGAGGTTGGGCAGCCCAGCTCCTCCAGGAGTGGGGGGTGCAGGGAAAGGCACTGTGGGGAAGCCTGTTCCCCAGGGGCCTGGGCAGGGTGTGGGTCTCTAACTCCCCACCCTGGCCCTGGGTGGGCTGGGCTGGGGGACTGGGACAAACAGGCCCTAGGTCACTGCTCAAGTGGAATATTAAATTATTTTTTGCCTTGTCTGTGTTGGCTCAGTTGGTTTAAGCATTGTCCAGTGCACCAAAAGGTTTCGGGTTCAAATTCCCTGTCAGGCACATACGTAGGTTTCGGGTTTGCCCCCTGGTCAGGAGGCAACCTGTGTGCTGGAGACAGTCGTACAGGAGGCAACCAATAGGTCCATGTTTCTCCCCCTCCCCCCTCCCTTTTCTCTCTCAAATAAACAATCTCTGGTGAGGATTAAAACATTTTGCCAAGTGGTGACTGTTGGGGGGGCTGTAGGAGTTAAGTTGGCTACTTACGCTCAAGGAGCATCTCAGGGGGTGTGAGGGTGGGGTGCAGGGCATTTGGAAGCTGGGCTCTGTGACCTGGGCCATGCCAGAGGGCACGTGGCCAGTGCAGGCCTGTGCCCCTGCTTCCCCAGCAGAATGTCTGCCTGGTCCGCCCGCCCCCTTCGAGAGGGCCAGGGGAAACCGCTCTCCAGCTTACCCTCCCCAGACCCTCGTCCCAGCTCCCCGTCCACCCTGCCCTTCCAGGTGCAACCTAGAACAGCCTGCTCACTGCTCTCTAAGACGAGCCTTTTACTGCTCCCTGTGGGCTGGCAACAACCCAACTACGGGTGGCGGAGACTCCCCGAGGGCACGACTGTGACTATCTTTTCCTCAAGGGTCTCTTCTCTGCCCACTACTCTGAAGGCATGGGTTTTCCACAGCAGGCAGTTTTCCATTCCTTGGGATGCCAGCCGGGTGTCCTGCAATTCGGTCCTGACATGACTTGGAGTTAGCACAGACCCCGCAGGTTCCGGGCACAGCAACACCCCCACTCAACAGGGTCCACTTCCGGGCCTCCTGTGCTTTAGACCCACCAGGGTTTCCACCAGCCCCTCACATTGGGGGATTTGGTAGAACAGCTTGCAGAACTCAGGAAAGGACTTCACTTGCCCATTCATTGCAGAGGTGACAGACAAAGGGGGCCTGAGCACAGGAGCTTCTGTCCCCGTGGAACTGAAGTGTGCCACCTTCCTGGCACATAGAAGCTCCCTGGGCCCCTTTGTTTTGGGTTATGGAGGGTCTGTGCCTTAGGCACCTCGATGAAATCATTGCTGGTGGCTGCAGGCAGGGCCAAAGGTGGGGCTAAAAGTTTCCTCTCACCTGTGGTTGGCTTTCCGGTCCCTGCCCACCCTCACTAGCCAGGCTCAGGTACAGTGGGAGGGGTCGATTAAGAAGCACAAAGGGGCCCTCTCACCCTCATCCCTCCGGGGACAGGGTTTTAGGCGCTCAGTGCCGAACCTGGACGTGGCGAAGACCAAGTAGAAGTTTCTTATCGCAGCATCATGGGCACCCCCTCTTCCTGGGACCTCCTCAGGGGCGCTGTGTTTGCCCAGCTTCCCTCCCCAACTCCGGACCCCTCAGTCCCCTCGACCTCTGGCTCTTCATGGCCCAGGGCTTGGTGGCTGGGTCCCGGGAACTTTCCCCGTCCTGGCAGCACGCTCTGGGCCCGCCTCCTTCTGGGACTGCGTCCCTCAGGGCGGCCCGGCCCACTGTCTGTGGGAGATCTAACCTCATCTGTGCCGAGTTCTGTTCCCAGCCTGGGCTCCCCTGAGCTCCACACTTAAGGTCCAGCTGCCCGTCCACATCTCCATTTGATACCGATGAGGCACCTCGAACCCAGTGTGTCCTTATATTTCTTCATAGTACCTCCGCAGTTGTTTCTCCCACAAGAAATAGAATCTCCATCATTCTAGGTGCTCAGCCTAAAAACATTCAGGTGTGACCAGTTTAAAACCCATCCCAAATCCATCCACTTCCTCCTCTCCTCTACCTCCACCCAGGTCCAGCCCCATCATGACCCACCTTGACCAGCTCAGTTCCCTCAGCCCTGGTCCCCACAGCCTGTTCTCTCCACAGCAGCCACCAGAGGGCGCCATTGAGCACCTAAATCAGGTCCCTTCTCTGCCCACAGTCCTCCAGGGCTCCCACCTCCCTCCTGGGAAAATCCCAAGTCCTGTGGAGGTCCTCAAGGCCCTACACAACCTGCCCCGGCCCCTCCCTGCCCTCATCTCCTCCCTCTCCCCTTCACTCACTCTGCTCCAACCACAAGGGCCTCCTTCCTGTTCCTTCACCGTGCCAGGAACAGTCCAGCCTCGGAACTTTCACACAGGCTGTTGTATGCCTGAAACACTCTTTCCCCTGGTACTCCCATGGCTGGTTCCATTCCTCCTCTGGGTCTCTGCTCAAACGTCATCTCAGTGTGGCCTCGATTACCCTGTTTAAACTTTATCTCCCCTCCTAGCAGCTCCGGCCCCTTGGATCATTGTCTGCCCCTCCCCACCGTACCATCATTTACTCTGTTATGTTTTTCTCAGCCCATTTTCCCACTTTGAATGTTTACTTCACGAGGGCAGGGATTTTCCCAGGACAGGGAGCAGCCCATGCAAAGGCCCTGAGGTGGAGACGTGTAGGGTAGCAGCAGGTGCGGCTGGAGCCCAGTGAGGGAGGGGGCAGCGGGCGGAAGTGATTTGTGCTGTGATTCATCCAGGCAGATGGTGGCTGTAGGGAAGCCCCAATCTTCTTACCCAAAGCCCCTTAATACTTCCGTTGCACGGGTCACCTCTGGGCCTCTCCTGCTCCAGGTGGCTGCCATGCCGGCGCTGGTGGATGAGGAGGGGGCGGAGAGCTGGAGCCAGGCCCCACCGCTGTATGAGGAGTACCGCCCACCACCGCTGGATGCCATCCGCCTGCCCAGGTATGTGCTGTACCTGCTGCTGGCTGCACTCCTGGTGGTGGCTGTGGCCTATGCCATTGTTGGGCATCTCATCATGGACCTCGCCCACGACCTGGCTGGTGAGCCTCAACCCACCATGAGCCTGGCTTGGGCTAGTGCTGGCCACTGGGGGAAGGGGTCCGAGGGTCCCTCTCAGCCAGGGAGGGTAGGAGAGTGGACAGGGGACTTGGGGAGGCTAAGGGCCTCTATGGGTTTAGGGCAGGGGGTGGAAGGTAGGCAGGGTCTGGGGAGGCTTCTCACCCGCCTCCTGCCACAGACTGGGCCTTTGGCCCAAAGCCAGACCAGGAGGATGCCCCCCGGGAGCTGCGCCCAAGCCTGGAGGGTGAGGATCTGGAGGAGCTAGACCTGCAGCTGGCCCTGGCCTGGCGAGGTGATGAGGACACTGGCGGGCGTGGTGAGGGGGCCCCTGCAGTAGCCCCTGCCTCCCACTGCCCCTCCATCGCCTTCAAGGAACCACCCATTTGAAGCTCCTTCTGGAGGCTGAGCTGAGCTGGATGCCAACCCCTGTGGCGTGGTACAGACTGGACTTGTGCTCACCGGAGTCCTTCCTCCACTGGCCTGCCCTGTCTCTGCAGAGAATGCTCTTCTTGGCTGGCAGGCTGTGGTGGCTGGACGCTGACCGTCCCTGCCCTCCTGCTCCCCCAAGCCCTCAGAACCTAACTCCACCCAGCCTCTGCCGAGCTGCCGGTGATCTGTAAATCAAGAAAGCCAAGGAGATTTTTAAAATAATAATAATAGTAGCCAGCCCTTACCTAATGCTTTGTATGTGCCTGCTATTGTGCTAAGCCCTTTCCATGTATTATCTCATTTAATCCTGGGTGGGACTTTGTGTCCCCATTTAACAGATGGAGAGAGGCACACAGTCCAGAAATGACTTGGTCAGGGTTCTTCTCCCACTCGCTCTGCTGGGCTCCCCTACCTCCAAATCTTTTCCACCTGCACCCCCTACCCCCCACCTCATTCCCAGCTCTGCCGCTCTGCCGCTCTGCCGCTGGATCTGTCTCTGGGGGTCCTAACTTCCCAATTAGCCTGAGAACTCTTGGAGGACAGTGCCCAAGGCTTCCTTGGCTTCCAAACTTTGCACAGGACAGGGCACACAGTAGGAGCTTCATATACGCCTGCTGGCTGGATGAAGTGGGCCTGTTCTAGGGCTGGGGTGTCTGAGCAATGTCACATGAGTGACTCATCTGCACGGTGGTTATATTCAGACCGCAGGAAAGGAGGAGGCTCCAGGTATACAGTAGGCACTCCATAAATGCATGTGCAATGATGCTGGCTTTCTCCAGCTCCCAGGGACCCCGTGAATGTCTCACAGGGCCTTGAGAAGTGCGAGGCCCTCGTCCCCTTGGCCTTCCTGCCATGTGCCTGGGCTGTGGCTGTTCGGTGGCAGCTGGGGTGGGGTCATCCTTAACCCAGGCTAATCTAATCAACTCTGTATCTAATCGACCCCAGGGACCAAGGTTGATGGGCAGGAGAGCCTGGAGCCTGAGTCATCAGCTGCCCGGAGTGCCCTGTTTTCTGGCCACTTGGGAGTGGCTGGGTTTGGTGGTGGCTGGTGGGCATGTCATTATCCCATCCAGTCCAGGTACTCACCCCATCAGTGACTGTGGGTCCCCAGGGGTCAGGGGGCCAGGATGTGGCAGCATAAGTCAGTGGTGAGGGTGACCAGAGGTCACATACCATCTCTGGCTATTTCTGCACAACCTTGGAGCTCCCAGCCTCCCTGAGCTGCTATGAAATGAGGCGGCCAACTTTGTGGGGCGTCAGGGGAGGAAACACGTGACACATACAAGCGCTGAGCCCGGGCCCAGGAGAGAAGGTCAGGGCCCCTCCGCCTGACCCCTGAAGCAGGGAGCCTGTGCGACCTCAGGGTTGGCGGTCCCTGGCGGGCATGGGGCATAGGTGCCAGCCTCCCTGGGTTAATTGTTACACCAGGTCCAGAGTCTGCCCTCCTGGGGGAGGGGGGATGCCAACCAGGTGGGGTGAAGGGAGGGCCTGCCCCTGCCCTGGACCCACCTGCGCCTTATCAGGGACTGGGCAGGGCCTCGCCCAGTCAAAGAGGGCTGTGCTCACCTGGACGGCGCACTCCGGCTGCTGGCTCCTCCACGGCCATGGAGACCCTGGAGACCCTTCTCGTGCTCGGTGCCCTGTTCTTCTTGCCCGCTGAAGCCCAGCAGGGTAGGGGTCCCAGTCTGGGGGGTGGGGTGGGGAGGGGTCATGGGGATGAGCTCACCACATCCCCTGAGAAGAGGGGACAGGCAGAAGAGGAAAGGGGCCAGGCCGCTGTTGGAGCCCCCTCCCAAGGCCGAGTCCCTAGCCTGCTCCCTTTCTCTCAGACCCATCTCTGACACCCAGGCCCTTTCCAAGGCCCCACGTGTCTAAGCAGCCCTGGCTCCCTTCTCCCTCCCACCTACAGTGGGGGCCTCACACTCACCCATCTCTGAGTCCCACCTCCCTACCTTCCAACAGCCACAGAACGTCGCCTGAAGCCGTGGCTGACAGGCCTGGCTGCCGTCGTGGGCTTCCTGTTCATCGTCTTCATCTCCTTGCTGGCCAACCGCGTCTGGTGCTCCAAAAAGAGGTGGGAACCCCCCCCCCACTGCCCCCAGCCGCCTGTCCCTTCGCCCTGGGCACCCCTCCCACTTCCTGACCCTTTCCGGTTCCTTTCCCCATCTCCCCATTTCCCTGGGGTTCCTTAGGCCCCCACCCACAGACCAGGACAGCCTTGCCGCCCACCCCTCCGCGCTTCCTGGAGTTCACGATCCCTAGCCCTGGGGAGACTGGGGTGAGGCTGTCTGCACTTCCCATCCTTCACCCACCCTCACCCCTCCTGTCTCCATCTTTCCTGCAGAGATGAGGATGAGGAATCCATGGTCAGAATGGAGACCCCTGTGATCCAGGACATGGACCCGAGGTACTGTCTTCGAGTGTACATTGATGTGTGAGTGTGTGTGTGTGCTCCAGGGGTCTGAGTGAGCCCCCTCCTGGGGGAAATGGGTGTACACAAATGACCTCTTTCTGTCCTTGAACATCTCAAGTATGTTCCTACCCCAGGGCCTTTGTACTTATTGTGGGCTCTGACTGGAACCCCTTTCCCCATATCCTCCAGTTGGCTCCTTCTCCTTCAGTCCCTGCTCAGATGTTTTCTCTCAGAAGTCCCTCCTGACCCCCAGCCCATTGTGTCACAGCCATTAGGTCAGGACTAGGGGGTAAAGGTTTGGGGACAGGAGTGTAGGAGCTGGGAGGAGGCCAGCCTGGCTGAAAGATTCTCAGTTGAGGCCAAGATGTGCCATCCACCCACCCATCCACCCACCCGTCCATCCGCCTGCTCTTCCTCGGGACAACTGAGCTTTCGTTTCTGCCTTTGTGAAGCGGAAACAACAATGTTGCCTCATTAGGCTGTTTGAGGATTCAGGGAAGGTGCTTTCTGTAAACACTCATCACGAGGCCTGGCCCAGGTAAGTGTCCCTTAAATGGGAGCAACCGTGTTTCTTATTGTGGCCTGGGGCCTTTGTGTTTCTACAGAAGAGAAGGCAAGAGGGAGAAGACAGAAGAGAAGAAAGAGAAGAAAAAAGCTACAAAAGAAGGAGAGAGCAACTTGGGGCTGGAACTGGAGGACAAAGAGGAGCTTGGAGACCAGGAGAAAGCCAAGAACACGGCCATGTGAAGACTGTCTGCCCACCTCCTCCAGGCAGACCCCCAGAGATGCCCCTTCCACACTCTATGACCCGGGCCTGAAATCACCGAAATAACTCCATCTGGGTTGTAAACATAGTGCCCGAACGAAGAGGCTTGGGACCTGCCTCGCCCCTCCAGGAGGGCTCTTTGCATCTTACACGGTCTCTATGCACCCGCTTCCCGACCGGCCCTGCCTAGTGGTTCTTCTTGCACTTGGTTATGAAGAAACCCCCAAGCCCCCACAATCTCATGGGTCCCCCTGCTTCTACCCACCGTCTGGTTTCTTTTCCCTCTGCCTGACATCTCTTGGTCAGAATCTCTCAGAACCATTATGGACCAGGGGCTGTCCTTTGGGGACCTGCATTAAAAAATCGATCAGAGCCCTTCAGAAGGGCTCCTGTCGTGTCCTGGGACTGTTTCCTCCGGGAGAGTCAGCTTCTGTTTCGGGGGCGGTGCCGGGGCAGGCATGGAAGGTCAGGCTGCACAGATGCCTGGGCGGTTGCGTTTCCCCTGCAGTCTGGATTCAGCTGCCCTGAGGCCTGGCCCTCAAGCCCCCGGGGGGTCTCCTGGGCAGTGCCGGTTTCCTCCTCCCCCGTGTTTCGGGCCCCATGACTTTGTAACTCAATTTCTGAGAACTGGGTCTTAGAGGGGGGGCCCAGGACCCTGCATTTTCTAGGGCTGGAACAAGCGTTTTTTTCCTCAGAGTTTCCAGTCTTCCCTTCTCACTTTCTCAGGCCCTGGACTTTGCCCTGGATGTTGACTGTTTCTTTATGGTTAGATCTTATTAATGAGGACTTGGACAAAGTATGGCATTTGGATCTCTGTTTTGGGGCCTGTACCCTGGGGGTGATAGGATCCCACACAAAAGGTTTCTAAGAACACGTCCAGGACTGCCCACCAGGTGGGCAGGAAACCTGTAAATGAAGGAACGAAATAAACGCCCTAATGGGTGCGCCTACTGAACACCTGGCATCTCGATCCTCTCTGTCTCCATTGTACCTA
Organism: Trachops cirrhosus; assembly: GCA_028533065.1. Classification (NCBI taxonomy): domain Eukaryota; kingdom Metazoa; phylum Chordata; class Mammalia; order Chiroptera; family Phyllostomidae; genus Trachops; species Trachops cirrhosus. The sequence continues at coordinate 36,725,087 of CM052545.1, read as the reverse complement.
ATTAGCCCATTTTCCAGTTGAAAATACCAAGGCTTTGAAAGCAGGGAGGCACTGGGGCAGCTGTCCCTGGCTGTTGTTGACAGAGCTGCGACAGAAGCTCAGGCTGCCCCGAATGTGGGAGCGTTCGCAGGCTGTGGCTAAGGTCAGATTTGGGGGTTCAGGTCCTAGGATGGTGGTGGTGGGGTTTGGGGTGGGAGGTGTTCTTTCTTCTCCCTGTTTCCTACCTGGGAGAAGAACTTTCTCTGCAGTGCTGTGTGGCCCAGGGGAGGTAGCCTGACCTCTCTGAGTCTCAAGTTGACTCTCCTGCAATGTGAAGGCAGGAGTTCTGACCCTCAGAGTCTGAGGCTTGAAGGAGGCACCCAGGCTTAAGGGCCATTGCAAGGCCTGGCACATAGTAGGTTCTCAGGAAATGAGTTTCCCACCTTTCCTGAGCCTCCCCCTCCCATGGCTCTGGTTGTGGGGAATCAGGGGGTCAGGGTAAACTTAAGGGAGATAGGGTGCCAGGATGCTTGGGACCCTGGTCCACTCCCCAGGGAGCCCAGAACCCAGGGAAGGGGGCACCACCTTCCACTTCCTGTGGCACTGGCCACACCCTGCCCTGGGGTGTCCTGGGCAGCCCACTTCCTCCTCCAGCCAGGGCTGCACCCCAGAACCTGCTGGACAGGGGCAAGAACAGACCAGATGGACAGATTCTGGACGATGCCCAGCAAACTGTTCAGGCAGCTCTGGTCCCACGGCAGGTTCAGGCCCAACCCTGCAAGGCCTTGGGGAGCAGGAAGGAAAAGAAGGAAGGGCAGGCCCCTAACCTGGTGGTCAGGCCACTGACCCTGCGCTGATCCTGCCCAGAGGAAACCGTAGCCGGTGGGCTGGAAGCCACGCTGGCCTTTTCTTCCTCATCTTCGTCCTCACTGCGGTCCGTTTGGTACAGCGAGTCTCATGACAGGTGGGCCCCATCCTCTCCTGGCTCCGCCCTCCTAACCTGCTCCCCTTTGAGCCCCACCCCTCTCGAAGCCCGTCTCCTTTCAGTCTCCTTAAGGAGGCAGGAAGAGGTTCCGGGGGTAATTCTTTGATTCAGAATCCGTGGGGGCCTCATATAACCTCACTGACTTCCCTCCTATCTACCTGCCAAACGAGGTGGCTTCCTCACGGAGAACCCCACCCCTTTATGCACTTCCAATGGGATCAGCAGTCTTTCATCACCTTCCCTCTTACCCCACTGATTTATGCACCCACCTGTTTATTCACATCCACTCATCATCTATCTATTTATCCATCCACTCATCCAGCCCTTTCTCCTTCTAGCCATCCATTATCCCTCCCTCCTTCCCTCCATCATCCATTCCTCTCTGTCCACCCCTCTGTCTACCCATCCACCCATCCACCCACTCACCATTTGCCATCCATTTACCTTCCCACCACCGATTCCCATGTCCATCTGCTCATCCATCCATTCATCCACTCATTTGCCACACGCCCATCATTGGTCTGTCCCGCCTCTTTGCCCATCCACTCGCCCAGCCGGAGGGACCAGATTTGGGATCATGTAGCGCAAGCCTGGGCTCTAGCACTTCCTTCCTCTTCAAACTGGGCAAATGTCCTCACCTGCCTGAGCCTCAGCATCCCCTTCTGGACAATGGAAACAAAAGGAGTGCAGGGCTCGGTCTTTGAGAGAACTGTAAGAGGCCAGTAAGGACTGTAAGTCCATATCAAATTGGGTTATCTGGGCCCTTCTTGTCTCTACAACAATGAAGAGAAGGAAGAGGAGACTGTGAGGAAAGAAGAGAAGGAAGGAGAGGGAGAGTGGCAGTTGGAGCTGGAGGAGGAAGAGGAGCCTCCAGACCATGGAATAATGGTGAACTCCTCCTCATGAAGGCTTCTTGCTCACCTCCTCCAGGCAGCACCCAGGATTGCTCAAATGCCTGCTCTGCACCCTATAAGCAAAGATCTGGTTCTGCGGCCAGGGAAACGACTCCATCAGGGTGCAGTGTCCCTTAATGGAGAGGGCCCAGAATGCACCCCGAAGTCCTCCTGGAGGGCTCTTTGCAGTTCCCTGGGCATTCATTACACACACCCTTCCCAAACTTGGTCTCCACCTGATAATTCTTCTTAAGCTCGGAGGGCATCCCTGGACAAGGAGCTTGCCACATCCCCATGACCCGCACCATCTCCTACCTCTACCCCATCTGCATTGCAGGAATCTGTTTTACCCACTGCCTGATCTTTTCTCACCTCTGATTTCTGCTGCCCTTTGGATTTTATCAGTGAAGCCAGCTCTTCCTCCTGCCCTCCTACCTCCAAGATCTTGAGGCCCTGCTCCCAAGAGTTCATAGAAGCCACTTGGCTCCCAGTCCCTCCCCTGGCCTTGGTTTTCATTTCTGCCACATGGGAGCCGCCTGAGCCCACTTTTCGCTGGCAAAAGGGACGGTGAGAAGGAGCTGTGCAGATGGTACTATCTTTGCATGACCCAGGGCAGAGCCAACCCCCCTCCTGTAATCTTGCTTTTGCTGCTCCTGAACATGAACTTTGAGCAGGCTCAGCACAGGGACTGTTTCCTGGGAGACAAGGCCCCGCCCACCATATGCCCTGTCCTGGAAGCTGTGACGCCCAGGAGCTGGGGTTTGAGTCTGCACGTTACTGTCACCCCACTCTTCCTGTCCGGCACTCTGGGCTCCATGGAGAGAGATGGAGCCCCAACTTTCTTGTTGTTTAACCCCAGGCCGGTAATTTCACATCTCTGTGCTGAAGTGTCCTGCTCTGTAAAAGGGCAGGAAAATAACTGAATCCTTCCTAAGCCTTCATGAGGACTCAGTGAAATGCCTACAAAACTCCTGAGCACTGAACCCAGAACCCAAAAGGCATCTCACAAATTTCAGCTTCTCCTTGCGCTGCCATGGTGATGATGGGGCGGGGCAAGTGAGACTTCCCACTCTGACTAGGGGGAGTTCTGAAGGTCAGGGGTGTGTTTCCTGACTGCAGTCTGGAAGTGCAGAAGTTTTCTGCTTCAGTCTCTATGCACAGTCTGGGGGTTCACAGTGGGTGGGGTGCTGGGGGGGAGGGGAGGGAGAAAAGGAGGGGCTGTCAGCAGGTTGCAGAACCTCCCCACTAGGGGCATCTACCAATTGGCGGGTTCACTTTTTTCGGGTTTTCACAAGCCTGCCTCCCTTTTACAGCATTTAGTGGGGACCCAGGGGTGGTCAACGGTCTGCAGTGCTGGGACAGTCCCCCAAAGCCAGTAACTGCTTTGTCCTAGGGGCCAACGGCTGAAGAACAGAGGCTTCTCTTGAGATTAAAGACCAGACTGAGTCCTCTAGGCCTCCTGGGCCCTTCAACCCAACTTGAGCCCCCTCCATTGAGCCCCCCACCCAAGCTGACTCCCTACCCTCTGCTGAGCCCGACCCCATATGAGCCCCCCACAGAAGAATCTCTTGCCAGTGCCCCCATTTCCTGCTGCAGGGAAGGGCCAGAGAGTGGGGAGAGGGACCAAGGTGGGTGAGGGCCTCCTGTTGACCCCTCCACCCAGACCCAGGTTTCTGGGTCTAGGTCCTCAGTCTTCCCACGAGGGGGCGCCATAACCTCACTGCTGAAAGCAGGAGAAGCCTAGCTTCCTAGGACTGGAAAAGGTTGGAGCTGTCAGAAGCACAGCTGGGAAGGACCAGAACCCAGAGTTCACCCAAACCCACCATCTAAAGCAGGTCTTTCCCCCTCAGTACTGCTGACATTTGGGGTTGGATCCTCCTCTGTGGGGGGCCGTCCTGGGCACGGTGGGGTATTGAGCAGAAGCCTGGCCTCCACCCATCCAATGCCAATAGCTCCCCCCAGTCATGACCACAGATGTCCTCAGACATTGCAAAAAGTCCCCCGGGGACATTTGATGTAAGGTTCTCAGGACACCTGCCAGCTCACCCAAAGTGTTGGGGTCCTTGTTTCCGCTGGCCACCTTCCCCTCCAGCCTCTTCCCTTCACTTTGATACAACACAGAAGAGTCTGCACTGAACACAGAAAGGACCCAAGACAGCCAGAAAGAGTCGAAGCATAGCTTGTTTAATTTTTATACATTTTTCTTTTTTATTTTTTGCCTTTTATTGAATCTTTTATGGAATCCCCCTTTTTCTTTATTTTTTTTTGCATAGGGAAACAAACAAAATAATAATAGCCAGAGTCACTTTCTGTAAATGGTACTTAGGCGCGTCTGCAAAAACCGAAATGACTGCGTAATATACAAGGTTATGATTGGAGTATGATGTGAGGGAGCAGAGCAGGTGAGCCAGGAGAGGGGGCAGACTGGGCCCAGGTCTGCCCAGATGTCCGTGTGTCCCCCATCCGGTCCCCACACTGGGGAGGAGGAGGAGCAGACCCAGCCAGAGCCTCTCCCAACCTGGGTTCATGAGCACAGGTGTGTGGGTGTGTTACCCGGTGTGTGCGGCAAGCAGGAAGCGAGAAACAGAGTAAACTATCCTGGTAATATCAGTAAAATATAAAATGAGAAAAAAACCCTCAAAAATATCTTGGAGGAAAAAGAAAATGAACAGCAACACCACCAAAAATTTTAGGGAAGGAAGGGAGGGAGGAAGGAAGGGAGGGAAGAAGGGAGGGAGGGAGGGAGAAAGGAAGGAAAATCAGAGGAAAGTGGGTCTCTCTCCCTCCTTCCCGTCAGCCCCTGCCACGCTGCGTGCTCTGTCCCTCCATCTGCACTCTGCTTGTCCTTTCCCCATGTGGGGTCTGGGGGTGGGAGGGCAGGAAGTGGGAGGCAGGGGCCAGGACCCCTGGACTTGAAGGGGCTTTGGTTTTGGGGGGCCTGGCTGGGACCCTAGATAGGAGGATCAACAGATAGAAGTGTTGATACAGCTTGGGAATGGGCTGCCGGGGAAGCTCCCGTCCCCTTTCCAGTGGGTCCCCTTCTAGCCAGGAGGGGTGAACGGAGGGCTGTGGGGAGGGGTAGCAGCTTGGGGAGGTGTGACTTCCTTCCCCTCCTGGAGCCCTTCTTCCTGTTAGATCCTGTCTCCTCTTTCCTGAGGCCTGGCTCCCCCCACTGCCCCCGGGGAGTTGGGGAGAACCCCAAGGCCACACCAGCAGACATGTGAGGCACTGCTTGGGAAAAGTCTGTTTTGGTATCACTGGCAACAAGTCCTGCTGGTATCGCTTTGGGTCTGTCTCCTTGCCTTGCTAGGGGCAAGGGTCGGGGAGTCGGCCTCTGGGGTCAGCTCGGGCCCCACACACTGTGAAACACTCGGAAATGGGTGGACGGTGGGGGAGGCTGTCAGCTTGGAGGTGGGACTCTCAGAAAGTGCCTAGTGGCGAGAAATGAAGATGGGAGGGTGTGGAAGAAGCTGGATCTGAAGGTGGATCTCTGGAACCCCTTTCCCAACACCCTCCAGGAAGAAAGCAAAAATCAGAGTTTCAGAGACAGATTCCAGGCCAAAACAAAAAGTAGCCACTGTATAATCTGGATAATAAAAAATTCATATATATATATATATATATCCCTCCACTGAAGGTGAAAGTACCATCGGAGAAGCCGGAATAGGGAGGGGAGGGTCCTGCGTGCTGCCTTTTCTCAAGCGGGCAGGACGACTGCCGGCAGCCCCGGGTCCTGCACAGGTGGCTACTGTCCAGTCAGGTCTGCCTGCCCCTGGAACACTGCTGTCTCTGGGGACAGACAGAAGGCTCTGGAGCAGGAAGGGGGATCTGTGGGGCTGAGCCTGGAATTGTCTGCTGCTTGGGGAGCTACAGCACCCCGAGTCTCCTTTGGGGCTCCTTTCGAGTCTGATTGTCTAGCTCAGGGTGAGACTCAGAACTCAGCCAGAACCTGGGTTCCAGACCAGCACGTGGGGCCCCGAGCGCTGTCCCCAGTCAGACAGGCCAGGCCTTCTCACACCTCCCTTGCTACCCTGGTGGGTGTCCAGTGCCCTCAACTGAGAGACGGATGGGGGCAGTTTGCATATATTTGGGAGGCCCCCCTACCTTTTCTACAGCATGAGCTGGACCCCAGGGGCAGGCTGGGGGTCAGCATGGGTGGGGATGGGTGATGGGTGGTGAGCAACATGGGCTTGGGAGGGGAATGAGAAGATGTCAGTTTCATATATGTAGGAAAAAAGCCCTACAAAAACCAACCCAACAAAGGGCCCTATCCCCACTCTTGGCACAAACCCGGACTGCAGAGTGGGGTCAGGGGTCTGGTTCCTGGTGTTTCTGCCTTACTCTGCCTGCAGGGAGGCTCCTGGGAACACTGCCCAACAAGGACCTATATCTTTTCCAAGAAATGGGAATGAACAGCCCCAGGATGACACACTGGCTAGCGAGGAACTGCCTGCAGTACTCAGCAATGGCGCCGAGAGGGCGAGATCACACAGCTGGGGGGTGGAAGGGTGGGCTGGGTGGGGGCGGGGCAGAGAGTATGAAAAGCAGAAATCGGTCACATGAAAACTGACACACGTGGCCTTGGGCTCTCTGACCAAGTGACAGGTCTGAAGGACAATGTCATGGCAGCCGAGGCCGAGCTCTGGGCTCCTGCTCCGTCCCCTGGGGCTTGCTGAGGTGCCTTTTGGGGAGAAAACGTGGGATGAGTGTATGATGGCTGATGAAAGCTGGGATCTCTCTACAAAGTCCCACCCTGCTCTGGAGACAATTTTAAAGTTCAAGGGGGTGGCAGCAAATAAATGGGGACCACTGTCCAACTGGTGTGTCCCCCAGGTTGGGGCCTGAGGGCGGAGAGCCCAGCCCTCCGGTCCCCCCGAGGGGCCACCCCACTAACCACCTGCTACTGTCTCATCTGTGGGTGAGTTAAAGGTAGAGGAAGTTGGAACTTAAAGAAAGGAAAATAAGAGAAAATAAAAACAAGAAAAAGACAACGGCACAGCCAGCCACCCAGGCAGAGACCTGTGATGGGGTGTCCCCGACCATCCCTGACCCCTCTGGCCTCCCTAACTGGGCCTCTGATGGCTGGGCTAGGCCTACAGGTACAGACAGACAGGTATTGCATATATCGAGTTTGGTTTTTGTTTTTTGTTTCATACCAGATACCCTCCATAGTCACAGCTGGAAGACACAGAAGTGGGTGCTGGGGGGTAAGGGGCGGGCAGGAGGGAATGGACACCCAATGCCGGTCTCCAGGGACGGGGGACAAGTGGGTCCTTTGGCAAGAAGGAGGGGGTGCACAGGGGAAGAGGGAGCCTCTTTGGGGTGGGAGAGCAATCGGACCCTGAGCCAGAGGGATGCCAGCCTGCACGGAAGGCGGGATGGGGGGTCTGGCTGTCGGCAGGGCGGCCACCCCGAGGGCGCTGCCTGGGGTTGCGCATGCACGCATGGCATCTGGGGGACTGGCCGGCAGCCCAAGGGCGTACTCCTGAGGTCTGCCTGCTGCTGTGGGTGGGGGCCTCAGAAATGACCCCTTGGAGCCCAGGGGCCGGGCTGGGGGTGGCAGAGCACCAGGGAGCACCCCCAATGCAGCAGGGGCCGTGGAGACAGAGCCCGGGGCCGGTGGGGCATGGGCGGTGGGACCGATCACGGGGCAATTGCTCTTTTAGCGTGTATTTTTTTTAAAGTTCTTCTTGCTTATTATTATAATTATTATTATTTTTACAAATAGAAATACATCCCTTTTCCATTTTTACTTTTTATTTCATGTCATTGTTTTGTCTTTTTCTTTTTAACTACACGAGCAGGGCATGCAGCTACCTTCGCGCTGATATTGTTTAAAGGTAATACTTATTTTCGGAAGGCAAGGCACATCATGTGGTAAAAAATTTCGTGCAAATTAGGAAACATGGACTTTTTTCAAGGTATTTTTTTGTATCTTTTTTTAAAGAGGAGGGGGCAGTAGTGGGGGCTGGGAGGCTGGGGACGGGAGATAGAGCCGGGTACAATTTGCCATGCAGTGTCAGCTCCAGCGAGCTGACGGCGGGAGCCAGGTCACAGGAGTCCTCAACTAAGCACCATGCAAAGTTAGATTGCTGGGGGCTGCCAGGCGCCCCCTCCCCTACCACGCCTACCTGCACCCTAAGGTTCCCGGCTGAGAAGCTTCCGGATACCCTAGCTGCCCTCCCTTCCTACCCTCCCGAAGAGTGGCCCATGCTTTGGTCCCCAGTGGCCACCTAGAGGGGCCCTGGGGACTCATGGACAGACCAAGGGTTCTTGAACCCCTCTGGGCAATGGGAGGGGGTGTCGATGGGGAAGGGCCTTGGGTCTTTCTCTGTATGATCAAGTGGGTTTGCCAAGCCCCTTGGGCTGGTTTGGGAGGAAAGTCTGGTTTCTGGAGGTACTGGGGTGGGGGGAGGCTGGCCAGGCCCAGGGGTACCAAGAGGAGGAGCAGAGGGCCAGGCTGGGAGCAGATGAGGCGGAGGCCCTGCTCGGGGCAATAGCTTTGGCCTAGGCCCGGGGTAGGGGTCATGGTGGGGTACATATTCCTCAGCGCCAGGCATGGAGGCTGGAGGTGGCCAGTGGGGGCTCAGATGGATGGGCTGGGAGGGGTCCCTGTGTCTGGGTCTTGTGACCCTAGAACACCTAACACTCCCTCCCAGGCCCCCCACCCAAGATGGCCATCCTGGGGTGGGGACGGGAATGGGGCTGGGGAGCCAGGGTGGGGGGTACCCGGTGTCCCCAGCTTAGTGTTTTTGGAGCGGCTCAACGGAAAACGCGTAGCAGATGGGAGAACCCCTGTGCGGCACAGGGGCCCAGAGGTGCTGGCACCCCCTCTGCCAGAACTCCCCACCCCGTCCAGGATCACACGAATTGCAGTCCTTCTGGGGGCCCAGCTGCAATGCACCTCCCTGGCTGTGCCCGTTTTGGGGGGAAATAAAAGTGCAAACTGTAGTCCCCCTTTGGGCTGAGAGGCACCAGGGAGGGGGTGTCGCTCCAGGATGTAAGGCACTGGCAGAGGAGGCGTGGGGGGAGGGGACACCGGTTTCCCCAGACCTCGCCCCTGCCCCCCGCGCCCCAGCATGGCAGGATGCTTGGGGGACACCCAGCTCTGCCCCTTGGGCCCACTGGGGGTCCCCATCTCTCTGAGGGGAGCATAGCAATGAGGGGTCGGGGACTGGAGGTGGCAGGGTCGTTGGGGAGGGGTGGGGATGCCCACGGCCACTCTCACGTCTCAGCTGGACAAAGAGGGGCGGGCGGTGGGAATCAGGCACTTAATCCACTCACTGTCACCTCCCACCTCCTCTGGGTAAGTTGGGGGGGTCCTCCCCTCCCAGGGCTCAGTGGATGGAGACTCCAGATGACCCCCTTTCTTGAAGACCTCTGGGTCTTTCCATTCCGCCCCCACAGCCCCTTCCTTGGAAAGTGCATTTCTTACAGTGTGTGCAACGTGGACCCCGACCCTGGGGGTGTGGAGCCGCAGGCAGGTGCAGTGGGGGGTGGCCTTCTATGCCGCTGGGTGTGGGGCTGGGGGGGCAATTGCATAGAGACTTCTCCTCCCAAACAGACAGGCGTGGGGATGAAAGGCCAAGTCCCAAGCCAGCCCAGCACATGCACGCTCTGGGGCAGGCAGACATCCCATGGCTGACCGCAGGGCACTCCTGAGAAAGAATCTGCCACGCGTCCTTGTCCCCTGGTGATGACCAGGGACTCCCACAACCCTCTTCTGCCCTTGTCACTTCCCTGCCCACACTGGCCTCCTCGGTGCCTGCCTTCCTGCTTGGAAACACCAACACCAGTGTGGGAAGCCTGGCCGACATCCTGGCGGTGGTGACGACGGGGTGCGGGGGAGAGGTGGCCTTTCTGGCTGTCCTGCCCCATGGGGCCTGGGCACTGTCGTGGGCACCAGGCTGCGCTCACCTGGTCCTGGTGGAGGTGGAGGCAGGCACCTGCCCTTCCCGAGCAGCAGCGAGAGATGAGTAACTTAGGGAGAGCCCCGTGGCACTGTTAGATCCTCAGGCCCTCCACCGAGGGCGGGGGTCCAGCCGTGGCGTCCCAAGAGTCTGAAGCGTTGCAGTCTTCTTCACCTTTGTCTTCTTGCTTGGGTGGGTTTATTTTTATGCTTTTTTTTCCCGTTTGTCTTTTTTTTTTGGCCTTTTTTTTTCCTTTTCTTCCTCCTGTGTGTATGTGTTTGTGTGTTTTGTCTTTTCAGCTGGGCTGGGAGTCGGCGGGATGTTCTTGCTCGCTCTAACTTTCCACCGAGAACATGGGCTGGGGGCCGGCTGTGCAGCACCCCCGGGGTGAAGGAGCAGGGCGTGGGAGGAAATCTTTCTTATCCCAGATACCAGGACTGGCCGGCCCCAGGGGGACGCACAGATAGAGGGAGAGAAAGAAACGGAGGTCAGGCTCTGCCGCTGCCCGCGCCCGCCGCTGCCCCCACCTCCCTGTGACCTGAGAGCTCTGTCTACCCCCGACCCAGACCTGTCGTCACTTGCTGGGTGACCCTGGACAAGTACCTGCACCCCTCCGCAGGGCTGCTAGATAAAACACGTATGCCCAGTGATGTCTGAATTTCCTGTAAACCGTTGAGTGGAAGTATTTACTGAGCAACCTCTGGAGCAGGCTCACTTTTAACTCTTCATTTATCTGGCACCCAAATCTACCTGAGCAACCCGTAGTTGTTGTTTTCCCACTGACCCGGGCAACAAGCGCCCTGAACCTCAGTGCCCGTGTGAGAAACGGGGGACGTGCCGTTTCACTGAGTCAGTCCGATGCAACGCCACTGTCACTGGCACTGTGACCAGGGGTGCTTCCTTCTTTTTTAAAACATTCTTCCATGTAATGATTCCCCCCAACTCCTGTGAAGGAGGGACCACCCGTTTCACAGTGGAGAAAACTGGGGGTCACAGAAGTCAAGTAATTTGTCCTAGACCGCCACATGGGAAATGGAAAGCCGGAATGTACGCTCAGGCTCGGGGGCTCCAGTCCTCTGTTCTCCCTCTGCCTGGGACTGACCCCTTCGCACGGCCCTCCAGCCAGTCCAGACCCCCGCCTTGCAAACTGGGAGACAGAGGCTCCTGGAAGGGCGGCCTGGCTGCACTGGGCAGCTCTGGCGTCAGTCCCCACTGGCAAGCTGCTATATAGACCCTTCCCCTGGAAATGCAACTCCTGGCATGGGGTGTGCCTGGGGACAACTGCCCTTCCCTGAGATCAGGGTGCACCCCACCCCTGCTGTAAATCAACTGCATCCCCTTCAACCAGACCGCTCTGCAGTGGCTGGGCCATCCCATCAAACTGGTGCTGTGGCTCCCAGCCCCCAACCTCCAACCAAGTTCAAGTTCATCTTGGCCATTACCTCATGTCTGGTTTCCCTTGGCAACCAGACAGACTCTGGGCGTGGCCCTCTCCAGTGGTGGCCAGCCTCCCTTTGGCCCTTCCTCCCTCCTTCCTCCCTGCCCAGGCTGGCTGCCTTGCTTTGGACCCAGTAATGGGGGGGGGGCACCCTCAACTCAATAACCTCCCCCTCAGCTGAGAGGGAAACTGAGGCAGTACAGTGCCAGGGGTGAGGTCTGGGCTCTGCCATCCCCATGGGCTGGCTGAGTCACCAGTATGGTTTTAGGCATGTGGTGGCTTAAACCCTCTGGCCCTCGGTTTACTCATCTGCTGAAGGAGTGTGATGTGCTGCGGAGCGGAAAGAGTTTGGTGCAAAATGCTCGGCCAGGGGGCACCCCATCACTCAGGAGAGGGGGCGAGGTATCAGAGTCCCTGGAACCCCCTCTGGGAGCCAAAGCAATGGCTGGCTCAGGACTGGGGGGATTGGTGGTGAAACACAGGGAGTGGGGGATGTATGGAGAAGGTGAGTAATTGACCAGGTGGAGATCAATGGACATTGTTCAGGAGGGGGCACTGATAGGGGAGAGAATATTGATCACGGGAAGAGGGCACTGGAGGAGGGGGAGGGAGGGAATATTGATCAGGGGAGGGGATATTGATCAAGGGGAAGGGGCGCTGATGGGGAAGGAAATATTGATCGGGGAGGGGACACTGGTGGGGTGGAGGATAGGAGGGTGAACAGAGAGGGAGAGAAGCCGCTGCAGGCTGGGGGTGGGGGCGGGGGGCAGAGGAAAGCCAACCTGCCAGGAATAATGAAGGCGGAGGCAGAAATGCTGACAGGGCCAGAAACCAGAGGCCTCTAAGCTCCGAGGCCGCTGCACAGGGGCTCCGAGTTGGGGGAGCAGGGTCTCACTCAAGGTTTCCTCCTCCTTCCTTCCCTCCTTTCCGTGGGGGAAGGGAGGCCTGACCTCACCCAGGGTGCCCTTAGTCCAGTGACCCAGGGTCCAGCCTGTGCAGTGCCGGTGGGGTCCCCCCACCAGAACTGTCCTCCCTGTTCACTCAGATTGGGGGCCTTGTCTCCCCCATAACCCAGGATCCCTAGAGAGTCTCTAGTCAATTGGCCATCTCCCTTCCATGCTTCCCCCCACCAACATCAGTCCCAGAAAATTCTTTCCAATTCCCAGACCTGGCTGTGCCCCTCCCTCACTCTACACCCTTCCATAGCTCCCCACGTCCCCCAGCCAAAGCCCATGTTTGGGGTTTTCCACATTCCAGCTATTTCTCCATCACCTCCAGCCTTTGTCAGTGCCGAGCCCTGGCCGAGATGCCCTCGTCCTTCTCTGCCTGGCTGGCCGTTGCTACTGGGATCCAAGCCCCCCCACCACCACTGAGGCAGCATCTTGAAGGTCCCCTCCTTGGAGCTTCACCAGCCCTGTCCCACTCCCATCATCCCCCTGACCAAGAGGGTGGGACGAGAAGCCTGTAGAAGCAAAGGTGCCTGTCCTTCCCGTCTCAGTTTCCCTCCCATTTTAGGCTGTCTACTTGTGGTGGGCCCCCCATGCAGAGACTGAGGTGGAGGGTGGCTGGGGAAGGGTTAGGCAGGCAGGGCCCCTTCTCTGCTGTTTTTATTAACTTCGGTTTCCGAAGGAATCAGGACATTCCCAGCCTCCAGTGGGGAGCGGGAGGGGGCAGGGGCGGGAGAGGAAAGGCCTAGCTACCCGAGCACTGGAGGAGTGGGGTATCTGCACTGCTGGAACTTAAGAGAGGGTGGCCATGGGGGACCCAAAACTCAAAGTGGGGAGTCCTCAGATCGCCCCAGCTTGCTGAGTGACCCTGATCAAGGGAGCCCTCTATCTGGATCCCTGTTGGGGCTCTGCAAGACAGAACCCTTAACGTGTGGACGTGCAAGGGTGTGTGGGACAGTCTTGGCCTTCTGGTGCCCTTTCTGGATGAAACTGGTCCCCTAACATTTCAATCCCTTCAAAGGCTCCCCAGGAAGTGCCCAAGGCCAGAAGGAGAGACAGAGAGGGTGAAGCAGGGCTGTGTGTGCGAGGGAGGTGGGGTGGGGACGGCCAGGTCCTCCACACATGCTCTGTACCTTTTGAGCTATAACCAGGTCAGCCCTGGAGGGTCCCCAGGAGGCCAGGCTGCCCCTTGGGCCTGGTCAGCATGGATCTGATCTCGGTGGAGAACGGGAGATGTGGTTACCTTGTCCCCACCTGTGCTCATGGACTTAGATGCAAGAGACCACCCCCCACAGAGGCTGGATGGTCTGAATGTGGCTTCTGGGACCCCCAAAACTTCCACTCTGTTGTTCTGGTGGTTCGAACAAGCAGCTGGGGAGCCCTGGGTGGGTTTTTCAGAGGGCCTGTAGGAGCTGGTGCTGTCCTTGGTCCACTTCACATTCTGCGACCCCCTCCCTAACAGGCACCAGTAATCGGGGGTTCCAGGGTCCAGCCACCTTTCTCGGACACTCTGCCAACACACTCCTGGCCTGCACACAGAACAGACTTGAACCCTGACCAGAGGGCTGGAGTCAGAATACATGGGTGGGGGGCTAAGGCCACTCCCCACTCCTCCAGAAGCTGGGAGCCAGTCCCCATTTTGGATCCACTGGGATCCACTCTGTCCTGCACTGCTGTGCAACCTCAGGCAATTTGCTCCTTCTCTCTGAGCCTCCTGGTCTCGTGCTCAGCCTCCCCCGCCCCAACCCTGTACACTCACAGCTGCAGTAATGCCAACTCTGCCTCTGCGGCCACCCTCCCCACCTTGCAGGCGGTAGCCTGAGGTGGAGGTGTGCAGGCTTCACTGGGAGGACCCATCATCTGTCACAAGCTGCCTCAGTTTCCCACCTGTCCCTGGCTTTCTGGAGTCCTTGCCACCCCCTGCCTCCGCCCTCCTGGTCCCTCTGGCCTATGACATGGAAGGGGTGAAGACGGGAGTGGGGGCATTGCCAGCTCGGGCTGAAGTGCTGTGTGATCCTGGGCAAATCCCCTCACCTCTGTGGCCTCAGTCTCCTCATCTATACCGATGGGCCTGGGGTGGCAGTAGCCCAGGAGGGTCTCCCGGCAGGGAGCTGCAGGCAGCATTTGGGGCTCCAGCCATACTGGAAGCCCTGGAAGTGTGGTCCCCCTGCCATGCTTAATGGCCACTGTGCCACGGGTGCGGCGAGGGAGGGGTGGCGTGGGATCCAGCAGGCTGGCCTCTCCCTGCACACCCAGGCTGGCCCTTCTGCCCTGGCCCTCCCTCCCCGCCACCAGCCGGCCTCTTGGCCCCTACCTGTGCCTGATAAATGCCCGCTGGATCCCTTGGTCCTAATCCCACAAAGGAACGGTTTGCAGGGGACGTGCCGGGCGTAGAGTAGGCTGCGGGGAGGAGAGAGACCGAGAGCCCGTTAGCAAAGGGGGCCGCACGGGAGCACCCAGAGAGGGTGGCCGCTGCCCAGGGTCACAGAGCACCCAGTGCCCTCCCTCAGCCAATCTGGGCACCCAGAAAAGCCCATAGTCGCAGGCCCCTGGGGGCGCTCAGGAGGGGTGTCTGCTGGGAACGAAGGCGCAGGGTGAAAAATTCATAATTCAGAAACCGCCTGTGAATTATTCAGGGCGCTCCGCTGCCTGGCCCATCCTGCGACGGCAGCCTGCATCCCACACGGGCGCCATCAATTATTGAGGCTACTGTATTTATTAATCTTCCTCCTGGAGAGGCATGGGGAAGGCTGGGTATCTGCATCCACACGCGTATATATATTTGTATTTTAATTTCACCCATCACATTTTGTGGGCATGTGAATAATTCACGGCTGGGCACCACCGTGGGTCAGGGGCCTCAGTCAGGCTGGGGTTAGGGTGCTGGAGGGTCCCTGTACGGTCTTGGCCAGGGTGAAAGTAAGTGGGAGGCAGTGAGGCTTGGGAGGCTCTGGGGGGAAGCAGGCTAAACTTGTCGTTAAGAACCCAGTGTTAGGAAGAAGAGGGAATCCACGTTTATTCTGCCGCTATTAAGTGTCTATCGTATGCCAGGCACTGGGCATAATCCCACATAACCCTCAGTCGCCTCAATGAAACCAACATTATTTTCCCCATTTCACGGATGACAAAGTACGCAGCCGGTGACCACCGTCACCACATGCTGACTCTACCCTGCACTTGACGTTGCACTAGCCGTTCTCCCTGGTCTATCTCACCGACCTGCTCCCCACCGCCCTGCAAGTCCAGTATTGTGACTGACTCATTTTGTGGCTGAGAAAACTGAGGCTCAGAGAGGGGAGGACATTTGCCCAAGGTCACACAGGGAGTGAGCTGCAGAGGCAGGATTTGAGCCCAAGGTCCAACACTGCATCTGGTATTCAGACAAAGCCTGTCTGTACCTAAAGCTGCCCTGGGTCTTGGCAGGCAGCGGTTGCTGGGGGCAAGGGGGTACTTCATGTAAGGAAGGGGGCCAATGGGGCCCAGATGGAACTGCTGGCCCCTCTTGCTCGGGTGAGGTCAGGAATCTTATTTGGGGAGCAAGGAAGAGAGACACTCAGAAGGGGGGTGAGGGGCAGAATGAGACGCCGGGAGAAGCCTGGGGGCTCTGAGACTGCCCGTGCCACTGGGACTGCTCGGCCCAGGAAGAGGCAGGGCAGATGCTCTGGGGGCACTGGGAGGATGGAGGGGGTCTGTGGCTCCGAACGAGGCAGCCTGGTGGAGTGTGCACGGCCCACCTAAGCCTGCTCTGGGATCTGGGCACAGAGCCCCTGCTGATGGGTAGACCCCAGGACGGGGAATCTGGGTGTGGCTTCCCGGCCTGGCGCAGCTCCAGATGGGGCAAGTGAATTCGTGGGGGGAGGCCAGTGAGCTGTAATCTGGAGCCACACCCAGAGGGTAGAAAATTCTAGAAGGCGAGGAGACCAACCCAGGGGCTTCTGCCAGGCTACCACCTGGGGCCACATCAAGAACAGCAAGTTCTACAGGGCAAGGTGCTGGCTCACCCAGGGCCTTCTGGGGGGTCAGGCAAGTAGGTGGGGACTGTCCCACCCATGCATATGGCTCATCCAGATCACTGGCAAGAACAGGGCTTATTGTGGTCCTTTTTTCCCAGGAATTTGGAACTCTGGAATTTTTATGTAAAATGTCCTGATTTTAACAATAACAGGTCCTCACTTTCCACAAAGGGCAGCTGGGGGCCAGGTCTGGCACTCAGGCCACCATTTGGAGGCCTTGTCTATTGTCAGTGGCTTGTTGCACAGAGGAAGGCTTAGGGGTCCAGAGTGGGCACATGGGAACCCCAGGCCACTTGGCCACTTGGGGCAGACCACAGACTTGCCCCTGCCGCCTCCTAAGGCTTATCTGGGAACCCACAGAACTTGCCAGTACCTGCCAGGCTGGGCCTGAGCCCCCAACCCCAGCAGTCGGGGAGGGGAGTGGAGGGGGCCCCTTGGGGACGCCCGCCCTGCCACAGGCACCACTTCCCGAGTGCTTACAGGGTGAGGTCGGTGACGTGCTTCCTCCCTCGTGGGTGGGTTTGGTGGCAGGGGGAAGCGCCAGTCTCGGCAGCCCAGGGGGCAGGGGTGCCAGCATCTGAGCGGAAAGGCAGTGACTGGACATTTTGAGCTGACCACTTCCATTTAACTGGGGGGAACAGAGAGACAGGTGGTTAAGGTGGTGGCACCCCCTCTGCCTCAGGCTGCTGTCCGCGGTCCTGCTGGGGGACAAGGTTGGCAAGGCCTGAATTCGGTGGGTACGGGCCCCGCAGGCCTCCAGCCTCCTGGGACTGCACTCCCTTTGTCTCCTCCTTAAACCACTTTGTACCCACTCGCTTTTCTTCCACAAGATGCCGCCTCATCCTCAACAACACGGGCTGACCTCATGGGTGGTCCATACGCTTTTCCCCATTCACTACCAGGACCTAGCCATCCACCGCCTTGCCAGCAGTTCCAAAATCCAAAAAGCTCTGAACACTGAACGCTTTCTGTGGAAGTCTGGCAGAAGCAGGCCTGAACTGCAGCCACAGGACCATGTTCGGAGCACTTCATAAAGTACGTGCTGTCAACTCTAACACCTGGAAAGCCCGAATTCTCAACCAGCCCAGCTCTGAGCGCTTCAGAAGAGAACTGTGGACCTCCAACAGTCAGAAAACCACTTGACATGGAGATGCACATCAGAAGGCCGCCTGAGACAGTCCAGGGCCCCAGGGAGGTCGCCTGGGGCCCAGCATGGGCGGGACGGTCTATACCCTCCACACTCACCGGTCCAGGCTGTTGGCTGGCCGGGTCACAGGCCAGTGAGACGAGATCTTTGAGCGGGTCCTGGGGGTTGAGGTGAGGCGGGTAGCGGATAGCTGTGTGAGGGAAGTAGGTGGAGGCTGTCTGGGGCAGGATGGAGGTGGTGGGGAAGTGCAGGGCTGAGGACGGGTGAGGGCTCCGGGCGATCCCTGCGGAGACAGAAAGGGGCGGTTACTGGAGGCCCTGGCTCATCCGTTCTGCTCTCTGGCTGTGCTGGTGAGCTGCACCTGCATCGCGTGCGTTCGACAATAATGAGGGCAGTAGGACCCGGCAGCAGCCTCGAAGGCTGGGCTCAGGGTCATTCCCAGCCCAAACTTGCTGACTTTCATGGAAAACCCTCAGAGTTCTGGTGTCATCCTTGTTTTCTGTTTGTCTGTTTGTTTGTTTGAAACAGAGAATGACACGGTGGCTCTTAGATGTTATGTCCTCTGCCCCAGGCCACACAGCACGCAGATGGCAGACCCCGAGTTGGAGCCCAGGCTGTCTGGCCCCGTGGCCCGCACCCTAACCCTGGGCTTAGCTAGCTCTAGCTCTCTTTGTAAAGGGCTGGGTGGTCAATACTTACTTTTCAAATTGAGATATAATTTGCATACTATACAGGGGTGGGCAAAAGTTAGCCCCGCTACAACTACCGCAGGAGGCAGTGGCGCTAACTCGAGCGGGTCACTGAAATTCAGGTTTGTTTACTGATTTTCAAAGACTACCAGAAGGTGTAAATAATGAAGGCCGGCAATTTGAGAACTTACAAGATTTTACGTAAGTGCACTGTGCTACTGTGACATTTTTTTAAATCTTCACCGAGGACATGGTGATTGATTTTAAGGGGGGTGGTGGAGAGAGGGAGAGAAACATTGATGTGAGAGAGAAACATCGATCGATTGCCTCTCATAAGCACCTGGCCGGGGGACGAACCTGCAACTTAAGGCATTTGCCTCAACTGGGAATTGAACCCGGGACTTTCCAGTTAATGGGACAATGCTCCAACCAATTGAACTACACCAGCTAGGACCACTGTGACATTCTTTTGAGTTAATAAGGCTACTGTGTAATGATAATAACCTGCATGTCTTTTTTCATGCAAACAACTGCAAACCTGTTGCTGCCCAGCCCTGCACAATTCACCTTTTCAGCATATGTAAGTCTGGCACAGTCCCGGAGCTGTGAGACCATCACCACACTGGCTTGTAGAAAATGTTCATCATCTCCAAAAGAAGTCCCCGTTCCATCAGCAGTTACCCCCAGCACCACCCTCCCCCAGCCCCTGGCAACCACCTTCTGTCTCTGTGGCTGTGCCTGTTCTGGACGTTTCGCATGAACAGAATCACGCACATGCCCCGTGGCCTTTGTGTCTGGCTCCTACCACTGGGCATCACGTGTTCAAGGTTCATCCATGATGTAGTGGGTATCAGAGCCTCGCTCCTTTCCATAACTGAATAAGATTTCATGGCGGTGTTTGCTTTTTTTCCTCTTTCTAAATAATTTAGCAACTTTTCATACATTCACTCTAATTCCAGAACATCCCTACTACCCCAAAAGAAGCCCTGTGCCCATTCTCCGTCACTCCCCTTTTGTCTCCAGTCCATGGCCAGACAGTAAATATTTTTGGCTTTTTACCACCTTGTCCCTGCTGCAGCTACTCAACACTGCCATTGTGACCCTAAAGCTGCCACTGGATGGGCGTGGCCGTGGCTCAATAAAACTTTCTTTATAAGAACAGGCTGTGAGGGCCACAGTTTGCCAGCCGCTGGTCTAAACCACTGTGCCATGACTTTTTCTGCCTCCCTGTACGTGTGTCTGCCCTTGTATGGAACTGAATTGTTATCTTAACAGCAGGGTGACAGGCAACATTTGAGAGTTTGCCACAGTTTAACTCGGTTAGCCCTAACGACAGCTCTGGGAGGGGGAGCCCCAGTTGACAGGTGACATTAGGGAGGGCCCAATGCAGAGTGCCTGGCTCGGCTTACCCCCCGGGACTGCCGGGGTCTGTTTCCCTCTGTTATCATGGTGACAGTTCCTGTCTGTGTGGCCGGGAGTGCACCCGTATCACCTGTGTGGCCTGTGCCTGGCCACACACTGGGAGCATTTACCTCCTTCTGTGACCACCCAACACCATCACCTGTCTGTGGGTTATTGAATGCAGCGCAAGGGAAGCAGGTTGAGGGGCAAGCCACAGGGTGTGCCTCCTTCTCTTGCAAAAGGGGAAACTGAGGCCCAAAGAGACAGAGTCAGGCCCTGGGCACTCTCTGCAGGGCACCTCCAGGCTCCCCTGCCTGGCAGGGAAGCTGTAACAATAAGACTCCTGCTCAGACAGGGCTGGTCGGGCTTCCCAGGCCTCAAGGGGACTGATGAGAGTGCCCTGCCCCCTCCCCACCTGGGGCCTGGGTGCTTACCACTGTGCACTGCTATGACGGGCCGGTGGTGCTGGGTGAAGCTGGAGAGGCGCGGTGAGTCCTGGGGAGACGGGCTGTTGAAAGGTGATTTGTCCATCTCTGTTTTCTTCACCGGGGATGAGATGCCTGTGTTGAGGGGCGTCAGAGGGTCACAGGGCTGCAGGCCACTCCCAAGACCCCAGCCTCTCTACCGGACCCCTTGCTTTTCTCCCAGGAGTCTTTGGGCAAGGGGCTGGGGGGCCCATTTTATAGATGGAGCAAAGTAAGGCTCAAAGCAGAGAAGGGAGTCGCCCGGGGTCCATAGCTTTGATGCCAACGTGGGTCCCTGATATCCCAACTCAGCCCCCCACCTTCTCTCCTTCCAGAGATAGGTCCTCCCAGGGGACGTCAGGGCCCTGGAGAAGGCAGCAGGGTGAGCAAACGGGAGGGTGCCTGGTGAGCTGAGAGGACACAGACAAGCACCAGAGCTGCTGTGCTTGCGCTCCCTAATCCTTACAGGGGACAGAAAAGGACCCTCCTTGCAGTCACCGCAAGGATCACATGAGATACAATGTATGAAACCATTAGACCCGCGCGTGGCACATACTCACTTGCTGGAATGACTTGCTTATTGTCATTTCTCTGAAGACGGAAGCCTCACTATCTCCCCTGCCCTGGCCCTCAGGAACCCTGACAACCCAGCCCCTTGCACCTTCTCGATGAATGAATGAATGGATGAATGAATGGTGTAAAATGGGCACGTGGAGAATCCATGGAGACCCTGGCACAGAGCAAACACTGGCTCAGGAAGGAGCTGCCATCATCATGATACACAGGACAGACCACACCAGGGCCGGGTTCACGTTAGCCCTGGAGAAATGTGAGTGCCCTTCGCTTTCCTTCCTGCACCCCCACCTCCACCATCCTCCGAATGTGAGAGCTAAGGGTGGTAGCATGCCCCTCAAAAAATGCAGCATCCTGGGCCCGGCCCCATCCCTGGAATTGGGATCTCAAAGAAGTGGGGCCAGGAGATGGACATGTTTAGAAATTATTTTTAACATGTATTTTAGAGTAAAATGTACCCACTGAGACCATGATGCAGTCTGACTTTCCTGCCGCCCAGCACAAGGCCCCCTGCTCCGGGAACTGCTCCTCAGCTGACTTCAGGGCTGTCCTGGGCACTGTGGGATGCTGAGCAGCACCTCTGGCCGCCACCCACTCGATGCCAAGAGTCCTCCCCACCCCCATGTGCCAGCCATGTATGTCCCTAGCCATCACCCAGTGTTCCCCATGGGCACAGTCATTCCAGCTGGAGCCCCTGTCTTCCTCTGAGGTATGCTGTCACTGTTTCTGGGGTCTGCTGCCCAGGGCTCGGGGTGTGAGCTTCTGCGCATGTTCCCTGGCCCTGCCCCGCCCAGCACGCCGTTGCACCCTTTCCCCGTGGCATTTCCACGCAGGGAGAGTCCTGTCTTCTCCAACAGCATAGCTTGGGGTGAACCAGATCTGGGAACCAGGGCCCCTGATGGCCACTCAGGCTGTCACCTGCTTTTGCTGTTACAAATCCCTCCTGCCCGTGATGGCTCTGAGGATGCACTGTGCTGTTGAATGAGGAAATCCTGGCACATGGGCCAGCAGAGCCTTGGGAGCCAGAGCCCGGTCCTTCCCAGGGAACAGGAGCAGCTAGGGCTCCTGGGACGGAGGGCTGCGGACAGGAGGGGAGGCTGGCTCTGTAGGCTGTGCGTGTGTGTGTAGGAGGGTGGCAGGCTTTCCGCTGGTGCAGGGCTGTGGCAGAACCAGGTTAGTGCTGTCAGACGCTCACTTAGGAGGACTTCCTAGAACAGCCTGTCCTGGATGGAAATAGCTTGGCATGGACCTGCCCCTCCTGAGCTTCCTGAGATGGAAGCCAGGACAGGGCATGGGAGGGGAAGCCCAGCGGGTGCTGGGGGAATAACCATTCATGTTCCTGGGCAGGCTCAGAGGGCCCTGAGCATGCACCCCCATGTTGGGGCATCCCCCGTTTGTTTAGCAAACAGGCCTGTAATGCTCCCATTTGAGCTACTACTGTCAGTTAACACATCCTCTTTCTAAGCTCCTGCCCCTCCTTTTAACCTGTAACAGCCCCGTCATCTGAATGGCCATCTTTCTCTCAGTACACATGGCTACCACCCCACCAGGGCATCCTGTGTGCCCCCATTGAAGATACACACGTGCCTGTCTGTCCCACTGAAGCACACACTCTTCAAAGAGCAAGCAGGCCTGCACGTCTCCCATCCGAGCATCCGTTTGTAGAACAAACAAGGCCACCCCCCACTGGACTCCCAGCTCCACTGTGGGTGAATCGAGTGTGATGTAAGGGAAGCAGGTCAAGGGGCAAGCCACAGGCCGTGGGGGTGTCCACTCTAGCTGAGTGCAGGGTCGCCAGGGCCTCAGAACACAGGGTGGTCAACGAGAGTATGTGGTGGATGGAATGCTGGGTTCTGCTGAGACCAGCCATCATTCAGGGGCATTTATTGTGCAGTAAGGCCTCTCTCCCTTGGCACTGTGGACACTGGGGACAGCCGCAGATGTCCTCAGATGCTGCCCAGCATCCCCTGGGGGCGAAGCCACCCTGGGTGAGGAACCTTTCCGAGGTCTCAGGCAGAGCACTCTGAACCTGCTCTCACGCTGTCCTCTCAACTAACCCGTGGGAGGCTTCCAGGAGTCACCCCCGTTCTACAGATGTGGTGATTAAGGCCTGATGGGAGGTCACTTGCCCAAGGCCACAGGGTCAACAAGTGGTGGAGCTGGGATTCAAACCCAACTCTGTAACTCCACAGGTCATGCTCTCCCCTGTAGTGGGCAGAGGAGAGAGCCAGAGAGCCGGGATGGGGGTGTTGCTTGCTTTGCCCCTATAATAACCACCTATGTGAAGGGCCTAACTCCCCAGAAGGGACATAGAAGCGGCAAAAACAAGGCACCCTGGGAGCTGAGCAGAGGGTGCCCTCTTTCTGCCCCACTTGGGTGGGTAATCAGGGAAGGCCTCTGGAGGAGGTGGCCAGGAGGAGAAAGGGTACTCCTGGCCCAGGCATAGACTGGGCAATGGCCTGGAGGCTGGCTTATGGGGCCTGAAAGATGTGGCTGCAGGGGTCTTGCCTGGGCAGAGCTGGCATGACCTCCTTCGGACCTCTAACCCTCCAAGCAACAGAACAAGGCCCCTGGAGTTGGGGGTTAGCTGAGCACTGCCCTTGGCTGCCACAACAGAAGAAGGGAGAGAGTGCTCCAATCAGCTTAATCCCCTTAATGAGCAGCTAATTGGGGGCTGTCTAGACAGGAAGCTGGAGGAAACCAGGAGGAGGAGAAAGAGGAGGAGGGGAAAAGGAGGAGGAGGGAGGAAAGAGGACAGATACAGCCATCTCCCCTACTAGGCTGTGAGCACCTGCAGGGCAGGGATGGACATACAGCAGGGTTTTCAGAGAGGCTCCCATAGGAGGGAGTGAGTTTGCCATCACTGCAGACAACCGACAGAGGCTGGAGGGGGACAGGCCGCCTGTGACGTGCTCTTCTAGCTCCCTAGTTCCCCATTCCACACCAGAGGCTGGTACAGGTTTCCTCCTTGCTCCTCCATTGGTGCCACTCCGCTCTCGGGGCAGGAAGGTCAGACTAAGCCACAGTGACTCGCTCTAACATTTCCTTCCTTTTAAAACTTCGCTTTTCTTTTTTGAGCTTCCTGAATTGAAAGCTAGGTTCTTTATTTCCAACCTTGCTCTAATCAATACTTAAGGCTATAATTTTACCTCTCAGGGCTGCTATGGCTACAACACAGAGGCTGTCTTTCAGGCCTAAATAGTATATATTTTATACTTCAATCACAGAATTACTGAGAAGTGTTTTTGAGTTCCCAATCAGTAAATGACAGGGCAGAAGTCTTCCAATATCTGCTCTACCCTCAGTAACAGAACCCTTAAATTTTAGAAGGGGACATAATTGACTACAATAAGACTACAGTTCCCAGTGTCCCTTGTAGCAAAGTACTGCCACAGGACTCAGGGATGTAGAGATAAGCAGTAGTGGTTAAGTGCATCTTCTGATAATTATTTTTAAAGGGAGAGGACATGCCCAGTCTTGATCCTTCTTTCCTGCTGGCTGGAAGGCAGAAGCAGTTGTTTAGGACCATGAGGTGGAAATGAAAACCTCATTCCATGAAGTATAAGGTAGGAGCTACCTTACATCACACTTGCCAGGGCTACTGATGGCTGGACATTTCTTGCAAGAGAAACACATTGTCCTTTTGAGTTTCTGTTTTTCACAATCGAACTTAAGGCTTACTGAATACAGGGTCTTTTTTTTTTTTCAAAGGGAAACTTTTAAAAAGATTTTATTTATTTTTAGAGAGAGAAAGGGAAGGAAAAAGAGTGGAAGAGAAACATCAGCTCGCATGCCCCCAACCAGTGGCCCGCACACAACCCAGGCACGTGCCCTGACCAGGAATCGAACCGGTGACTTTTCGGTTTGAGGGATGATGCCCAACCCATCGAGCCACACCAGTCAGGGCTGAATGCAGGGTCTTTATACAGACAAACCTGACAGAGACAGGGAACCCACAGACACTCTGACCCATAAATTAGAACCTGATGAATAGAGACAGGTCCTCCACAGTAGGTACCTGCTTTGGGAGCCCACACCATGGAAGAGAGAGGACCCTTGAGACCTCAGAATAACAACCAGAAGTGTTAGAGACCAACACTTCTGAGAGAGATGGGAATTTTATAAAGATATGAGCAACAATAAACTCTACTGTTTCCTGGGTACTTATCATGCACCTTACAGATGTTCTACGCACATTCTACCATTTCATCCTTCCAACTTTCTGAAAGAAGAGTTATCTTATCACTCCCATTCTGGAATGAGAAAATGTAGGCTCAGGTAAGTTACCTGCCCAAGGTTTCACAGCCCACACAGTGTGTCAAGGGCAAAGCTGGGATTCTAACCCAAGTCTGATGCCTGACCCTGCCCTCTTCATTGTAATGTTGCTTTTCAGGAATCCTATAGATATCACAGTTGTGTAGACAGATCTTTATAAGAGAGCAGGCTCTACAGGGATAGGGAGGGAGAGAGGAGGGGGGAGGAGAAAACAGATCCTCAGGTTTACTGGGTACTTATTATGTGCTAGGCCAGTTCTAGGGTCATGAGATGTATTAATTTACTTAATCCCCACAACACTACTATAAACTGAGTACTGCAGGTTTTAACGTCCCTTTTTCACAAGTGAGAAAACCAAGGTTCAGAGAGGTGGGGTCACCAGGAAGCTATAAGGACTGGTGGACTTGAGTCCACATTCATAACCCCTAGGTTACCTCATAACCCCTACGTTACCTCGTGGGGTGAGCCCTAGATAAGGGATAGGGACGAGACAGAATGATGCTTCTAAAACTGCAGGACACAGACCCTGCTGATAAGCCCAGAAATAACAGAGACACCTGCTCCAATGTAACACAAGCCTGAGGGCCACTTTGCACACCATTTCTTTAGTCACAGATGCCGGTTCGCTAGAAAGAACTTAAGGTGAAAGGGATTTTCAGATGAGAACCGTGGTGGAGATTGGGGGAGATGATATGTAAACAAAGAATCCCCAGCAGTTAGCACTCAACAGAAAAGAGACATTTCGGAACTGCTGCCCATGAGAGAGTCTGGAGAAGACCCTGTGAAGACAGAAGAGCAATAGAACAAAATCCCCCTGGAAAAGGCCGCTATGAGAAAAAAGAAGGGGCTCCTACAGAACCGGAATCGCAAGGGGGACGATCCCATGGAGATGGGAATCTCGTAAACATAGGAACTTCACGGAGAAACCCACTGAGATGGAATCCTACACCTCAGGACCCTCTAGATGAAGTTTATGGCAGACTCCAGGAAGAAGCACCATGTTGATCGGAATCACTATAAAGTCAACTCTACAATCCAAGAACCCCACTGACATTAGCCACTGCCAGGCAGACGACAGGAAGTCGGCGAAGAAGAGACTCCGCCCTCCCCGTCCTGAGCGGAACCCAAAAGCTCCGAAACTTGAGCCCGATCGCAAGCGCCTAACTACAACTCCCAAGGGGCCTCACTGATCCGACCCGCTTCCCGGTCTCTGGCGCGCGCACAATGCCTGCCGGGATACGTAGTCCCGGCTGCGTAACCCGGACCGGAAGACCGGTTCCACTCCCGCCGCCAGCCCCACCTCCTTCAATGTCTTCCGTCCAGTTTCGGCTGCTACTCGTGGGAGAGCTGGGCGACGTGTAGTAATCGCCGCCAGGGCTTGTGTCCACGTCTTCTTCCATCGAGCCCGATTTGTGCCGTTTGCTCCTGAGGGGGGAGGGTAGAAGAACGCAAGCCGGTTACCGCGGAGACGTAGGCGGAGGCAGCGGGCTTTGCTAACTTCCGACCCTTAGAGGGCGGGTCGAGAAGTGTGCTCTCGCGAGACATCCTGCAGCCACACTTTCATCAGTGCTGTTAACACCTGTTTCAACCTGCCGATTGCTTGGACTGAACACCTGGGGCCAGAGGCAGGGAGGGACCCAGCTGAGGTCACACAGCAAGCCAGCAGAGTGCTGACTAAAGACTTTAGGCCTGGCCTGTCACTTGGCCTACTGTAATCCCCAGAACAACTGGTAGGATTATGAGCCTTTTTTACAGATGAGGAAACAGAGGCAAACACGATATGACCACTCATGGTCACACAGCACATGTCAGCAAAAACTGGTGTCTTCATTCCCATGGAGTCTCAAGGGTTGGGCCTGCAGGACTCTCAAGCCCAGAGTGGGATGTCAGGGCTGGGAAAATGGGCACTTGGGGCTTGGTTTTGAAGGATGAGTGAGCGTTTCCTAAGTGGACGATGAAAACAAGCATTTCAGGGAGAGGAATCAATCACCTGTGGCCAGGTGATGGTAGGCAAGGGGTCGTGAAATGCCCAGAGATGAGGACCCAGGCACATACCCACTGGAGGAAGTGCTGGGTAGCGTTCTTCTCATGCCGGTGCTGGCTGGATTCAGGTCATATGCCAAGTGCCCCTGCAGCTCCCCCAGGGAGAAGTTGGGTCCTGTTCCAGTCACCACAGGTGCTGCAGAGAGTGACAGAGGGGAGAATGAGGGAGGGAGTAATGTCCAGGGCTGCAATTTGCCCTGGAGCGGTGGGGAGATCCCTTCTCAAATTGGCCTTGTTCCTAATTTGGCTGAAGCTGGTTTTATTCAATGGATCAAAAGACCAAGGCCATCAAAAGAGGCCAAGGTCATGCTGTGAGGCAGAGGCATAGCCAGAGCTGGAGCCCAAGTTTTCCAGCACATCCAGGAGCTGATCTGGACAGGAAAACAATGGTCAGGATTAAGCAGAACTCCCTGGGATGGGATTCAAATGGGGGTGTCTGAGGGACGGGGTGAGTTCCTAGTAGGTTTATAGGGAAGGCAAGGGGGCAGGAAGCAAAATGGGGGTTAGGGCCTCCTGGGGTCCCCTCCTGGGACAGGGCAGGGGGAGGACCCAGAAAGGAGGGATTCTGGGAAGGTTTTTCAGTCCCTCCACCCAGCATTTGGAGTCTATTTCCTGGGAAGAAGCATGTCACCCTGACCCTGGGTTCTGGGAAGGGCCTGGATACTGCCCTTCCTAGAAACCTTGGCTTGATGATGGGGTAGCTGGAGAGAACGAGGGGGAGAAGTGGAGGGTGATGGGCTCTTCCTCCTCCCTGAGTCCCTCCCCTCTCCCTGAGAACCTTTCCCTCCTGGAGCCTCCACCCTGAAGCTCCTTCTGCTCTCCAACACCCCTCCCCCTGAACAAGCCCCTTCCCTCTCTGGGTCCCAGCCCAGGATGTGGGGGGGCACTCACTCCTGGACACTTGGATGAGTTCGGTGACACTGAACACACCAGAGGTGACGAAGCTCTCCTGGAAGTCAGTTGTGTCTGCAACAGGGACAGAATGGGCGTCAGTGGGTCTGTTTCCCTCAGTGAACACCCTGGCACTGCCCAGACTCCGGGAGCTGGAACCAGCCTGGGCAGTCACCCCCCACCCCTGAAGCCCTGCAATGGCAGGGCTATCCAGCCAAGCCCGTCCACTCGGATGGGGGTCCCTCTGCCCTTACACTGCTAAAGTGGACGTTCCTATTATTTGCAGCCAGTCTCCTCTTCTCTGGGGATTCGGGGCTCCCCAAGATGCAGCAGGCTGCAAGCAGAGGCCAGATCCTGGTTCATCCACTCGATAGTGATCTTGGGCAAATCCCTTCCCCTCCATGCTAATCTCGAAAATGGGAACCTATACCGGGTTGTCTGAGCAGCTGTGAGATATGAACCAAAATACCAAGGAGGGCAGGCTTGCTTTCCTCGCATCAATCATCACCCTAGGCAATGCTGCCATTTAGTATCCACCCTCCAGACGGAGCTTCATGGAGGCAGGGCTGTCTCTGTCTAGACCATGGCCTTGTCCTCAGTGCCTAGACCAAAGCCTGGCAAAAAGGCTCAGAACCACAGGCTGAATGGAGGGTTCACAGGTAGCAATTAAAATCCTGTATCCCCAGAATCACTCCCACCTAATGTCAAAGGAAGAGAGACTGTCCTCTCTGGGCTGAGATGGTTTGTACATAAGTGTTCACAGCAATGCGATTCACAAAAGCCCAAACCGGAAACAACCCAGTGTCTGTGGATGGGTGAATACATAAACCCACTGTGGTCTCTCCAGGCAATGGAATATTACTCAGCCATAAAAAGGAATGAAGCACCGACACTCACTACAGCGTGGATGGGCCTTGAACACATGGTGCTCAGTGAGAGACGCCAGACACAAAAGACCACACAGGGTGTGATTCCATTTGTGTAAAATGTCCAGAACGGACAAATCCACAGAGGCAGAGAGTTAGTTCCCGGTTGCCAGGGGCTGGGGAGTGACTGCTAAGGGGGAATGAGGTTTCTTTCGGGGTGGTGGAATATGCTGGAACTAGATAGCGGTGATAGTCACACAACATTGTGGATGTACTTACTGCCATTGAATGTTCCATATTAATATAGTTAAAGTGATACAATTTATCTTACGTGTATTTTATCACAATACAAAAAAAACCACTTCAGTCTCGCTAAGTGCAACATGAGCTGTGGCAGGCAGGGCTGAGGAAGCCTACTGGGAAGGGGGCCTATCTCACACAAGGGGCTCCGAGAAAGCCTCACTGAGAGAGTAACATTTTACCAAGACCTCAGGGTACTACCAGTGGACAGCAGGAATACATGAGTTAACGTGTGTTAAGTGCCAAGGACAGCATGTGGCACAGGGTAATGGCCCTGTGAGCGTTGGTACTCTGGTTAGGATGACCATAAATGTGATTTTGGCCTGGGGGCCACAAAGTTCCTGGTGGCAAGAACAGCCTGTGCAGAGGCCCTAGGGTTGGAACACACTTGGCCAGTTGGAGGCCAACAGGGCTGGATCGGAAAGAGTTTCTGAATCCTTTCCATTCTTAGGGCTCTGCTCCCAGCTCTGCTTCAGGGAGAGTGGTCTGAGAGGAGGCGGGACAGGCAGGCAGGAATCTCTAGGCTTGGGCAGGAGGGTGTGCTGGGAGCAGTTCTTATGGCCCCCAGGGGGCAGTACGGGCCACAGGGAGCTCACTCCATAATGCTCACTTCCCTAGCTGTCCCACACCCTGGACAGTCCAGGAACCCCAGTCTTCCTGGTTACAAGCTTTGTGCTCACCATTTATTGAGCACTTACTATCTTCCCAGGTTTATGCTGGGAGGCTCAAGGCCACAACATCCCAGGGAGGACAGGGCGGTGGACCCCCAGTATCCAAGGCAAGTGGCCATGGCTGCTTCCTGCTGACCCAGCTGGCCAGCTGGTGTCAGCAGGTCCCTCTGCCCTCCCCCCACCGGTGTTTCCTGTTTGTGCAGCACTCGCCCAGCTCCATCTCCAGGGGACTCCCTGGCGGGCCAGGGAGGAAGTGATTTCCTCCACCAGACACTGGAGCTCCCCAGGGGACCAGGCCAACCCTGTACAGCTGCCCCCTCCTTCCTTGAACATCTGGCTTAGAGAGAGGCTCCTGGGGATCTCAGGAGGCCAAGGAGGACTCCGGTCAGAGGTGACCAGTGAGGAGTGGCCTGGGGGCCTGTGAATCTCCTGGAACCAGCCAGCCTCCCTGGGCTTGGCTGTGCCAGTCCATCCAACAGGACGCCCTCACATGCCGGCTGTTCCTTCCTTCCTTCCTCTGCAGCTCACCCCCTTTCTTGTCCCTGATGTACCACCTCTTTAGTTTCTCTTTTTCTCTCTGCTTCATGCTTCCCTCTCTCCTTTCTTTCTCTCTACAAATATTATGGAGCACCTACTGTGGACCAGATTCTATTCTAGGCAGTGAGGACACACTAGTAATCAAGACAGACAAAACCCTCTGCCCTCAAGGAGGTCATGTTCCATTGCGGGAGACAAGCAAACACATATGCAACCACTAACTATCTCTGAAGGAAATAAAAAACAGAGGGCGCTGATCAATCCAGAGTGGCTGAGGCTGCTTGAGCTGAGGGGGCTCAGGGAAGATCTCTTTGAGAGGGATGCGTTTGAGCTGAGATCTGGGAGATCTGGAGAGAGAGACAGCAGATACCCGTCCAAGCTGAGGTCACAGAACATGCAAAGGCCCCGAGTCAGGACCGTGCCTGGCATGTTGAAGGAACAAGGAGTCCCATGTAGCTGGAGCAGAGTGAGCAAGAGGGAGAGAAGGAAGAGGGGGGCAGGGAGGACAGGGTAGGGGGCAGGTTGTGCAGGGCCTTGTGGGAAGGACTTGGGCTCACCCCCCACCTGAAGGTGGGAGCTCTGGAGGGCTTTGGGCAGAGGAGGGGTGTGACCTACCTCAGGTGTTCCCAGGCACCCCCTGGCCACTTTGAGCAAGACAGACTGTTGTGGTTGGGATGGGAGTCAGGGCAGAGCAGAAGCAACTTCCAAATCCTTCCCATTTTGGGGGGACTCTGCTCCCAGCCCTTCTTCAAGAAAATTCTCCCACTTCCCACCTCCCGAAATAGAACGGACTTGTCCCACATACTGTTAAATGTCCCATGGGACTGTAGGGCCCTCTAGAGGGCCTCTCTTGTGAGGCAAGCACCTTCGAGCCCTGACGCTCCCTGGGCAGCACCTTAACCTCTCTGATCTCAGCCTCCTCATCGGCGAAATGGAGCACAGCAGCTACCCCACAGCAGAGCTGTGGGGCATGAACCATTCCGGTGTGTGAGGGGCCCACACAGAGCCACACGTGAAGGGTGCTCAGGCTCTGACTTCCAAATAAAAGATGGGGAAGGGGCCTTGCCCTCCACCCCTCACGTTCCCCAGACTCACCCAGCGTGATGGGCTTGCTGTCCTCCTGGTCGGAGCCCATCCCGGCCCGGGGACTGCCACTCTGCTCCGCATCTGCAAAGAAAGGGACAAGGTGGTGACACAGGATAGCCCCTGAACACATGAGGCCCTGGGGTCTCTGCTTGGTCCCCTCCCTTGGCTGCCGCCCCTGGAAGGTCATGGATGTCTGGCCGGGCACCTGCAGACATCAGTGCAGGTCCCCAGGGCTCATGTATACCCACATGCTGGAATGTGGTCTCACACACAGGGAGAGAAGCTATGTGCAGGGGCTGGCTCAGTAGAGGGTTAGAGCTCCTCCCTTATGAGCCTCAGTTTCCTCATCTGTGAAATGGGGTAGCTCATTCAATCCTGCCTCAGCCCTAGGAGGTAGAGGCTGTCATGCCCATCTTACAGATGGGGAAAGCGAGGGCAAGAGAAATGAGTCCTTGGACCCTCTCCCCTTGGCCTCTGCCCTTGAAGTTCTGAGGGTTCAGCCCCTTGGTCTTGGGGTGCTACTCAGGACCTCCAGAAAAGGGGCCAGGAGGTGTCCCTCTGCAGCTGCAATGCCTCCCGCCTGCCTGGTTTGAGGGCTCCCTTCTGCCCTAGCACCCGCCCATCCATCTTATCTAAAAATAATCAGGCTCCTTGGCAGACAAGTGTAGCAGACAGACGCTGAGCTCAGCTCTTATTGGCTCCAGGAGCCTGGATGGAGAGTGATCACGCCAGCTCCCTCTGCAGCCCCCACATCCACCCAGGACCAGGCTAAGGGGGGCACATGGCCAAGTCCAGCTGGATGGAACCCAGGACCCACCCATTTTGTCTCTCAGGTCATACAGAAAGGTGGTGGGAATCACCATCAAATACCAGAAAGAGAGAATTGCATCCCCCCACCGACCCTGCCATACCCCAGAGCCGGAAGTAATCGCTGTGTGACCTTAGGCAAGTCACTTAACTGTTGTGAATTGTAGTTTTCTCTTTTTTCAAATGGGTGGGAGCATCACCCAGGCCTGATGGGGTTGCCAGGAGGTAACAAGGAGATAATACATATGAAGCGCTTGGGCATACACCTGATGATGTCCATTACATTACTATTGTTATCATTATCATTGTTGTTATTTTTAAATCCCTAAGATGACCAATGATGTGGCACCTTACTGTTCCCATTTTCTACGTTTCCCTGAATCCTTCAGGTGGCCACGAAACTGGCACCGTTGTTGTATCCATTTTATAGGCAAGGACAACAGGACTGGAGTGATGAAAAGGTCCCCGCCCCATGCCATTTGCACTGTTATGAGGGTCACAGTTGAACCTTGAACAATGTGGGGGTTAGGAGTGCTGGTAAAAATCCTCCAAAAACTTAATAGCCTAATGTTGACCAAAAGCCTCACCACTAACATAAACAGTCTAATGCACGTTTTGTACGTTCTATGTATTATATACTGTATTCTTACAATGAAGTAAGTTGGAGGAAAAAAACAAAGTTATTCAAAAAAGCCTAAGGAATAGAAAATATATTTTTACAGTATTTACTGAAAAAAATCTGCGCATAAGTGGATCTGCGCAGTTCAACCCATGTTGCCCAAGGGTCAACTGTATCTCGTTCCTGCGTCTGGGCAGGCGGGCAGGCAGCCAGACACCCAACACTGCGCGTGCGTGAGCCATCTGGCTCCTGGGATCAGATGCCTGAGTTCCCAGCGTCTGCGAGCTTCAGAGGAGGTGTGGTTGTGGGGAGGTCACTTCCCCTCTGGGGGGCCTCAGTTCCCTTAGTGTTGTCATGGAGATAATAATAATGATGATACTTCCTAAAACGGTCACGAGCCCTCGCTGTTTGCCTGGCACCGTGCTAGTGGCTCTGCACACACTGTGTGTTGCACACCTACTGGCTGCCAAGGTTGAGGGTACCATAAACAGCACAGGAGCAGGGCCTGTGCAAGGCCCCGTACCTCAGTTTCCCGTCCAGGAGTGGGATGGGGGCAGTCCCTTCTTGACCTGGCTTTGCAGCCCCAGCCGTGGCCGACTGGGCAGCAGTGGAGGGGAGTGTGCCCGGCTCGGCCCTGAGCCCTGTGGCCACTCCAAGGTCGGGCAGCCAGCAGCCCCTCAGAGCTGGCCAGTCCTGCTTGGATGGCTCCATGGCTGGGCACGGATGGCCACTCCGTTGGGAAGCACCCAGCCTGGGCAATCATCCGTTGGGCTCCGGGCCTCGGGCACAGGACCCTCTTCCGGAACTGGTGCCTACATGGACTAAGCAGGCAGCAGTGCCCGGCTGGCACTCGGGAAGAGGGCATGCTTCTTGAGCACTGCCTCTGTGCTTGTGGCTTTGGAACCAGGCAGACAAGGCTGAGGGCCTCAGGTGCAATGCCTCGTTTCTCTATGCCTCACTCTCTTCATCTGTGAAATGGGCATAGCACTCCCCTAGAAGGCTGCTCATCAGGGAAAAGGTGGTAATGCATGCAATAAAGTGCCTGAAACAAAGGCTGGAGCATAGTCAAGTACCTCACCAACTGGAGGAGGGGCCTTATTACTGTTATTACCAGCTCTGTTGTCCTTTGTGCCAAGGTAGTTCTGTATCCATTAAAAGCAACTGCTCTAGACTATGACTGGTTCTAGTTGGAGCCCTTCTCTCACTGTTCATTCACTCTGTGTCCCTGGGCCAGGACAACCACTCTCTGGGCCTTAGTTTCCTCATCTGTAAAGTGGGGAAGATAATTAATTTCCCCCTCCCAGGGTTTGTTGAGTTGCCTTCTTAGCTAATATTAATTGTACAGGATTGCCACCAAATTGACAATCAATACATGGTGAGTTTGGGGACAGATTATAAATGATACTATGTTTTTAATTTAATATCTGTTTCTAATTGTCCATTGCTAGCATTTGGAAATGTGATTGGTTTTGTGTGTTAAACTTGTATTCTGCAACCTTGATGAATTTACTTCTTAGTTCCAAGAGCTTTTTTTTTTTTCAGATTCCTTAGAATTTTTTATGTAGATCATAATGCCCTTTGCAATAAAATGGGAACAGTTTTATTTCTTCCTTTCCAATCTGTATGCCTCTGATTTCCTTTTCTTGCCTTATTGCAGTGGCTAGGATTTCGGGAGCAATGTGAAACTGAAGTGAAGGGGGCAGGAGTCCTTGCCTCGCTTCTGAGTTTAGGAAACTCTTTCAGTCTCTCACCACTAGGTCTGACGTTAGCTGGGGGTTTCTACAGATCCCTTTACTGAATTGAAGAAGACCTCCTCCTTTTCCATAGCCCTAGGAAATATTTTTCCATTTAAATCAGTAGAGTTTCCAAATAATATGATGCTGTACTTATATGCCATATCATTATTTTTTTTCTTATTTTACTTCATTTTCACTAAGGAATTATTTTACTGTATTTGTTTCATTACCATTTATCCCCCTTATACCCTCTTCCACTTCCACCGCCCCCCTCATTAAAATTTTTAAAAATTTATTTTTTAGATTGTGGTTAAATACATCACATAAAATGTACTGTTTAACCATCTCTAAGTGCACAGCTCAGTGGCATTATGCACATTCACAGGCTTTGTACAACCATCCCCACTGTCCATCTCCACAACTTTCTCTCCTTCCCAAACTGACACTCGGACTCCATTAAACACTAACTTCCACTCCCCCCGCCCCGCCCCTGGTCCCCACTATCCACTTCCTGTCTCTGTGAATCTGACTCCTTTGGGGACCTCATCTGAGTGGGGTCAGACAGTGTTTGTCCTTCTGTGTCTGGTTTATTTCACTGAGCATGACGTCCTCCAGGTTCATCCACATTGTGGCATGTGTCAGAATTTTCTTCCTTTTTATTATGCCGTCTTATTTTTAATCATCTCTAAGACCTTAAAACATTTCTCATCCACCTGCTGACCACTTGCCTGTCATTTGGCTCCTGAAAACTCCCCAGCTTCTAGAGCTGTCGTCTGGCATGGCAGCCGCTGGCCACATGTCACTTCGCATTGAAGTGAGCTGAACTGGAATTAAATTTTCAGGACATCAGTCGCACTGGTCACCTTTCGATAATCGCCATACATGGCTGGTGGTGACCAAACTGGGCAGTGCTGAATACTGCCATCATCACCGAAAGTTCTACTGGGCTTCTCTAGATGTCCCATGAAAAATCAGGAAAAAAAGACTCAGCTAATTCCTCCTCCCATGTACTCAGACATGGCTCTCCCCTCAGTCTGCACAGGTGCACCCACAGCAGATAATGTCCAAAGGCCGGCTGCTGCCCAATGCCCCTACGTGCCCCAGCCTCCAAGTGGGCAGCTCTCAGTTGCTGAGTTCTCACTCTGTTAAGAGCTTCGTGGCACCATCTGATTAAATCCGCCCAATTGATGACATTGATAAACTGAGGTCCAGGTCAGCATCTATTTCCCAAAGCTGATGTGAATTAGAAGTTGTCTGCCTAGCACAGAGGTGTGTGTGTGTGTGTGTGTGTGTGTGTGTGTGTGTGTGTGTGTGTGTGTGTTTTAAGATTTTATTTATTTATTTTTAGAGGGGAAGGGAAGGAGAAAGAGGGGGAGTGAAACATCAGTGTGTGGTTGCCTCTTGAGCGTCCCCTACTGGGAACCTAGCCCACAACCCAGGCATGTGCATCGAACTGGTGGGAATGGAACTGGGAATCGAACTGGTGGCCCTTTGGTTTGCAGACCAGCACTCAGTCCACTGCGCCACACCAGCCAGCCAGGGCTCACAGAGGTTCTTAACTGGGATGATTCTGCCCCCCAGGGTGATGTCTGGGGACATTTGTACTTATCACACTGGGGATGCCCCTGGCATCAAGTGGGTGGGGTCAGGGATGCTGTTCAACACCCCAGTGTCCAGGATGGCCCCCCGCAGAGAATGACCTGGCCCAAATTTCAGCAGGGGGGCAAACATTGGTTCTCTGCGGTTCGGTAAAGGGGCTAAAGAAATTTTTTTTTAATGTATAAGGCCTATGTATAGATACACACCACAGAAATAGGTATATAATACACCGTGGAATTAAAGTGTTATGGGGTGAAGCTATTAGGGAACAAGTCTAAAAAGACTCTTTGGGGGGAGGCAATAATGATATAAAAAAGGGTCATGCACGTGTTTAAAGGGCTGTAAAAAGAAGAAAAGAACACGAGATGGAAACTGTGTGCGACCCTCCAGGTCCAAAACACTGGCCCTTTGCGTTTTCTACCTGGCCCTTTGCTGTGTGTTTTTCGGCAAGCTCTTCGATGTTTACGAGCCTCCGTTTCCACATCCACAGACTGGAGCTGGGCTGCACGACCAGTTACTTCCTTTCATTGCTCAGTGTCTCCTGGGTGCCACATGCTTGGCGGACACAGTGGTGACCAAGATGGACAAAAATCCCTGCCCTTAGGGACTGACCTCCTAATGGGGGGAACAAAGGCGATGAACAAGTAATGGTGTTAACCAGGAGGATAATTTCAGGCCTTGCCACGTGCAAGGGAGGTCACACAACCCTGAGATGCAAGTGGTGGGCCCTGTGCTTGAGGAGCTGAGACTGGCTCCTGGGAAGGTTGACAAGGTCACTTTTTAGACAGTACATCCAAAATTAACACTTAGTGAGCCATTCCTTTGCCTACGTGAGGCTGCAAGCTTTGCCTCCATCAGCTCGTTTAATCTTCAAAACTCCCCCAGGAGAGACATGTGGTTATTATGCCCATTTTCCAGAGGAGGAAACTGATGCGCCCTGCAGCAGTCCTTGACTCAGACTGACAATTCCGGTTTACCCAGAGAGAGTGAGTAAGTTCTCCAAGGCCACACAGCAAAAACAAAAACAAAAAAAATGTACACCAACCTGGACTTATCTGCTCCTCTCTTAAAAACATAAAAACGAACATGGTATTGAACTTGAACACTGTTTGTTCGTGAGTTTTCTCCTGACCTTGTTGACTCCATCTTCACCCCGAATCTGTTCTCTGGAGTCCGGCCCCTCCAGCTCTTGGTGCTGCTCAGCGTGTATTCTCAACAGCACGAGGAAAACGTGGACGGACACACTGTGAGAACTAAAGTGGGACCGTGGAGGCCGGCGGGCCCAGGTTTATTATGCTGGCAGCGGCTGGCAGGGGGTTCCTATGCGGATGCCCGGAGACGGGAACACACCACCTGAGCACGGGGTTCCACGGTCGAAAGGCATCGGGGAGTTCTCAGGGCAAGTGTGGGACTTTCAGAGCCTGTAAAATGCACTGGGGTGTTGAAGAAGAGGCAGCAGGCCCCAAATTCACCTGTACTTGGGGCATCTTCTGGAAGCTACAGCCGTGGCCCAAAACCTGGGGTTGAATCCCAGCTCTGGCAAGGCCTGGCGTGGGACCTTGTGTCCCTCTCCCCTCCAAGCCTTGGTTTCCCCCATCTATAAAGTGGGCCTCCTCAATTGTTTCCTGGCTTTATGAGTTTGAGGTTTTTAGAGCTCAGGGAGGGGAGAGGCCAATCAAAGATCAGGGGATAAAACCTGTTTTGGTGAGAGCATTTTGCCAAACTCAGTCCCTCCTCTGCCCACAGCCTTTCAGGGCTCCGACCTCCCCCAGGGTAAGAGCCCAAGTCCTCCCTGTGGCCCACAAGGCCCTGCACAACCTGCCCTCACCCCCTCTCTGTCCCTCACTCACTCTGCTCCAGAGTCACCCGGGCCTCCTTGCTGTTCCTCTAACGTGCCTGGCACAGTCCTGCCTGAGGACCCTGCTGCTCCCCTCAGTCCTGGCTGTTCCCTCTGTGTGGGACTCTGTTCCCTGATTCTCTACATGGTTCACACTCTCCCCGCATTCTGGGACCTTCCTCAAAGATCTGAGACACACCAGGCTCTCGAGCACCATGCACGAAGCGCAGCACGCCACATTCCTGCTAGTATAAGTGAAAGTCTAGTTCTCAACAGCAGCTGTATTTCAAGTGACCGAGGACCTCGTTTGGCTGGGGACCAGTTCTCCCTACTTCCCAGGTCCGTGGGGTATTCATGTGCAGCTGGAATGTCACCACCCCCTGTAGCCTTCTGCTCAAACACGTGATCACGCAGACAATAGAAATGTAACCTGGATCCCGTTGACGGGAGTGTACAAACTGTTCTTTCCTGTCCGTGGCCATGAGCCCAAATTTGGTCTGTCCCAGCCCATGACAAAGGCGCTGACATGGCCTCCAGTGCTGGCCTTCCTGCGCTGGAGTGCCCACCCCCTTCGCGTCTGACAACCCCTTTCATCCTGGCGGCCACCGCTTCCACTGTCCGTCTGTAACTGGGAGATCAACGTGCTGCCCGGCACTCACGTCACAGATGTTCACTGGCCACCTACTACTTGCCAGGCACTGGGGAAGTGGCAGAGAGCCAGGGAGGAGAGACAGACAGGAAAAGAACCAAAAGAGAAGGCTGAGATAATTCCACGTGGTTCTAAGTTCCGCAGAGGCAATGAAACTGGGTGAGGGACAGAGAGTGGCTCTGGGTGAGACTTTCAAAACTGAAGGCAGGCGGGATCTCCCTGAGGAGGTGACATGAGCACTGAGGACTTAGGAGTGGAAAGGAGCCAGCCGTGGGGAGAGCTGGGGCAGGTGGCACGGCAAGTGCAAAGGTCCTGGGGCAGGAACAAACACGGGATGTTTGAAGAACAGACAGACCATGTGGCTCAAACATGGTAAAGCAAAGGGACTCAAAGGGGAGAGAAGCTGGACCACTCAGGGCCGCGTGGGCTTCAGCGAGAAGCTTGGGTGCTATTCTCAAGCACGATGAGGAGTGAAATGACTCAATCCACGTTATATTTTTCAATGTCTGGCTGTGAAGATGTGGAGAAGTGGAACCCTCGTGTACCATTGATGGGAATGTACAATGGCGAAGCCACTGTGGAAAACAGCTCGGGGGTTGCTCAGAAAGTTAAACATATAATTTCTACCACCCAACTATTCCACTCCTATGTACATACCCCAAAGAATCGAAGGGGGGGACTGAAACAGATATTTGCACACTTGTGCTCACAGCAGTATTGTTCACAACAGCCAAAAGGTGGAACCAACCCAAGCGTCCATCGATGGAAGAACGGGCACGGTATGGTCCATCCAGACAATGGACCAGTACCCAGCCTTAAAGAGTGATGACATTCTGACACACGCTACAGTGTGACTGAACCTTGAGGACATTAGGCTCAGTGACATAAGCCAGACACAAAAGGACAAATAGAGTGTGACGCCACTTATAGGAGGCCCTTAGAAGAGCCAGGCCCACAGGGACAGAAAGTGGGTGTGGGTGCCGGAGACAGCGGCGGTTTGGGAAGATGGGGAAGGTCCGAGGATGCGTGATGGGGATGGCTGCACAGCAATGTGAATGTCCTTCACGTGGCTGAATTATACACTTAAAAGCGGTTAAGCTGGTGAATGTTATGTTATGTATATTTTACCAAAACACACACACACAGTCTCTGCTGTTGAGCGAATTCTGGACTCTCGGGTGCTGGGAGGGCAGGGAGGAGGCGTGGGCAGGCGGCCCAGCTGGCACAGCGGCCTGGCCCAGGGCGATGGCCTGGGGACGGACTGAGGGGTCACATTTATTTAATCTTTGGGATGTAGAAAGGGCAGGACTTGCTGGAACCATAATTACACTTATTTAAAGTCTGGCAGGATACGGGGGAGCCTAGCATTCCCATCGGCTGCCATGGTGAGCTCACCTGGTTCTTCTTCCAACTTCAGCGGCCTTCCAAATGTCGCTGGCGTTGCTGGGCTGCCACGTCTGCCTCCCAGCACCAGCCAGCCCGAGAGAGACCCAAAGCCAGGCCCCGGAATTCCCAGCTCCCAGCGTCACCAGCCATTTTTACACATTAGCCGGCTAAGGTTCAACTGGAAGGCCCTGCTGTACACATGACCCTGGCCTTCATCCCCCTCACCATACTCCTCCCAGGCACCTTCCTTGCACCTCTCTCTCTCTCAGGCAAACTCTAGCCACCTTTCCCAGTCCACTTTAACATATTTTCTGGAACACCCTCCTCTGGCCCCTTGTCTGGACCTTTGTCCTAGCCCCCATCACACTGGACTGAGTATGGGCCTAGAATTCCATGAAAGTCCAAACCCCTCCCCATGGCCCACATGGCCCTCAGTGACCTGCTCCTGCCCCCTCCCTGCCCTCACCTCCTCCGTCTCTCCCCCTCACTCATTCTGCTCCAACCACACAGGCCTCCTCACTGTGTCTACAACATGCCAGGCACAGCCCTGCCCCAGGGCCTTTGCACGTGCTGGAACGTCTTTCCCGAAAATGCCTACCTGGCTCACTCCCTCACTTATTCACGTGTGTCTGCTCAAATGTGGTTTATGCGTCCACAGGACCAGGCTTGACTGGGTCTGAGCTTGACATTGAGGAAGTTCAGTAATTTACCTCCTCGTGCTCCTTCCGTGAAATGTGACAACAGAGCCTATGTGCATCCAGTTATGTTACAAACTGCTTCGTGTCCCAGAGCCTGCACCTCCATGCAACCCCTGTGTCAGCGCAAAGCCAAACATAAGGGGAAACTGTGATTCTTTCATTCAACACATATTGAGTGTATAGGCTCTAGGGACACAGCAATGAGCAAAGCAGACACCAAGTCCTGCCCCGTGAGGCTCACAGTCATGGGGTTCCTCCCAGCCCCTGAGGAGGGCCAGGGGTTGAGTCTTAGCATAAAGGCCTTGGACTAGACTGAACTTGAACTTCCCTGTTAGTGTGGCAGGAAGGCCAGAACCAAAATTGCCCTGGGCGTCAGGCATTCTCAGCAGACACCCACTCTGCCCCCAGAGGCCCAACAGCTTGGGCCCCCATGGCCAGCAGCAGTGACCAGTGGCTGTAAGTATCCCCCGAGGTGTGTGACCTCCGCAAACACCCTTCCCTATTTGGGCCTGCACGTCTTAGTGCGGAGGTCCCAACATCCGTCCACAGCTCTTCTCCAGGGGCTGTCTGGACAAATCGCAGGAAAAAAGCCAGATGCTGGACGTTCATGGCACCAAGCTGCCCCTGGGGAATGCTCTGGGACATCTGGACAAGAAGTGGTGAACCCAAGAGGCAGAAGGGCGTGGCCGAGGTGACCTCCTGGACGCGGGCCTCCACCAGGGCCTCCCCCGCTTTGTCCTTCCTGACCCGCTGCGTTCCTCGAGTCTGGACCACACTTTCCATCTCCCTCTCCCCCGCCTCCGGCCCCGCCTGGGCCCGAGCCAACCTGCTTGGGAGTCACTTTCAAAGAAAAGTTTCTTTTTTCTTCCCACCCGGCAGGCTCGCGCCCCCGCCTGCTCCTTGGCCTGGCTGCGGTCCCCGCCGGGTGCTGGTGGACAGCTCTGACCAGCAGGTCAGGGTAGTGGCTATTCACAGTCCCCAGAGTCCTCAAGCGCTGGGCCTGGGCTGTGCCAACTGGTGGCTTTGGGCTGGACTTGGGGTGTCTGGGGGGCTCCACGGGGACCTCTGCAGAGGCTGTTTTGGGATTTTGGGCCCGAGAAGCCAGTGCGGGGGGGCCTGAAGCCTGCAGGGCCCACTCGGAGGCCCGCAGGCATGGACTCGTCCCGTCCCAGGCCGCTCTTGGCGGCCACACCACCTTATGACATCATCGCTGCGGCGGCCATTTTCTCGGCTCTCCTCCCGGGTTCCAGACGCTTCTCCCGGCCTCGGCGGCCATTTTGTGCGCGCAGGACGGCGGCTGGCACGGCCAGCCGGGCCCACCCCTCCGGGTGGGGTGAGTGGGGGGCCTCCCCGCACGCCGCGCGACTCTGTCTGGCCTCCCCCTTCTCCAGCCTCCTCTGTGGCCTCCAAGGGGTTAAACACGCGTGTGCCAACAGGGCGGCGGCGGCGGCGGAGCCAGGCAGGCCGGTGGCGCACGCCCGCTGCCAGCCGGGCCTCCACGCCGTCGCTGCCCGAGTCACTGTCACTCGGCGCAAACCAAACTCCCGGTGGCACCAAGGATGTGAAAAACAAGGTTAAAAATACCCACATGCGCACCCTGGCCCCCCCCCCCAATGTCAAATGTGTCAACACCCCCCCCAGGAGGGGGGGCTGACTTAAAATAACTCGCTGTTTACATTTGGAGCAAATTCTTGGCTTCTCCAGCAGCTAAGCCAAGGCCTCCTCCCGCCTCCCTGGCAGGCCCGCCTGGTGCCGCGGCTGCTGAGGGGGAGATGGGGCAAAGCGAGGGGGGATCTCCGGGAGCCACATGTGCCCGCAGGCTGAACACATATGTGCTGGCCCACGGCAGGGGGACAGGCCAGCCCCGGAAGCCCTTTGTGGCCACATGGTGGACAAAGCGGGCGGAAGCGCCAGAGAACCTCCGCCAAGTATGGGCGCAGGGTGGGGCGGCCCGGCAGGGTGGGGGGCGGGCGGCCCCACCCGGCTTCCCCTTCCTTCCGACGACATTTCTGTGGCTGTGTCACTGGCCCAGCAGCCCACGGGAGTTGGGACACCCGAGGCTGGCAGCCTGGTCACGGGAGGCAGGCACCAAGGGCAGGGCCCTGGGGCAGGGCAGAGTCAGCCCCGTACTGTGTGGCCTCAGGCAAGCCCTGCCCCTCTCTGGGCCCAGCCTTGGAGTGGCGTCAGTAGAAGGGATCCCATCCCAGTTTTGCTGAGGAGGCAGGGGAAGAGGTACATTGTGGCCCCTCTCTGTGTCTCAGTTTCCCTTTCTGCAGAAAGCAGATGTTGAACCGCACATGTGTAAGACTGTTGGATGCCTCATTTTACAGAGGGGGAAATGAAGGGTCAGGGACCGAGGGGGCAGTACATGGACAAATGGATTGGAGCCCCTTGCTATAGTGCCAGTGCCCACATTTTTAACCTGCTGCCTCAAACGCAGAGAGAGGTTGAACACTAGAAGGCCCAAACCTGAAGGGAGAGGGGATAGTGGGAGACCCTCCCCCTGTGGCCTCTCTTCCTGGAGACTGACATACAGTTAGTGCTCAATAAATGCTTGCACATAGCTGGTACTCAATAGATGCTCAGAGACAAGTGAGTGTGATTACTTCAGCAGAGCCTGGCATACAGTAGGGACCTGATACATGCTCACTGAACGAATAATTGGGTTTATCCTTACATGGGTTGGCATACAACACGTGCAAAATAAATGCTTGTTGGACAAAGGAATCTGAGGGGATATCTGTAAAAACTGGGGGATATTCAGAGGAAAAGACCAGGTTTAGAGGGATGTAGACTCCAACCAATGGTGACACAAAGGATTTCTGACAAGCCCAGGGCAAGGTGTGAAATGTAACCTAAGCATGGACCGTCTCCCAACCCGTTGGTCCTTGGATAATCAGCAGAAATCACCTTTTGAGAAGCCAAACCAACTGCTCCAGGTCCTGAATATCAGAGGGAAGGACTTGTGGCAGGAAGAGCCCAAGGAAGTAACAGAAACCTGGCCTGGGGACAAGGAGGACTTCTTGGAGGAGGGAACATTTTGAGTTGGGGTATTGATATATAAACAGGAGTTTTCCAGGCACAGAATGAGTTGGTGGGGAGAGAAAACAGTGTGTGAAAATAATAGCAATAATCATGACTTTCATTTATACGCCAGTGTTTATGGGCCGGGAGCTACACACCGTCGCGGAGGCTGCGTGCGGACGTACAGAGGCGCACACCAAGTCCTGGGGAAGCTGGGCTACTTGTGCGCGTGCGCGCGCGCGCAGAGACAGCTGCACTGCCTGCTGCCTCGCTGAATGCGTCCGCGTCTGACGGGGGCTGGGCTGGCCCACAAGGTTGTGCGGCAAATGCCTGAGGTGTTCAGCTCCAGCCCTTCTACCGGGCAGGTGAGGCCAGGCCTGCTTCCCCAGAGCCGGATCGGAGCCACGGTTCGCCGAGGGGCCTGGCTACAGAAGGAGCCCAGTCAACTTGGAAGCCCCCAAGAATCTGCTTTCTCCTCTGCCAGTGCCAAAGGGAAACTGAGGGGTGGCCTGCCTCAAATGTCTCCCCAATACCCTAAGAGGACGGCGTCTAGGCTGGACAGGTGAACCCTTGCAGCTTCTTCCTGGATGTTCCCGTGATTCCCACTGACCCCAGCCATGTGCCCATTTCACGGATTTGGAAACTGAGGCAGGCACAAGGAAC
The DNA here is from genome assembly GCA_028533065.1 of Trachops cirrhosus. Taxonomy (NCBI): domain Eukaryota; kingdom Metazoa; phylum Chordata; class Mammalia; order Chiroptera; family Phyllostomidae; genus Trachops; species Trachops cirrhosus. Next base: position 36,680,961 of record CM052545.1, on the reverse strand, counting down.
AGCTTGGAGCCAGGCCAGCTGTACCAGGGCCACCTTCTCGTTCCCGGGGCGTAAGAACCATGTGGCAGGACTGTTCATGGCTTCCCTCTGTCCCTGACTGGCTGTGTGACTCCAGGCCAGTCTCCAACTGTCCAAGTCTCAGTTTCCCCAGCTGCCACATGGGCTGAGATTGCAAAACGTCAGCCTAGACACCTTTCTGAGCAGAAATTTGGCCTGGCACCATGGGGGTTCCGTGGTTGTGGTCCCCATTTTATAGGATCAAAACGGGCTCAGAGAGGCAAGGTCAGTCACCCAGTGGCCCATCTCAGTATTTTGGGTTCCTACCTGCATGCCTTCCATGCCAGGGGGCTCCCTCCCCCCAGCCTCCTGCCTTATTGCTGCCAGTCACTGAATTGATACCTACTGTTTGCTAGATGCTCATTATACCTGCTGAACAGTTACAGACTATCACTCCCACTACACCGATAGGGAAACAGAGGCACAAGGCGGGGCAGAAGCTAGCCCAAGCTCACCTGGTAAGACTGGGGACAAAAATGTAAATAACAGTACCTGTGCAGGTGGAACACCCAGTTGTGGGCTGGGCAGCTGGCAGTTGCCCACCAGGCCCGCCCAGAGCCCATGGGCCTCCTGGGCACTAGAGCCACATCCCAACTTGCCCGCTAACAACGTTCTGATCCAGGAGTGTCCCTGGGTGTGTCTGGGTGCCGTGCCCTTGCCTTGCCCCTTCCTTCCTTGCGTATTTCCAGGCAGATGCTGCTACAGGCAGGAGACAGGGGGCAAGAGGCAGGAGGGCCAGTGCCAGCCTCGGAAGGAGCTATGTGATTTGGGTGACTAACTGGCACTCTCCCATTAGGCCAACACGGGCAATCGCCACCAAATTCTCACATCTCTGGAATCTGCCTCTTCCTGGCAGGCCCCCATAATCGCTGGCCCGAATCAGTGCAGGGGCCCCAGCCTGCGTCTCTGAACTCCCATCCGTGTCCCCCAGAGTCTGTCCTTTCTGCCATGGCCAGAGGGCGCCTGTGAGCACCTGAGTCAGGTCCAGTCTCTTCTCTGCATGGCCCCCAGGGCTCCCACCTCCCTTGGGTAAGAGCCTAAGTCCTCCCTGGCCCCATCACCTTCCTGCCTCCCCTAACTCCCTCTCCCTCCCTCACTCATTGTGTTCCAGCCACATGGGGTTCCTCACTATTCCTCCAACACACCAAGTCGGGTCCTGCCCCAGGACATTTACACAGGCTGTGCCCTCTGCCTGGAATGCCCTTCCCCTAATTCTTCACACAGCTGGTTCCTTCTCAATCCTCAAGTCTCAGCTGTAACGTCAAGTCCGCAGACAGACCTCCCCCAAAGAGCCCGTCCCTCTCTATTCCCTTGCTTTCTTTTATATTTCCCCATAGTTTTTATCATGAACTGATGTTAGTTCCTTATTCATTTATTTCTTGCTCTTTGCTCATTTACCCCAACAAACTGTGAGCCCCATGAGGGCTGAGTTTTTGTCTGCCATGGTGTCCCCAGGACCTAGAAAAGCGCCTGACACGCAGTAAGTGCTACATGTTTATTGACAACATAGTCCTACTGGCTGAGCACTGAGCACGTGTGCTCAGTACTGTCCTAACTCCTTTGCGTGGTTCCACTCATGCCCCTTCAGCAGCCCCATGAAGTAGGCATATTTTACAGGTGGGGAAACTGAGGCGCAGAGAGGGATACCACTTGCCTGAGGTCATGTGTGGAGCAGATGGCAGAGGCAAGACCCCATTATGCCCCACTACCTTTCTTCACTGATGGCCTCCCACAGTTCAGATGGGAAACTGGGGTTCTGGGAGAAAAGGGATTAACTGAGCCCCAGAAGCAGAGTAGGGGAAGCCACTTGACTGTCTCACTGCCATTGGTAAACAATAGCGTGACAGCAAACGTCAATGACAATAATAATAATGATGACAATGATGGTATTGGTGAGTGCCGAATTGGCCAGGGTTTATAAGACTTCCCTCTGTGGGTTCACATCGGGCCCTGCAAGGGACACTTGGGGGAGTCCGGCCCCTTTAAGAGCCTCCCCTTCCCCTGCTGGGCTCTGGCCCGCCTCCTTTTATGTAAGCAGGCCAGCTGCCCTTGCATAACCTGATTACATAAGAAAGCAGGGAACAGGCTTGTCCATCCGGCAGCAACCTGTCCCAGGCTGTCTGTGGGGCTGGCCTGGGGCACAGGAGAGCTGAGGCCACCCAGAGTGGCCACTAGGTGCAGCTCCAACCTGGGGGACGCCTTGACTCCCAGACACAGCATCCTCTGGGTGGGAGAAAGTGAAAGGCTTCCAGTGTGCCAATCGACAGGGGCTATTCCCATTGCTCTGAAGGTGAAACTGAGGTCCAGAGAGAGCAAGTGAGCAGCCTGGAGCTGCACAGCCCGGAGTGGAGGGTGGAGGTGGCGGAGCTGGGGTGAAATCTGGGCTGTGTGTAGACTCAGCCCTAGCCTTAACCTCTCAGTTCCTCCCTCTAACACAAGGCTGCAGAGAGGGCCTTTCTCAGCAAGGCTGGGGGATGGGGGCAGGGGAATCCAGGGGCCACACATGCCACAGTAGGCACTCAATAAATAAAGCCTTAAACTTGGCGCTGGGCCCTGCTCTAAACTTTTTAATTCTGTTAACTGGCTTCATCTTTGCTGGTAGAACTCATTCTACATTTGAGGAAACTGAGGCACAGAGAAAAGCAGTCCCTGCCCTGTCCACAGGTGAATGCTTGCTCACAAGATGCCCCACCAGTAGGTGCTGTATAATTAATTGCACAGTGCGCACAGGGAGAATGCCGACTGTGTACCAAATCCGTGTACCAGATACTATTCCATCTGCCCCCCAAATGCTGGGGGACGGCACAAGGACCTTCAGACACAGATGGGGAAACCAAGGCACAGAGGGGAGAAGGGACATGTCCAAGGTCAAATCCAAGCCCTACCATGCGTGCACTGTCTTCTCCCCCAGGTAGGCCTACCCAGCCCAGGGTCCAACCCTCTGACCACATGGGGTTGGGGGTGTCTGGGTGTGGTGCCCTCCCACCCCACCCTGCACAACAGTTCTCCCATCTTTGGGAGGGGTGGGGCTTGGGTGCAGAGGCGGTCCCTCTCCTCCCCCTTTTCTCTGGAAGCTGGCCCTTTAAGGCAGCGGGCTGCCAGGGCTTGTCCCGGGGTGACCCCAAGGGGCGGGTGTGGTCAGGAACAAGGGGCCCATTCAGCACTGCTGCTGCCTCCGGGCAGCCCACAGGCTGGGGTGGGAGGCTGGGAGGAGACCGACAAAGGCAGGGAGAGACTAGGGGTAGGCACAGCAGAGACAGAGACTGGGAGAGAAACAGAGAGACACAAGGGGAGACAGCTGGCCTAGGGTGCACCTCAGTCTCCCTGGTTCTCCCAGGTTGAGGGTTGGAGGCTCACCCAACCCCCTAGGCAAGCTGCAGCTCCCAAAGGTACTCCTTGATCCAGCTGAACTCTAGTTTCAAGGGGCACTCCTGGGACATTCTGCGCAGGTCCCTGATGCACCCCAAAATGCCCCTTTCCAGGGGAATGTGGGCCCTCAGAGATATCAGACTTGGGTTCAAATCTTGACTCTGCCTCTTAGCTGTGCAACCTTGGGCCAATGGCTTTGCCTCTCTGGGACTCAATTTCTCCATTGGCTAAATGCAGTTAGTAATCATCCCTACCTTGGTGGAATTATGGTGAAATGAAATGGTGCTAATAATTCCTGGCACTTACTGAGAGTTTAACTAGGTAAGCCCTCAATGTGCCTGCAGTTCCCTGTAAGCACCCCCAGCACCCACACACTCAGGCAGGCAAGCCCTGCCTCCCGCCAGATGTCAGCATCACCTATTTCAGCTACTGCCTTCGGCTGAGGACCTACTAAGCACCCATGGCCCTACAACAACCTCTGGAAACACAGCCAGGGTCCTGTGTCCCACATCCAATAAACAACAGACATTTACTAGGGATTAAATCAAGTCTAGACTCTTATCCACATTCTCACAACCACATGTTCCCACCACCTGCTCCCAAACACCCCACACGGGGGCCTGCATTCGGCTGGCTGCCCCCAAGACACAGCCACTCTGCCTCAGCCAGTCGGGGCAGAGCCTCAGAGGAATTAACATCGACCTCCTCCCCTTCGGAAGTCATCTCTTCTGGAACAGTCTACTCAGGCACCAGTGTTTTAGGACAGACTTATTCGACTCTGACCTGAACTTTCTGGATCCCTGACTGCAAGAATTCTAGAACCTGCCCCCTGGATGTTCCAGACACCAGCTCAAGAAAATCCCAGAGCCAGTCCTTGGGCGTGCAAAAACCCAGTGTGAGGAATTCTGCAACCAGCCATTAATGGTCCAGAACAGTTTCTTGGATATCACTAAAGCCATACTGAATTAGGTAACTGATGACAGATTTGGGCGTTTGAGAATCTACCCTCACATTCTCAAAAACCTGGCTTGGGAGATGTGAAAGCTGTTCCCAGACGCTGTAAAAACTCTCCTTGAAGAATGACAGAACCCACCCACCCCAGGATGTTCTAGAACCCAACTCCAAATTCTGGAGCTCATCTGCTGGTGAGCAAAAACCGAATGCAAAAAATTCTGGACACCCAGAAACCCAGCTCAGGAAATTCTGGATCCTGCTCCTGGGTGGTCAAGAACACACATGAGGAATTTCAGATCAATGACACAGCTCTCAAGATTCTAGAACCATTTCTTGGGTGATGACATAACCTAACTTCAAAGGATTCTGAGGCTTCCCTTAGTACAGTTGTTCTCACTGGGGTGACTCTGCTCCCCACGGGTGCTGGGTGATGTCCGGAGACATTTGTGGTTGTCACATGCTCCTGACCTTGAGCCAGGAATGCTGCTCAACCCCCACCAGCACCCAGGCTGGTCCCCCCCCCCCACCGTGACCCTGCCTCAATGTCAGCAGTGCTGAGGGGGAGACCCTGTCATTCTGTATTCAAAAGCCCCAAGGTGAGACCTTCTGGAATCCACTCCCTGCACTCTCATAGCTCAACTTGGGAGATTTGAGATATGCCTCGAGACACTCCAGAACGCAGAGGTTCTACAGCTGAGCTCCCCAACATGGCGGCCGCTGGCCGCATGTGGAGCCATGCGCCTGAAACGTGGTCGGTCCGAATGGAGATGTGAGTTCGAAACACACTGAATTCATCGGACTTAGGACAAACAAAGAATGCGAAACATCTCAATAACTGTTTCATATTGATTATGTGTCAAAAGGGCACTATTTGGGATGTCCCGGGTTAAACAGAATAGGTTGTTAAAATGAATTTCCCCTGCAGGTTCACACTTGTAAGTATAGATACCAGAAAAAATGTTCAAGTATGTGGCTCACATTGTATTTCTACTGGACAGTGCTGTTCTGAAACTCACCGAGAATTCTCGAATCACCTGGAGGGCAAAGACCCCAGCCTGGAAATTCTAGAACGAGGGCCTTGGGAATTCCAGAACTTGCCCCTGGCAGATCTAGAGGCTGCCTCAGCTCTGGCACCCTACGGCCTCCCCTGCCCAGCCTCAAACCCCTTCCCGCCTTGCAGGTCATCCGGTCTGTGGGACAAGGACCCCTCCGTTCCCTGCCCGGCACCCCACAAGTTGGCCTGGGACAGAAGATGGGTCAGAGTGGACCAAAGGAAGGGCCTTTATTGGGTAACCTTTGGCAGTGCCCTGCCCCTCTCTGGGCCTCGGTTTCCCCATGTGGACAAGACATCCATGTCCCCAAGTGCCCCCTCCCTCATCCCTCGCCAACCCTAGCCATCTGTGACTTCCTGCCCACACCCAGCTGGAGGGAGGGGGCTAGGCTGGCAGCTGCCTGAGGGGGGGGGGCCGGAGATGTCCCTAGCTGCCCTCGGCTGCCCCTTAACTCCCCGGGCACCGGGCCAGGGTGCCAACTGCAGCCCCACCACGCCAGGATAGCCACCACAGGTGCAATGTGATGCCTTCCACTTCTGCTGGCTCCTCCGAGGGCCGGGCCCCGCCTGTGTGGACCAGGCACCCTCCGGGGCTGCCTCGGTGCCCTGCACTCGGTTGCACACGTGTAACCCAGGCACATGCGCAGGGGCGTCTGCAGCAGGACTTACTCACCGAGAGCTCTCATACCTGAGCGCTCACTACGTGCTAAGAGGCTTCCTTCTCTTAGATGCTATCTGGATTCCCTTCTCTGGATACTCCCTGTGCCGATTTCGCAAAAGTAGAAGCCCAGAGATGAGCACTAACTTGCCCAAGGCTGCCCAGTGGGCAAGAGGGCAGATCTGGGCCTAGAACCTCAGGATGATGATGCCAGTGGCTGTGATAGTAATAACTTATTATATTACCACCACTGATATTACATTTATGAATTATTTATCATTTCATACATAGAGATGCACCAGTATCTAGTATTTTGATTAATAACAAATAATTTTTAAAATTGTGCTACAATCATGATAACATAAAATTTACTGCTTTAACCATTTTTAAGTGCACAGTTCTGTGGCGTTAAGTCCACTCATAGCCCCTCACGTCCCAACACTGTGCGGCTCCCACCCTGGGCTCCGGGTGGCCTGCTGCGTTAGCAATATCCTCACCTGTTAGTCCCTCTTGGCCGCTGACCATGAGCCCAGAGGCCTTTCGCCGTCACTATAAATACGCCGTCAGCTGGCGTCTGGGCCTCGCACTCGTGCAGCCGCCTTCTTTGCACAGACAGACGGCTGGCACGCCTGCCTGCCTGGCCCTGGGAAAATCCAGGCCGCCAGGAGCCCCTCACCCTTCCACCACCCAGAGACCCAGAGAGGTGACAAGGTGCCTGTCCTGGGTCACAGGTGCCTCTGGGGGTACACTGTGGGCAGAATGAGACTCAGGGTCTCAGAGCAGAACTGAGGTCTCCCCTCTGCATCCTGCGGCTAGGAGACACTCCAGGCAGGGCCTGAGCATCTATGTAGTGCCTCCTGTGTGCTTTTCTGGGGTCACTAACTCTGAGCCCTCCATTCAGTGAACAGTTAGTATTCACCCCATTTTACAGATGGAAAAACTGAGGCTCAGAAAGGGGATGTATCTCCCACAGCCTGGAGCAAGTATGGACACGAGTTGTGTTCATTATATAAAGAAATAGGCACCCTCATGCACGCTCTTGTCCACCCCTGTCTCCCCAGCACAGCACCCAGTGCTGGGAGGAAGATTAACAGGGGCCAGAAGACCGGGAGACCCTCAGTCTGGGCCTGGCTTGCTTCTCTCTGTGGCTCACAGGACGACCTCCTTGCTCTCAGCTCCCCCCACCTCCAACCCTAGACTAAAGAGGGCAGGTCTTTGCCTTAAGTCACGCAGCAAGCCAGGGGCAGAGCTGTGGCCGACCCAGGCCCCTCACTCCAGGCTTCGGCCCCGTCTCCTGCCATCCCAGCCCAGGGTGCGCTTCATGGAGACCTTGGCCCCAGGTCTGGGCACAGCAGGCTCTTTAATATGGTTCAGCCCTTCTCATTCACTTGTCCACGGGGTGCTCAGCACCTGCCCTCTGTATCACCCGTACAACTGGGGTGGGGGTCCCACCTGATAACCTCAAAAGTATTTTTTAGTTCTTTTCTTTTAGGAGTTTTGAGGACTCAAAATCCATGGGTTCTACTTCTGCTCTGCCTCTTACGATCTGTGTGACTTTGGGCAAGTGCCTGACCATTTCTGAACCTCTGTTTTTTTATGGAAAACATGGGAGAAGGTCCCTCCCTCCCAGGGCAGCGGAGAGAATTGAACCAGTTGAGATGTGGAATGGGCTCAGAACAGGGCACTCAGTGGGCATTCGTGTTCACAGTTACTGTTCACTTTGTTGTTATTATTGCTTCCTGGTTCCATCCAGGAGGGGTGGGAGCCCTCCAGTTTCTCCTGCCCCCCTCCTTGGGGCACCCTGGGCAGCCCCTCTCCACTCTGAGCTTCCTGAGCTGGCCCCTGCCCACAGCACGATTCAGGGAGGCTGGCACTGCACGAGGCGGGAGCAGGAGGCCGGCCCACAGCAGTGTCAGCAAATGGGCACCAGCTGGGCTGGTGGCTGGGGCGGGCTGGCAGCTGCCCGGAGCGGGCGGGCCAGGCAGCCCCTCCCTTGCCCACCCCTGGCACTGTGCCCGCCAGCCTCAGGTTTCTCAGGCCGCCAGAGGGGGCAGGGAAGCCTGGCTGGGCTTCAGGGCTGGGCAGGCAGCTTCCCTCTCTGGGCCTGGTTTCCTCCAGGCACCTTCCCAAATGCAAGGCAGGTTGAAGAGCGCCAGGCTCACCCACTCCTGGCCTCCCCACCACCCCTATCACCTCCCTCTCCGATACACCCCACAGCCTCTGGGCCAGTCCAGCCCCAGGGCCTTTGCACTGGCTGTGCCCTGCCTGGCACATTCTCATTCAGTCCCTCCACGCCTCCTTCATCTCCTTCAGGCCTCATCTCAAAAGGAATCAACTCCTCCACGCGTTCCTTCCAGCCTAGAGTGCACCCCCTGGCCCCTCTCCACACCCCTCCCCTGCTTCATTTCCCTGACGTCACCTTTATTCATTTAATTGTGAATTGTTGGCTCTTCATCTCCTGCTCACAGTGCCCCCCACCCAAAGTGCACTCGTTTAGCAGGCAGCCCCCAACACCCCGAGGGGAAGCTCGCATCACCCCCTCATCACAGTACTGCCCGAGGTCCCCTAGGCCAGCCATGGACGCACACCGTGTCCAAGCCTGGAACCAGGGTCTATGGCTGCAGTGGCACTGGACGGATGCCTGGAGCAGCCAAATTGGGCTCCAAGAGGTGCCCTGGGCTCCGACAGCTCCAGTACTGAAGAGACCTTCTCCTGGCTAGTCCCCACCTCTACACTCCTCAGAATAAGCCCAAGGGTGGAGGCCTTGGACTCCCCTTTGGGGCATGGCCCCACCAATCCACCTGACACCCCTGGGAGAGGTGGAGAGGCTAGCGGGGAGGAGCCGGGCCTTGCCCAAGGACAGGGAAGGGCCGAGAGTGAAAAGGCAGGTGTGTGCGGTGCCTCTGAGTCTCTTTGTGTCTCTGGATCCCTCTGTCTCTCCAGGTTTCTGTCTGCATCTCTGTGTGAGTATGTCTGTCCTCCCGTCGGTTCTGAGGCCCCACTCCTCATGTTGGAGGTAGTCCCTCCCTTCAGCTGTACAGCAGGTGTTCCCCTCAACATCTACCCTGCACCCCTCCAGAGGTCAAAAGAGGCCTGTCCTTTCCCCCTCATCAATTCCACGCCTCCCAGTAAGACTGAACAAAGTGGACACTGTGCTGGGACCCGCCCCCTCCAACCCCGGAACCCACAGGGTACGAGCGGGCAGGTGATGGCCGTTTCTCTCTGCCATCGGCTTGACATCAGCCTGGCCAAGAACAGACCTGACTCTGGCCAAGAACGAGGACAAGGGTCCTGAGATAAGTGGCAGGGAGCTGGGGCTCAGCAGAGGGTCCTGGAGGGCAGCTGTGGTCCAGGGACCCTGGATGGGGCCTGCGCTGCCGGAAGCCTAGGGCACAGACACAGCCCGGAGATGGCCAAGCCATGATGACTGGCTGCCCATACTGCAAAGGACCATTGCCCTTCATCCCTTTCTGCCCCTGGGTATGGAAGGCTGCAGGCGGGGTGCGGGGTGGGGGCGTCAGCTCGGCAGCTGCCGGCGTCCAGATCCCACCTGTGCCCTCTCTGGGCTGTGTAGCCTTGGCCAGTCAGTCCCTTCTTTGGGCTTCCGTTGCCTTTATGTGAAATAGGCACAACAACGATTCCTGACTCATAGGGCTGCTGTGACAATGGAAAAAAGTCGCTGAGCCCTCAGAAAACGATGCCTGACAGAGAGAAAGTGGAGTTAGGAGGTGGAGTTTTGAAGCATAAGTAGGAGTTTTCCACAGGGGAAGGCATTCCGGGCAGAGGGAACAGCGTAGGCAAAGCCTGGAGTCGGGAGACTGTAACCCGAATGAGGATGGATGCACAGTAGCCATCCATGGAGCCCTAGCTCTGTGCCTGGCACTTGTCTTGATCAACCATGCACACCCAACGCCCCTGCAGGCAGCTACTTCTGAGCTTCCCAATTTGCAGACAAGAAAACAAGGCACAGAGAAGTTAAGCGATTGTCCAGATCAGCCAGCAACAGGCAGCTGGGTTAGGGCTGGAATCCAGGCCCCGCTCTCACACACCACCCTCACTCCAGGCCAGCTGGGGCTGGGTCAGCTGGGCCGGTGTGAGCAGGGATTCCCCTGGGGTGATGGAGTGGGCTGGAAGCAGGGGAGGGTGCAGCCTTGACCTTTCCTGGCCCTCATTCAAAGAGGTTGACCAGACTGGCCGTCAAAGGCTGGCGGTGGGGCTTGAAGGTGTCTGGGGAGGCCTGGAGGCCTAGCTTGCCTGCTGAGCTGAGGGGGAGAGGGGGCACGTGGGGGAGGGGAGGCGCCCAGAGATTGTGCTGACGCTGGCAGAAAACTCTGCTTCAAAATTTTATCAGCTCAGCTAGGAGGAGGTGGGGGTGGGGCTGGGTGCAGAGGATGAATGTGGAGGGGGAGACCTGGACCTGCATGGTAATGAGCCAAGGCAGCCCCTGCCCCCTGCCCCCTGCCCGAGACAGTCACTTCCTCCGCTTCTGTGCCTCCACAACCCCCAACACTGCTTCACTGCCAGCCCAGTGGGCTTGTGGTGAATTGCTGGGGAGGGGGTAGGTGGGGTCAAGGTCAAGAAATCAAGGTCAAGGCTGGGAAATATTGCCTGGCTCTTCTTCCTACACACCCTGGAGACCTGGAGCTCCACTGCCTCATCTAAGGATACCAGTGCAAAGAGTCAACATGGCCATTATCCTCCTTGTACAAAGGGGGAAACTGAGGCGCAGTACAGTGATATGTCCAAAGCTGCATTTGGAACACGGACACACAAGCAGGAAACACTGGCCCTGGCTTTAGCCACCAGCACCTGTGACCTCAAGAGGCTGGATAACACCTCTGGTCTCCACATTTCCATCTAGGCTGCGGACCACCTGGGACACTTCCACACCAGTCAACGCCCAGCCATCCTGCAGAGCTCAGTTCAGCCACACCTCCTCTTCCAGGAAGCTGGCATGGATTCCGCCCCCCGCCCCACACAAAAAACTCTGTTGGTCTCAACCTCAGGCATTTAATCACAGAACCAGCAAACACCCAGGTGGAAGAGCTGAAGCTGGGGACACTGGGGACCAGAGAGGGTGGTGATCTAGCCAGAGTCACTTAGCACCCCAGATTCCCACTCAAAACACAAATCAAGCCCCATCAAGCTTCTGCTGGAGGTCTGAAAGTCAATCAACCATTGTTCACAGCATACAATTCCAGTACTCGACCAGCTTTCCCCAGAGGGAACAGACTGTTCATCTCCCATCTGTCTGCCTCCCATCAGTCTCTGTCCTGTCCTCATCCCTCTTCCCACCTACCCCCTGGGACTTCCCCTTCCCCTTGGTCTGCCGCCTCCCTTGGACAACACCTGGACCCCCTTCCACATCAGACTTCACAAATGCTGGCTCCTCCCATGGACCCTCCAACTGCGCAGGAGCCCACCTTCCTCCTTGAACACCGGTGCGCCCCATTTCCTCCCAGCTTACCTCTCTCCCGCACGAAGTAGGCCAGGTAGAGGTCAAGCTCCTTGACTGCCACTCCGATGTGGTGCGGCTGCACGCAGAGCACTGGGTGGCCGCACTGCGCCGCCTTGACCAGGCGCTCGCCATCAGTGCTCTCCAGGGGGATGCCCTTGAAGAGGATGACCATGACCAGGTCCAGGCGCCACACCTTGTCGGCCTGGCGCAGGCAGTCGATGCGGCGCATCTTGCCCTTCTGGTCAGGGTTGGAGAGCACGCAGCCCGGTGCCTTCTTGCCGGTGATGGCCAACACGAAGTCCTCGCGGCACTCGGGCCGGATGTCCTTGCGCAGCTTGGCCAGCAGCCGCGATGCCCACTTCTGCTTCACTTCGGCCTTCTCTCCCAGCAGCTCGTCCTTCACTGCACGCTCCTCGTCCTTGGACATCCGCTTCTCGTGCTTCTTGAAGTATTTGCGCTTCCGCGCCTGCAGGTTGAACCACGTGTAGGCGAAGGCGCGCACGTGAGGCAGCAGCGCCTCGATGAACGGGTGGAACTCATCCTGTGGGCGGGTGGGAGAGGTGGGAAGTCAGGAGGCGCCGGGGAAGGGGACCCATTGCCCAGACCAGAAGACTGAAGCCTGGGGACCCCCAAGCAACTCAGTAAGTGGGGGAAGGGCCAGGCAGAGGTAGGTTGGGGGCCACTGCAGACCCCTCCACCTCCTGAGGAAAGTGGAAGGGACCCAACAGAAGCTCACGAGAGACAGCCGAAAACCCATTGCCCATATGGGGAAATTGAGGCTTGGACTAGGCGGAAAGCCCAGGCCAAGGAACACATTCATGGAGGACTGTCTTGAACCCCAAGACAGGACATGCTGAGAATTCCAGAAGGAGGCGGATGGGGACCCATTGTACAGATGGGAAAACTGAGATCGGGACAATGAGGATGTCATGGATCCATTCTCTTCCTTCTAAAACTGGGGTTTGAAAGTACTATAAATAACCAGATAGTGAATATTTCAGTTGCCACTACTACGTTCTGCACTGTTAAGGCAACACAGGCGAGATGTTAATGACTGGCACAGCAGTATTCCAATAAAACTTTATTGACAAAACAGATGGCTGGCACTGGGCCCCCAGGCTGTGTGCGAGCTCCAAGGTGGAGAGCAGGGCTGAGCACACAGTGGGTGCGCATCGAATGCAGGAGAAACCGGAAGTGGAGAATAGTGCCTGGGGCTCCATTCTCAGACCCCACTGCTCAGCAGAGGAAGTTGACCCAGATGGGGGTCCAGGGCCACCCCTACTGGTCCTCGGCACTGATGGAAAAAATGTGGACGAGGGGCTGTTTCTAAAGATCACATGTATGGACAGGACTGGCTGAGGCCCACAGTCCGAGACTAGGACCCCTGGGTGTCAGGGGCTGATGGAAGTGTGGGGCCTCTGGCACAAGCCCATCGCAGGGGTCAGGAAAGCTGAGGCTCTAGACACCAGGTCAGAATACACTGCAGACAGGGGAGCTCAGCCATGGAGGTTCAGAGCCAGAGAGAAGGGCCCCTGAGGGCCAGTTCACCTCACCCTGCCCCCCCCCCAGAGACCCATTTCACAGATGGAAAAACTGAGGCCCAGGGAGGGTGGGACCCAGCCAGAGCTGTGACTTCAACATCTCCCTCCCTATCATGCCTAATTGGTGTCACTGGGCCTCCAATAAGGAAACAGAGGTTGTAAGACGGGACCCAGTCATGAGGGGTTTTGACTGGACCCCACACCCACCTGACTCCCCCCATGGAAGCAGCAGCCCCAGCAGGGCCCCTTGGAGAGCCACAGGGGAGGCCCCATCCCCTTCTCAGAGGGCAGGAGGGCTGCGCCATTCTCTCCATTTTCTAGCAAGGGTAACAGTCCACAGAACTTTGGGACCTGGTTTCTCAGCCTCAAGAGTGAGACATTCAAGGAGAAAGGAAGACAGAAGAAAAACATAGGTCCCACCTCCCTACTCTTGCCTGGGCTGTGCTAGGCTTCTTGAATGGGGTGATAGCTCTTCCTGGCTTATGAACCCCATTATCTGCCCAGTTCTCAAAAGGCTGCATTAGCTGTTACAGTCAAACCGTGGTTCTCGAATGTCTCCCATCTTGAACAATTCAGTTCTTGACCAAGTTCTTCACAAAAAGTGTCTCGATTGTGGAACAGGACTTCTGTTCTCAATCCAACAACCCTTTCATGCTGACACCGTATTTCTAATGGGAAAAAACGATTCGGTTTCCAAGCAAATCGCTTCTCCAACAGCCTTCCGGAGCGAATTAAGTTCAAGAACCGAAGCTCCACTGCACTATTATTATTGATGTTGTTACGATTATTTTGGTTGCTTGCGATCTTCCAAGCGGGCAGGAAAAGGCCTGAGGCTTTGCTGTACGTTGCATGATGTGGAAACCGAGGCTCACGGAGGCATGGAGACCTGGCCTAGGTCCCACTCTCAGGGCCTGTGTGCGGGTAAGAACCCAGGACTGCTACCCTGCCAACAGTCATCAGGCCCCTTCCTCGGAACAGCCTGCTCTCCGTGAGGCTGGGGTCTCAGAGAGAGAAACAGCTGCTGTGGGCTTTTGATTGGCTTTCCAAGTGGATGTGGCCAGGGTGCAGTCGCACCTCCAGACCTGGATGCACATGGTACCCACTTGCCCTCGCTGCTCTGTACTTCATCTTCCTTTGAGCCATCCCTGGCCATGGGTGCTGAGGGGGGAGGGGGATGACCTCAGATTTCACTTATTACTGAGTCTCTGAAAATAGCCTTCTGCCCTCACCAGGGTGGGGTGGAACGGGGCTCGGCTTGTGCGCCCAGTTCCCCACTCCAATGTGCTCCGAAGCATGAGTCACTGGAACAACTGTGGCAGGGACTGAACCTTGGGTCCTTTTCTGCTGCCCCCGCCCCGCTGACCTGCTGAGGCAGAGGGAGGATGAAGGGGCCCATCCCCTGCCAGTCCCTGTCCAACCCGAGTTGCCTGTCCTGTGCTTGAATGCCATTCGGCATGCCAGCCCCAGAGATGGGGAGCCACTCGTCCAGGGTCACACAGCCCGTCAGCAGAGCTGGGCCCGGCGCCCAGGTCACCTGGCTAGAGAAACTGGGGGGCGGGGGGGCAGGGAATCGATAGAGGCACAGGTCGCTGTCCCTGTGGAGGGAATGCCAGGGCAACGGTGTGGACGTTGGGCTGTGGCTGCCACCCAAGTTCTGGCAATTACTGGGGCCCTGATAAGAGGGAGCTGGGAAGAGGCAGCTGGGGTGTCAGCCAGCAGGGGCAGGCTACAGTTCCCAGACTCCTCTTCTTGACCCCCGCCTTTCTCTCTGAGTACTTCCCCACTTTTGAGCCCCTTTCTCTCAATTTTTTCCTCCTCCCTAAGCCCCCACCCTTCTTCCAGCTCCTTCCCTCTTTCCCCCTCCTCCCCCTCTCTGATCTCTACCCGCTCTCCGGGGAGAGGTGCCGGGGAGGCGAGCAGGGGTGGGAGCCCACGTCACCAGTGACCCTAGCTGGTCCTGGAGGAAGGAAGACAAACAGTCTGTAACTGGGTCATGGACCTGCTGCCCCGTCCTCTCTTGTCCTCCCTGGGAGGTCAGGCCAGTTACTCTCTTTGTCCCATAAGACCTGCAACAACCAAAGCCTCTTCCGCAGGTGCCTCCCAATGTCCTCAGTGGCTGACAGGGCAAAGGAAACAGCCAAGGCAAGCTAGGATGCCGAGAATCCTCCCAAACTCCTACACATCCCTCAAAGCCCTATCTCCAGTGTTCCTTCATTTCCTGCTCTCCTCAGGGTTCCCTCAGACCCAGCTTGGACCACACAAGCTGTGGGGTCTGGGTCCAGCTGTTCCTCCTCCTCCAACCCTAAGTTCCAGGGCTGAGATGCTCATCGCTGGGCAGACCCTAGAGGGGAATGAGGCGGGGTGATACGGGCCTCCATTTTCACCTTCTGTGTGCCCCAGGAACAAATCACTGCTCCACTTCGGGCCTCAGTTTCTCATTTAGTAAAATGGGCAGAAAGGGACACTGTGGCCTGTTGTGGGGCTTGCCTATTGCCCTGGTAACCAGAGAGCAGAGGGAGGGGAACAAGGCTAGACCTTCCCCAGAAACCCCACTTGGCCCACTGGGACTTCCCAGCCAAAGAGGGCAGCAGCAGCTTGGAGGCAGGCCCCTGGGTCTGAGCCCTTGCTGGGCCCTGTGGGTGGGACAACTGTGCACTGGGCTGGGCCCCTCTGGTGTCCCTACCACCCTCAGAGTCCAAGGCAGCAAACCAGCACATGGAACTCCAATTTCCACCAAAAAAAGTATTCCAGGAAGGATTTTCTCTCTCCTCCATTCACTCAGCAATCACTATGTGACCCACCTCCTAAGCGCTTATTCCAAACTCCTATGCATCCTTCAAGGCCCTCATTTCAAATGGCCCTCAGTTAAGCCCAAGTGAAGTGGCAGACAGCAGAGCTTATATGCAAATGCAGACCTGTCTGGCACCAGGTTAGGGTTCCTAACCTAAGGTATCTCCTCCCCACAAGCTCGGAACATCAGAGCTTATGAACGGCTCTTATCTAATGAGGGAGAGA
The DNA here is from genome assembly GCA_028533065.1 of Trachops cirrhosus. Taxonomy (NCBI): domain Eukaryota; kingdom Metazoa; phylum Chordata; class Mammalia; order Chiroptera; family Phyllostomidae; genus Trachops; species Trachops cirrhosus. The sequence continues at coordinate 36,664,858 of CM052545.1, read as the reverse complement.
GTCATTCAGTAGTTCAACGAACATTTACGGAGTGCCTGCTGTGTGCCAACGCCATGCACAGTACTGGAGACCCAGCAGTGACCTGGGTTCGGCTGTCACCCAGATCCTCATCTGGGGTAGAAATGGACATGAAACAAACCAACAAGTATGTAATAAAATGTCAGGTTGAACAAAGTGGTTTGAAGAAAGTTAAAGGAGTTTGAGGGGGCCAGAGAATCCCCTGGGGGTTGTTTCTTAGCTGGGGGTCCGTAGGGAGGTCTCTCAAAGGAGAGGACACTTGAACGAAGTCCTGAAAGATGACAGTCAGAGCAGCTTTCCAGGTGGAGAGAGCAGCACCAGCACATGCAAAGGCCTGGAAGCAGGACCGTGCCCAGAACTTTATGGGAACAGCGAGGAGGCAGGTGAAGCTACAGCAGGGTGAACAAGAGGGAGAGTGGAGGGGTGAGGGCAGGGAAGGGACTGAGGCTGGTTCTGCAGGGCCTTACTGGCCGGGCCAGGGCCACGGGGAGTAATTTGGTAAACAGACCAGAGAGTGAGACCCCCCTCCCCCGCAACAAACTGGCAAGTGAGTGCGAGCCGGGAACTCTGACTTCTTGTCTGGGGTCCCAGGGGGAGGATGGGGGCTGAGCTGGAGGCATGGTGTTCAAGACAGGGTCCAGGAGGTCGTGCCTTTTGGAGGCTGAGCATTTACTGTGCCCACTGCCCAGCGGGAGAGACTGAGGCACTGAGCATTGGAGCCACTGGTCCAAAGTCGCACAGCCAGGAAGGAGCAGAGCTGGGACGATCACCTGAGCCCCTGTAACTGTGGGCCTCCCGACTCTTCAGCCCCACTGCTGGGCCCCCTGAGCATGTGGTCTGACCCCAGCCTTGGTGCTCCCCAACACCCACTCTGCACTCCCTATGGTCTCTCCAAACTGTGTGTGGCTCCCCTCCCCACTCCATCCTGGGCCACACACCACCCCCACCTCCTCCTCCTCCTGAGAGGGGGCCCCACTGTCCTGCGCTGTCCCCCTGTTTCCTGCCCATCCAGCACCTAGACTGCAGCCCCCTAGGAGAGGGGTTTGATCTGTGTCATTCACTGCGGTGTCTCCAGAGTCCAGAGCAGTGAAGGAACAATGTCATCTGTTGCCTGTTGGCCCCATTTGCACACCCCAGCTGACAAAGGCTGCTGGTACCCACCTAGTCTGGCCAAACTTGGGGAGACCCTGGACAGGGCTGGCCTGGGAGGACTGGTCAACAGAAAAACCCTCATGGGTCAAAGCCCCAGTTTTTCTGGGGTCGCTGCTATCCACAGTTACTTGCTGCCTACTATATACCAGTCACTGTGTGAAGGGTAAAGAATCGGAGGAAGGCATAATTATGTCCCACTGAGGGACACAGGGAGAGAGGCTGAGGCCCAGAGATATTCAAGTGCCTACTCTCAACTGGCAGAACCATCCATCCATTCCCCCCATCCATCTGTCCATTCATGCAACAAATATTTATGAGCACCGACTGTGTGCCAGGCCCTGTGCCCAGCACCTTGGAGGTGTCCTGCTTCCCTGAATGCTCAGGCAGCCTGAGGAGTTGAGGGTCGCTGGTCACTTTGTTGCACTGGGAGGATACCGGGGCATGGGAGGGCTGGGTCACCACCCAGAGTCACATAACTGGAAAGAGGACTCTATTCTGAGCCTCCTGAGCAAGATCTGCATGCAGATCTGAGGCATCCTAGGTGTCTGCTACCCACCCCCCATCTTAGGGTGCGTCTGGGTGGGGGTCCTGTCCTCACAGGTGTGGTGTGAGTGTGCATGGGAGTGCTGGGGTGCCCGTGCGCTACTGACTGCAGATCAACATGCGCCCAGGTGTGTGAACCTGAGCAGGGGCTGCCTGGAACAGGAGGCTCCCGGACTCAGCATTTCCCATCCATTTTGTCCTGAGACAGGGAGGGAGGGAGGCTCAGGCAGAGAGAGAGAAGAGAGAGAGACAGAGGGAGAGAGATAGATAAGAGAGAAGGAGGGAGGGAGGAAGAGAGAAAGGGAGAGGGAGGGAGGGGGAGAAGAGAAGGGGGAGATAGACGGGTGGGAGGGGAGGGAGGGAGAGAGGGAGAGAGAGGGAGAGAGGAAGAGAGAGAGAGAGGGAGAGGAGGGGAGAGAGAGAGAGAGGGAGAGGAGGGAAGAGAGAGAGAGAGAGGGAGAGAGAACGCTGACTAGGCCAGAATCCCAGCTTCGAGATTTACAAGGCGCTGGGCCCTGGTGCTGAGGCACCTCCACTGCAGAGAAGGGAGGGGGAGAGATACAGACACGGAGAGAATGGGAGAGACAAAGACCTGGAGCGAGGTTGAGCTTTCTACAGGTTGTAGGGGGCTCACAGGGAGTCCCCAGCCGCCCAGGTCTGGCTGCCCAACCAGAGGCACCAGCCACGCTGTGCTGTCCCGGGCAGGCCCTGGCCCTTTCTGGTCTTGGCCCCCTTCCCAGCCCAGAGGCGCTGGGGAAGCCTGACCCTCACACCAGGCCTAGACCTCACTGCTTTTTGCCTCCCCCTCACTCCCACGGGAGGCGCTTAATAAAGATCTATTAAAAGAAACAAAAGTCGGGGCCCTCTCCCAGCCTCAGTCTCCCTGCTGGGGAAATGGCAGTAAAGGGAGTGCCTCCCTGAGAAGGGCCCAGGTGAAGGAATGAAGGAAAGAATGAATGAATGAGGGAGGGGGCCCTGGCAGCTATACTCTCTGGCTGTGGCCCCGGGGAATCCTGGGCACTGCAGCCAAGAGAGATTTGGCCCCAAACCCGGAATAACTAACGTGGCGGTGGCAGCAGGCAGAAGGGAGGCAGGGAGGGAGGCCCAGAGTGGGGCAAGCGCAGGGAGGCTGGCCTTCCCGCCGGCAGGATTTATGGAAGTAACGGCTGCTCCACACAGTTCCTCTTAAGAGTAAAAGTGAAAAAGCGCTTGAGTCACCGCCATTGAAACAAGGACAGGACTCCCAGAATACTTCAGGGCCACCACCACCCCTTGGTGGGCAGGGCCGGGGGCACAGGGCAGCTCGCACCAGAGCTGCAGTCCCCAACCGGTCTCAGCTCCTAGGAGGATCCGGGTCAGATCAGTCGCATCGGCTAAAACAGAGCTATTTTAGGCCGGACTCAGGTTGTAAAATTAGTCAAGTCAAGAGGGGAGATGGAGGCCCAGAGATTGAGAGACACAGGGAGAGACAGATGGAGCAAGGACAGAGACACGCAAACAGGGAAAGATGGTGAGAAACAGAGATGTGGAGATGGAGAGGGACGACAGAGACAGAGAAAGAGACGAAATGACAAGGACAGAAAGAAGCAGAGAAAGAGAGGGAGAACAGAGATGGAGAGGAGACAGGGAGAGAGAACTAGAGAAATGCGGTGGGGGCAGACTGGGGAGACTGAACCAGACAACCAAGGGAGGGGTCCTGCAGGGGTGGCCAGTGTCCTCCCAGGTCCTCCAGCTTGGGACCCCAGACCACGCTGGGCCTGCAAGGAGCTACAGGGATTAAGCTGAGGCTTGGGCGGGGGGGTGGGGGGGGTGGCTTCCTTCCAGGGTGGGGGGCACATGGGAGAATAAACAGGAGGGGAGCCCCTGCACTTGGGTCGCTCCTTCCCCACCCCAGCAGGTAGCGCTCAGGTTCTCTCTGCCGGTGTCTGTCTCCTCGTCCCCCGGTCCCTCTCGCCCAGCAACCTGATTTTTGTGACTTCATGAGAGTCACCTGGCTGATCCTTGCCCTGCTCCTGGGGAAAGCCAGGCCCAGAGAGTGCCCAAGTTCACGGGTGATGCCAGGGCTCTCACTCTCCCCGCCACCCCTTCTCTGCAACGTGGATAGAGGCTTGTCTCCCAGCGTCCTGATGGGGGAATTCCAGGGCGCAGTGACAACAGGCGGCCTTCCAACCTCCTCGCCTGGAATAGCCTTCCTCTGCCCGTCTGCCCCCCCATCTGGGGAGTGCACAAGAAGGGCAGAGGGGGCAGGGGCACCCAGAGCCACCCAGGCCACCCACCCCCTAAGGCCTGAGCCAGGAGGCCTAAGGTCCCACAGCTACTGAACTAGAACCCTAGATGTTATCGGGAACTTCAGGCAACTGGGAGACTGAGATGGGCCAGTGATGACTCTTTGAGGGACCCCCTCCAAAAGTTGCTCAGAGAGGGAAATGGAGGTCTGCAGAGGGACAGGCACTTGCCCAAGGTCATCTAGGAGGTCGTGGGCAGGATAAGAACGAGACCCCCGTCAGCACCAGCCCTCACTGTTTCTGCCTAAAGCCAGGAACTCCTCAACGGGTGCTGGAGGAGGCCAGTAACAAAGATCCCACCGTGCATGGCGGGACCCCTGGCAGGGACTGACAGTCTCTGGGGCCTAAACCAGCATCTACGCTCTCCCACGCAGTGCTCCTCAGGACATCCAGCACCGCACTTTACAGTTTGGAGGCCATGCTGCATCTTTCTCCAGAAACTGCCTTAGCCCCATGTCACCTCAAGGGAAACTGAGGCCAGAATCCCACTGGCGTACAGACACACAGACTTGGGGTGGCCCCGAAGCTGGAAGGTAGAACCAACAGAAGGGTGGGTGTTGTCTGGGAGGGAGCTGGGACGTTCAGGTGCGGCCTGCGGAAGGGACATTCCCCCACCCCATCTTTGCACCAAGGCTCAGCCTGGGCAGCCTGGGAGTGTGGTCAAGGGTGAGAGGCTACAGAGGGGGCAGGGGCAGGTGCTGGCGGGCAAGGGCGTGAGCAGCACCGCAGTGCCGGCCGACCCGGAGTGCAGGCCTCTCGGCTCCTCCCGGCTGCGGCTCAATAACCCCTAAATCGATGCGGCGAAAACGTAGGGATGGTGGTGGGGGCGCAGGGTTGAGGGGGAGCGGGAGACCGAGCGGGGAAGTCGAGCACCCCTCCCCCCACCGCTGGCACCTCCAAGTTCGCGCGCCCCCTCCCCCCTCCATGCACACGTGGGCCAATAATGGGGGAAAAGGCAACCGGGGCTGGAGTGACGGGGCGCAACCTTGGTGAGGAGAGGGTCCCAGGAACACATCAAGAGTGCTGGGGAGCTCAGGAGCCAGCCAGGGCCCCCTCAATTCTTCTTAGAGGTAGTCCCCGGTCCAGGCACGGGGTTCACGCGGAACCCTGTCTTTGGGGCGCCCCTCAGACCTTCCCGAGTGGATGGGGGAGCTCATCCTGCTTTGGGGGAAGCGAACCTGCAGCCCGCGCCCAAACGTCCGGGACTGGGGGAGGTCCTGGTCGCGGGGAGGGGGGTCGAGCCGCGGAGCAGGAATCCGGGATGAGTGTATGGGGTGAAGGAGGGGGGTCCCGGCCCAGCCCATCCCCCACTGGTCCCTGGTCCGTGTTGGGGGCGTCCCGGCCCCGGCCGCGGGAGGACGCGTGCCTTTTTCGTCCCGCCTCCTCCGGCTTCCAAACTCCGGGGCCGGGATGCGGGGAACGCGGGAACGGGTGCGCGGGTGGCGTGGGCGGGGGGCGTACCTGGGTCAGGCAGAGCGGGGACGAATACATCCCGGGCGCGGCGGGAGGCGCAGGGCCGGCCGGAGCGGGCGCGCTGAACTTACTGAGTCATTTTTCCAACCCCCCCCCCCCCC
>CM052545.1:36569914-36658786 GCA_028533065.1 Trachops cirrhosus | reverse complement strand
CCCCCCCCCCCCCCGCGGCCGCGGCCGGCGCGCGCTCCTAGCCGCCTCCTCCCTCGGTCTCCCTCCCTCCTCCCTCCCGCTCTCTCCCTCCCTCTCTCCTGCGTCTCTCACTCCCTCTCTTCTTTTCCTGCCCCCCACCTTCTCTCTCCCTCTCCCCTCCTCCGTCTCAGTGTCTCTGTCTCTCCTCCCTCTGGCAACCTCCCCCTCTCTTCCCCCCAATTTCTCTCCCCTCCCTCCCCCCAATTTCTCTCCTCCCACCCGAACCTCCCACTTCTCAACATCCAACTTTCAAAGAAAAGAGGGAAAAAAAGAGCGCGAACGAGGAAGGAGAGCCGCTCCCCTCATGCCTCATGAACCCCATTATTGCTATTATTACAAATTTCTAGACGCTGGGCTCGGGACACCGGATGGGGACCCACAGCCGTACTCAATGAGACTGCAGAGGGTCCCCCAGGACCGTCTGCCCAAGTCAGGTGGGGAGGGGGCGCTAGGCTGTTGCTGGACATTTGGGGGCCGGAGATGGATTTTTATGACCCCCCCAAACCCGCCCGGAGCTGGCCGGGAAGTTGGAGAAACGAGCCAAGGGGGTGGGGGGGTGGGGTGGAGAATGAAGCAGTGACGTGTGCAGAGGCCGCGCAGCGCGCGGAAAGCCCTTAAAGATGTACGTCCCGGGGTGTATGGCAGGAGAAGGGTCTCCTGCACCCTCTGCTCCCTGGTCCCCGAGAGCCAGACAGGGACTGCAGTGCCCAAGCTGAGGGGCTTGACTACAGCTACGGCCCCAATGGCCAGAGGGACCCCAGCTAACGCAGGAGCCTCCAAGAATCTGCTCTTTCTTCGTTAGCCAGCACCAAAGGGGGACCGGGGAGGGAGTGGCTTTGGCCTCTCCCATATGTCTCCGCAGAACTCCAGGAGGAATTTGTCCAGAAAGAACCTCAGGCTGGCCAGATAAACCCTTGCAGCCTCTTCCCGGTTGTCCACAGATTCCTATCAACCCCAGCCATATGCCCATTTCAAAGATCTGGAAACTGAGGCACAGTGAATGGCTTGGAGTCAGGCCATCTGGCCTAGAAGCCCACTTCTTTAAGCTCCATTGTTCTCCCTCTAGAATAATTAAGCACAGACCTGCTGTCTCCCATTCTGAGCCCCCAGGGTGCCTGACGACCTTGGCCTCCACACCTGGCCTTATCTCTCCCCCTCCCAGGTTCACTCCCTCAGTCCTCCCAGCCTGGCTCAGAGGCTGCCTAAGCTCTTCTTCCCACCTCGCAGACTAGGGGGACGTGGCCCCTTGCTTCCATCCCGTGGTGTTCTGCTCTGTAAGGTGGCCTAGCAGTGCATACCCTATAGGGTCTGCTGGCATAAGGACAATGTTACGTAGCGGAGCTTTGCCCTCCTATCAAGTGTGCCCCAACACACTGTTAGAAAGCTTGGCCATTTTGTCTAGTCTCTCTGAACATCCTGAGGCTGGTGACACCCTGTGACCAACACAGGGCAGCTGCCCCAGGCCCAGGGCGGGACATGCCGGCAGCCCTGGTATTTCCCTGTATTACAGGGGAGGAAACTGGGGCCCAGGGAGTGAGGTGACTTGTTCGGGGCCCCTTGCTGGACCGGGAGGGAGCAGGATCCACCCGCGGCAGCATGCGTCCCCGGCCCGGCCCAGCCGGCATGCTCCTCACTGCGTGTGTCTGACAGTTGCTCTGAGGGCACTTAGCACAACCTGAGCACTTCAAAAACGTTTTTGAAACCCCCCACTGTGCAGCTGTGGGGGGCACTTCAAACCCCAGGATGAAAGGTGGAGGCAGGGTTCTAGGAACCCAAACACCAACAACATAAAGCAGTACTTGATCACTGAAGAAAATGCCAGGAACACAGATGGCGGGATCCCCAACTCAGACATTTAAATGTTAAAGTGTATTTCTGAGCATTCTCCTCAGACTGCCCCCATCCTTGCCCTGCCTGCAACCTTTATGTAGCGGTTGAGGTTCTTTTCCAAGGTCAAGTTTGGAGAGCACAGACTGCACCTCTTGGAACTCAGTTTCCATATCTTGGAAATGGCAACGTTAGGACTTGTCTTGGAAAGTTGGGGAGATCAGAGTTCTTGAGGTAATGTGTGTGAGGACTGTGTTAATGTTATTAGTTGCAGTGGACGGTAGAACCTTCCACAAGTTCACTAACAGCAACGATATACACACACACACATATGTATGCACACATACAGGAGTGGGCAAAAGCAGGCTTACAGCTATAATGCACTAATTAATAAATAGTACAAGAATAAACTGTGTTTCATGTACTCACAACTGCAAACCTGCTTTTGCCCACCCCGCAGTTCAGGCAGGGGAGGCCCCTGTAATGCACGTAGTAGGACCACAGCAGGCCTGTTGGGCTACAGGGTCGCACCTGAATCTGCATCTCCTCCAGCCAGCAGCTTAACCGTTCTGTGTCCCAGCTTCCCCCACCACCCACCATGTGGAGTGGGGCGATCAAGGATAGTGCCTCCCCCTGGATGTGGGCACATCATCGAGCGTGGACAGGGGTCAGATGGCGCCTGTGCACAGTGGTCTCTCAGCATAGTGACTGGTGGATTTGGACCTGTGTGTGGAACGGCCCAGAAAAGGGGTGCATGATTTAGCACCTGGCATTTTGGAGCACAATTGAGCTCGTTTGTTAAAAATTAAAAATGCATTTTCCCTAGAATTCGCTCTTGGCTTCTCTGTAACTGTCCCAGACACACGGTAGATGCACTAGAGATGCACGGTAGTTGTCAACAGCAACTCGGCAACACTAATGCCAACCACCAGGTGTCCATCTGTGTGGGGCCGGTTCCACATCACGGGTATGGGCATGGGCTGGAATACTACGCAGCTCCATAAAAGAAACAAGGGGCTCCCAATGGCACCGTCTCCAAGAGAAATGCTGGGGAAAGTGAGGTCTGGACCAGATTCCTCCTCCCACTGCATGCCAGGAACACCCCTGGTTGTGACAATCACAAATGTCCCCAGACATTGCCCAGTGTCCCCTGGGGGCAGGACCACCCCTGGTTGAGAACCCCTGCTGTAGACTCAGCCAGAAGACTCAAGATCTCATTTGAGATTAAGAAAAAAAGAACACTCATGTATCCTCTATGAGATAAAAACTACCTTTTATAAGAATATACACGTGTCCTTTACAAGAATGTGTATCTGTCCCACCTGCAGTTGCTAAGACAAAGCTGGATGACAACAGGACCCCCTGGGCTGGAGTCCCACCACGGTGGGGGTGATGAGGAAGGTGCCATTTTCACTTGTGTATTCTCCTTAGATGTTCATGAATGGCTTGTGTAATTAAAAGGTAAACTTGGAAAAGGTGAGAGGCATTCACAGAGTAGCACAGGCAGGGACGACAGCAACCCGAGTAATAGGAGCCCCAGTGGCAACACCACAGCGGCAATACCCAGAGAACCAGGCTGCGGGAATGCTCGGTCCTGACCATGCCCCCCGCCCAGCCCCCACACTCCAGGGAGGGTCCTATGCGTTCCCATTTTGTGGATGAGGAACTGAGGCTCTAGCAGGGGACGTTCAGGTCCTCGGTGGTGGGAAGTAAAGGTGGGATATGACACTAGGGCGGGTGCAGTCACAGATACACACACGCAGTGACACACAACACACAGGTCTCAGGCACACACAGGCACACACAACCATGCCGCCCAGAGACTTTCATACACGAACTCAGGTACCGACACACAGATCTGACGTGACACACACAGGCACACAGAGTGACACAACAGAGAAGCACCTGAAGACAGCCCACTGACACACACTCTGACATACATGTAACACAAGTACACACACAGACCCACACGAGTGCACACACAACCCCAAACACAACACAGGTATGCTCCCCATAATCACACAATCATGCCCAGACACAACACATGATTACCAGCAGCACACACACCCGCAACAGAATCTAGTACTCACACACACGCACAAACATGCGCACAGTGGCACACAGCACAGCACACCCCATTCCCCCTCCTGGCAGTCCCCACCACCTCCCCGACCGGGGTCCTCTCTCTCCCGCCAGTGTAGGTGTCTGTGTGTGTGTCCATGTGGGTCCATGTGGTTGTGTGTGCACTGGTGTGTGTACACGGATTTATGTACATGTGTGGCTGCGACCAAGCATTTCTTGAGGGTGTGTCATGGGTGTATACTTGTGAACACACTGTGGACCCCTGGACACCTGGAGAAAGTGGGGATGGGGGTGAGTGTGGTACAGGGCAGACCACAGACAAGTGACTGCACAGGGGTGTGCTGGGACAGGGCTTCGTCTGAGTGCTGGCAGCTAGCGTGGGGAAGGGCCTCAGTGAGGGTGAAGGAGCTGATGGAAGCATGCGACCCTGAGCGATATGTGTATGTACCCCTGTGTCAACGTGGAACCCGTTTTCCTCCCCCTTCCCAAACAGCCCTCCCAAAATGGGTTGCAGGTTTTAAGTAAAAAGCAGAGACTTGGCCTAGCCTTAGGGCTTTCATATTTGGAAAATTATATAAAGGCCCTGGGGTGGGTGGGAGGTACAGCAGGGATTCCCCTGGAGGGTAGAAAATAACACTTTGGACCTCCCACCCCTGGCCCGGTCCTCGGCAAGCGCTGGGAGGCAGGACTGAAGGGGACGGCCCCCAGCCTGGAAGGTGAGAGGGTCTACTTGGCCACCTGCCTGGGCCCAGATAGCCCCTGCGCTTCAGTAACCAATCCTCCCTCAAAACCTCGGCGGAAAGAGAGGTGGGGACCCCTGCCGCCCTGCCCCCCTCTGGGGCAGGTCCCCGCGCACGCGCGGTTCCTGGCAGGCGGCATCGCTGCCACCCAGTGATCGCGTCCCAGTGCCACCTCAAGCCTAAACCTCAAACCAGGACCACCTGGGTCCACGCCCATGGGGACTTCGAGGCAGGGAGACAGTCGGGGGATGGGTGGGGGTGAGATGAGGGAACAAGGTTTTGGCAAGGTAGAGGAAATACCAGCCCCCTACCCAGATGCCCTGTGGCAGGAAAAAAGGAACCAGAGGGGCCAGGGGGAGAGTGTAGACCTATCCTCAAGATAGTCACTCAGCGCCAGTCACCTGCACACAGAGACACCTAACTGTCCCCTGGGACGCGGACACAGGACACCGTTTCCCACTTACCCACAACCCCCTAACCGTCACACACGCGGGAACACCCCACACGGTCACCCAGGGACATCACGGCCCCCAGGGACATACAACGCAGTCACACAGTTTCACAGCACCATTACACGGGGACACACGGCACAGTCGCCCAGTTACCCAAAGACACACGCATACTGTCCCAGAGACTCACAATGCTCTTACACACGCAACACAACACACCTAGCCACGTGGATGCGCAGACACATAAAGGAGAGGACCCGACACATCGGAACCCACGTACCCACGGACAGGGACGGGACCACCTAGCTGCACAGACCCGAGAACGCATCCCGGGATTCCCATGCTGACCCGTTAGGAAGCTCTGGAGCCCCCAAATACACCCCTCGAGCGCGGATGCCATCGACACCCGGAGACCAGACACCGGAATCCTCAAGTGCAGGCAACTAGGATCGCCGGCCTGGGGCGCTCGGGGCCGAGACCTGATGACCCCTCCCGGGTGAGACTTGGTGTGCACCGCGGCCGGGCTGGGGTCAGCCTGTGGGCGGGGCTCAGACTGCGAGAGGGCAGGCCGTGCGGGCTGCCCTTGCGTGGCGCCAAGCGCCGCCGCCCGCCGGACTCCAAGTTCAAGGCGCCCGGCGGCGACCGTGGCGCGCTCTCCGCCCCTCTCCGCAGCGGCCATTTTCCGCTAGCTGGCGCGCCGCGTTCACCCGGGCCGGGACACCCCCGGGGTCCACCGCGACCCCCGCCCAACCGGGCGACCCCTCCCCGGCTTTGCTCCCCCGTGGGCTGCGTGCTTCGGGGTCGTGCGCCCAGGGCCTCGTCCTCCCTCCTCCCTCGGTGCCGGACAGGGGGCGGGGGCCCGGCCTGGTTGAGGGGCACCCTCTCCCGGGAGCCCCGCCCTCCCCTCCAATTCCGCGGCGCCCACGAGGGGCCCCCCACTTGGGATCCCCCGCTGCGCCCTGCGCGCCAGCTCCGCCCCCAGCCGCGAGGGGGGGCATCGGCGGGTTGGGGTCCTGCGGCGGCGGGCGGAAGGGGGTGTCCCCGCATCGAACCCTTCCTTGGGGCGGCCCCCCCCAGACCTGGCAACTTTCGCCCGGAGCCCACGCACCACCCCAAAAACTCCCCGGGCGAAAACGAAAGTGGGGGCGGCGACGTACCATGGCGCTGCTGCGAGGAGGCGAGGCCGGCGCCGGAGCGAGCGCGCTCGGTCCCCGGCGAGGGGGGGCCGGAGGCGGCGGGAGGAGGCGGTGAGGGAGGGCGCTCGGGGGAGGGAGCGAGCGCGCCAGGGAGGGGGCGCGCCGCGCCCGCCCCCCGGGTCCGTAGGACCCTCCCCTCGGCCCGCCTTCCCCTGCCCCGCGCACCGCCCGCTCTTCAGGCCGCTGGACTCCCGGGCCCGGGCTGCGGTAGCTCCATCCCCGGCCCGGCCCGCGCCTGCGGAGGCCGGGCGAGCGGCCGCAGCGGCGGGTCCTGGGGCCCGGGGCGGGCTGGCGTCGGACTGAGCGGATCCACCTTCTCCGCGGCGCGCGCGCGCTCACACACGCGCACACACACACACACACACACACACGCAGAGGGCTGAGGACACTAGCGGCCCGGGCCTCCTTCGATCCGACTCGGTCACCACGCACACTGACGCGCGCAGACCGGCACACTAGGTGCTTGCAGCTTGCAGCTCAGACACAGCCTGAGGGTGTCATCCAGACACACGGGGACCCACGCGCACAGCCTATACGGTGTCTAGGATGCACACCTCCTGCAGAATGCCACCAACACAGATTCACACTGACAGCCTGCGAGTGTCACCCAGACAGACATGGGGGCCCACATGCTCACAGCCTTCGGGGTGTCACCTAGACACCTGGAAGAGCCTGACTTGGACTCACAGCCTGAAGGGTGTCACCCCGACAACAGAGATTGACAGTCATGGAAAGAAACTCCAGACCTGGGACTGACCCACAACTGATCCCCAGAACCCCTCCCCTAGGCCATCGCTCCAGGCACTCTGGCCCGTGAGTGCAGGTGTACCGGATACACATAGCCACAAACACGTACAGTGGGGAGACGGGACAGATGGGGACACAGACAGAGACTCCGAGGAGGCGCGACAGACCTGGGGGGCAGGGGTCCCCTGGGGGTCACTCAGGGGCTTCAGGCGGGTCGGGGGGCGGGGAGCGCTCTCGGCCGCTCCATAGGTGGAGGAAGGGATCGGGCGCCCCCTCCCCAGTCAGGAGTAAAGGCGAAGTCCCCGCAGCGGGGGAGGGTACGGGCGGAGGAGGGTCAGCGCCCCCACCACTGCCGCTTGGGCGGCTGCGGGCTGGGAGGCGGTGCCGCAGCGCCCCCCCACCCCTCAACCTCAGCGCTCTCCCGCAGTCCTCCCTTTTCAGGCAGCCGCAGAGTAGGCACCGCCCCCTTCCCCCCTCCTAGCTCTGCGTCTGGCGCAGCTGGGGAAAGATAGGAGGGGGGCTTTCCCGGGCCTGGTGGGATGGAGAAGATTCCGTATAGTATTTCTGTCTGGGTTTCTCCCTGTCTGCGACCCCAGTTCCCTCCAGGAATTTAGGGACCCCTTTGGGGAAGTGGTTCACAGCTCCCCTATGGAGGGCACCAGGATTTAGGGTGGGGGCAGGTAGCACCCCAAGAGAAGAAAATCAGGCCCTGGGCCACCCTTCTGGAGTCATGGCTGACTCTGAGGGCTTCTGATAGGTGATTCTGTGATTCTGTGTATGATGCTGCCCACCCCTGCCCCCTGCCTGGGAAGGGGAAATCACAGAAAAATGGGGTGACCACAGCCTTGCCAACATAGTAGATGCTCACTAAGTATGGACTCGGTGTAGCCGATCTCAACCATCCAGGGGCATTCACTCTGACACGAGGTTTTCTGTTTCATCTGCACATTCTTCTGGGCATTTTTCAGAATAGAAAAGTGAGGCCCAGAGAGGGGAACTCATTTTCTTTGGGTCAGCCAGCAGGCCTTCTTTACGGTCCTCCACCGGTGGGAGTGGGAAAAGTTCTGGAAGCAGCCTCCCCTCTCCTAAGCCTGAAGTCAAAGAAAGCAGTGTGGGTACTCCAGCTCTGGCTCTGGCGAGGGAAGGGTTAAAAGGATAGAGACCCCCTCTATCCTCTCAGTGCACTTCTAATCTGCCTCAGTTAATCCCCAGCTGGGATCCTCTGTCCCACCCCCACCTCAGGGAATTAGATACCTGGGAGGAGAGACGGGGAGGGTAGGGATAAATTAATAGCAGTCCGTGGAGGACTGGGGTCCAAAACGAACTAAGCGAGGGCTCGAAGCAGCCCTCCACCCACCCTTTTCCCCCTGGAGGCTACCGCTGGGCCTGCAGGCACAGTGTTAAGCACTTTACACAAGCCTGCTCATTCACTCCTCACACCCCTATGAGGTGGGTGCTGTTACCCCTGCCCCCGTTTCACAAATGAGGACACAGGCTCAGAAAGGTTTAGACACTTGCTCAAGTTCACCTGATAAGTGATGATGGTTTGGAAGATACTTTCCTGACAGTGGATCTCCTGATTTTAGCTTCTTTCGAAATCCCAAATCATCTAATCTGGCTTTCTATTTGCTTAACAGTTCTTCCCACCCACATTTTACTATGAGCAGCAAGAAGGAACCAGGAAATCCCCCTCTGCTAAATATCCAACTTTATCACTTACTTACAAGTTCTGCTTTCCGTATAACTGTTGGACACAACTCAGCTAAATTTCTGCCCCTCTGTAATAAGGATCCCCTTTCCTCCAGATGTGTTGGCCTGCAGTCCTTCATTCTAGAACATTCCCAAAAGACAGACTGATTAACAAACATATTTTAAAAGTTTAGCTTTACAGAGACCAAAGAAACAACAACAAAAAATAAGAACATACCATGCTCTGGCACTTATTAAAATGGGTAAAGATTTAAAAATTAATAAAACCCAGTGCTGGCGAGAATGTGGTGAAACTGGCATTTTCATAAATTGCTTGGCGGTAACTTTATGGGTTAGGAAAGCAGTTTGGCAAGTATGGCAGAGGTCTGAGACAAGTTCAGACCATATAGTTCAACTTCTAGGAGTCTATCCTGAACTTGGGAAAAGGTATATATGCCCTTAAACATCTTCATTGCCATATACTTGTGAAAATTGCTATAAATCAGTGTCTCTTGGCCTTTTTTCATATCACTCCCCTAGAGCAGTTTTAGACAATTTTTCCTAACCACCCCTTATGAGATTTTAATACTACAGGTATACTGCATACAGTTAACACACTGTATGTCTATGTGTGTTTTGTACATTAAAAGGGTACTTATTTTTACTCTCCAAGAACAAATTTTTGCCCTTGAAAATGAATGCTATGAATAATGGTATAGCCTTCTGATGGAATGGTACAGTCCTTTAAAAAGAATGAAGTTCCAATAAGAAAAAGACAACTACTCAAGAGGAAAATGTGCAAAAAGCAGGAACAGGCACACCGTGAACAATGAAACCTGGGTGGCCAACATGTGCATGCAGAGATGTCTGATGTCTTTAAGGATCAAACAAATGCACGGCAAGGACACGAGGCCCCATCTTATCCCTATACCATTGCACCAAACTTAAAATGTCCAACAATACCAGATGTTGGAGGGACTGTAAATACACAGGGCTTTTCCACATTGCAACCACTTTGGGAAACAGACTAACATTAGTCACCACACTGAACATTTATGTGTCACATAATACAGCCTTTCCTCTCCCAGATACATGGTCATGAGACCCTTGCTTGTTGCCCCTGGAAACATGGCCCAGAATGTTCATCACTGCACTGTGAAGAAGACCAAAACCTAGAAACAGTCCTAATGCCCATCACTGAGAAAATGGGGAGATGCACTGTGGGAAATTCACTCAAGGGTTTGTTAATCAGCAGCCACAGTGGTGTTCTCAGTTACGGCAAACAGCATGGGTGGATTCAGCAACATAACACTGAGTGGAACAAGAATCTCCCAAATATTTCACACAGCGTGATGCTCTTATTATGAAGTTATAGTAACTAAAGTGAAAAAACATTTTTTTGGGGAAATAATCTATTTGAGATACAATTGTTTTCAAGCAAGAAAAGGATAAATTCCAGATTCAGTAGTATAGTTAACTTTGGGGAGAGAAGCCCAGAGAGCAGAATGAGGGAAAAGGATTTTGGGGTGTAGGTTATTGCTAAATTTCTGTTTATGCCAGTAGTGTTGAGTTTTGGGGTACTTATTCTATTAGCAAACTTTTACACTTACTGATAAATGGAACAATGATGAAAGCCAGTTGTGAATCAGACTGGGATTACATTCATTCCGGCATCCGAAGCCCAAATAAATAGCTAAATCATTAACTCATTTCCTGAGAGTAGACTGTTAGCTCCATGATGGGGGATGGTGGGGGGACAGTCTTGTTCACATCTGGGTCCAGGACGCTGAAAACTGCCTGGTACGCAGTAGGTGCTCAATAAATATTTGTGGAATTAATGAAAATCTCAGAGGGACCAAAGACCTTGTAAATACCATTTTAAAAGAATCACATACATTTATACATATGTATTATGTATTATATTATATATACACATATGAAATGGATCATATGAAGTGTACATGTATTAAATATATATTAAGAGTGACATACATGGTATATAAATATACAAATGTGCGTGTGTTAGATCTACAACATGTATTATATGTTATATTCATATATAATGTATGTGGATGTATTGAGTATATTACATATGTAAATAAACACATTTAAAAGAATCATACACACACCCCAGGCTTCCTCAAACACAGCACTGGTATGAATTCACCTCCAACATGCTTTGTTTTGGAGGGGGAAAAAAGAAAACCTGAATCACTAAACAGTAAAGACATGCTTCCAACATTTGCATAAGAAGGACGCAATCAAAGCCTCACAGTACACAGTGGCAGACACCTAGCCCCACTGTGCGGATGGGGGCACTGAGGCTCAGTCACTCACTCACTACCCAGAGCTACTGCGCCAGTCCGCCTTTGCAGCACACAGGCCGACATGGACGGTAAGTGAAGGGATGGGTGTGGCTGTGTGTCCATCACATTCTTTCCTGTCTGGTTTCTTCCACTTAGTATAATTGTTTTGCGGTTCATCCACGTTGCCGCATGTTCCAATGGTTCCTGTCTTTTTATGGCTGTCTAGTATGGCAGCCATACTGCTACAGCTAAAGCGGTCTGAGCCTCCTTCACAACCTTTGTAGGAACACTTGCTCTCCTTCCTCATAAGTGAGTGTCCGGGAGTGGAATGGCTCATACGCTAAGTGCATTTATGTAAAAGTCTCTGCATGACTATAGCCTTTCATTCCTCTTGGGTAAAGACCTAGGAGTAAAAGGTTGGATCCCGTGGTAGGTGTGTGTTAAACTTTTTAAGAACCTGTCAGACTGTTTTCCAAGGTGGTTGCACCATTTGACACGCCCACCAGCAGAGACTGGGAGTTCCAGCTGCCCCACTTCCGGTGGCTGAGACTGAAATCCTTTGCACGAGTGATGGGAAGTGTGCCAATCAGATGGCAGTGGGGGTGAGGTAGTGGGCCAAGTGAGGAATAAATCCAGCAGGAGCGTTATTACGCAGAGCCTTGCGGGCCACACCTCCCAGGCCTTGTGGAAAGGAGTGACTGCAGGTTTGGGGCGTGGCCACCACACCTGGATTCTAACCAGAGGTTGCCACTTACCAGTCTTGGCAAGATGGCCAGTCTTCCTGGTGACTGAATACAGGACTTGGCCTTAGGAGGCCATAGTTGAGTCGTGAACATCAGACTTCAGGTTGGCACAAAGTGATCTCCCTATATGTCCAGTGGAGGTAGGTGGCCAGTGGTCAAATCCTTGAATCTTTGTCATTTGCTACAAGGATTCAGCTTTATGAATCCTCATTTCAAGGAAATAGGAGAGTGGCCAAAGGTGACAGCGTGACCCTGAATAAATCACTTCAACTCTCTAAGCCTCAGTTTGCCCATCTGTAAAACAGCAGGATTGCAGTAGTCATAGTGAAGATTAAATAAGTTATTTGCAAAGTGCTTAGAACAGGACCCATCACCCAGTGAGTGACAGAAGTATTTGTTACATTATTAACAAGTCCAGCCATGGCTGGTGTGGCTCAGTGGATTGAGAACCAGCCTGTGAACCAGAGGGTTGCTGGTTCCATTCCCAGTCAGGGCACATCCTTGGGTTGCGGGCCAGGTCCCCAGTAGGGGGCGTGTGAGGTGCACCCACACATTGATGTTTCTCTCCCTGTCTTTCTCCCTCCCTTCCCCTCTGTCTAAAAATAAAACAAGTAAAATCTCTTTAAAAATAAAATTAAATTTAAAAAAATCCAGCTGGAGAAGTGACACCGTTCACCGCAGCTCTGCCTTCGCCACTAGGAACAGCCTAAATGCCCAAAAGGATGGGACTGTGGAGATCTCACATTTGGGGAACAGCGCAGGCTTCCAAGAACCAGCAGTAGTGTGGGAGAAGTGCTGGCAATGCCACGGTTACAGAGGAAAAGTAGCACGTGACTGTTGTATGAACCACACATTTAAAAACAATAGCAAGCACACCTGGAACAAGCTCATTTTGTGCCCAGCACTGTTCAAAGTAACTCAGGGATTGCGGGTGTTGTGTGTGTGTGTGTGTGTGTAAAGAGCCACAGATTATATATTTTAGCTTTGCTAGCCAGATGGTCTCTGTCCCACCTATTCAGCTCTGTCCTTGTAGCTCAAAAGCCAAAAACTACTAAAAATGGCATGTGAACAAATGGGCCTTGTGCCAATAAAACTTTATTTAATTTCACATAATTTTTCACATATCACAAAATACTATTCTTTTGATTTTGTCCAACCATTTAAAAATGTAAAAACAATTCTTAGCTCACATGCAAAACAACAACAAAAAATCCATCCCCTGTAACATAGTTTGCTGAACTCTAAGTTAACTCATTGCCGCAGCTCCACATACAAGTTACTGTTATCATTCCCATTTACTGATGAGGAAGCTGAGGCACAGAGAGGTTGAGGAAGTTGCCTAAAGTCACACAGCCAGTACGTGGTAAGCTTGGGATTTGAACCTGGGCAGCCTGGTTCAGAAGGCTCATCTTTCTAAACCCAGATGATCCCACCTTCTAGCTCTTAGCTGTAAAAAAAAGGGGGGGTGCAGGGCCTG
This sequence comes from Trachops cirrhosus, assembly GCA_028533065.1. Taxonomy (NCBI): domain Eukaryota; kingdom Metazoa; phylum Chordata; class Mammalia; order Chiroptera; family Phyllostomidae; genus Trachops; species Trachops cirrhosus. Next base: position 36,645,491 of record CM052545.1, on the reverse strand, counting down.
GCCAGATAGCTCAGTTGGTTAGAGTACTGTCCTGATACACCAAGGTTGAGGGTTCAGTCCCTGGTCAGGGCACCTATAAGAATCAACCAATGAATGTATAAATAAGTGGGACAACAAATCAATGTTTCTTCTCCACATTCCACCCCAAAATCAATTTCAGAAATAGGGGAGTGGGAAGGGGTGGACAAGGAGGAAAGAAGTCAAAATTGTAACAATACTGTTGGCCATTTTTCCTTTTTAAAGTTTGGGCAGGAGGTGTTATTAGATTTTATTTATTTATTTTTAGAGAGAGGGGAAGGGAAAGAGAAAGACAAGGAGAGAAATATCAATGTGTAGTTGTCTCTCGTGTGCCCCCTACTGGGGACCTGGCCCGCAACCCAGGCCTGTGCCCTGACTGGGAATCGAACTGGCAACCCTTTGGTTTGCAGCCCACGCTCCATCCACTGAGCTACACCAGCCAGGGTTAGGAGGTGTTATTATAATTGGGGAGGGGGGAGGAGGGTCCGGACTTCCCAACAGAAGCCACTGTCCCATCCCCACCTTTGCAGAACTTTCTCAGCCTTCAGAAGTTCCCTCTGCAAAGCATCATCATTTCCCCTTGAATTCTCTGGAGCCCTGGGGAGTTAGCAGCAGCAGGTATCATTATGCCCATTTTATAGATGAGGAAATTGGAGACCACGGGTGGCCCTGAAGCCCTAATAATAGCTTACAGTGCGTAGGCAGCTGTTTAGGGCTCTTGTACCGTTTGATGGACACATAGCCCTCTAGTCAGGCAGGAGAACCTTATTAGCTCGTTTGATAGACACGGCACTGGCTCGGGCCCAGAGAGAAAAATGACTTGCCAGGGTCACACAGTGGGTAAGTTAGTGTGACCAGGTCTGCTCTGGTCATTTCCCCAAGGGTCAGTCTCCAGGGGTGGGGGCCAGACCTCCCTCAGGCGTTGGGTGGGCCCTAGCACAAACTAGACCCCTAGGGCCAAAATGCAGGTGAGGCAAGTGAGGCACTTATTGTGGGGGGAGCCAAAACTCAGTCATCAAGACAGCTAATCTTTTAACACATCTTTTACAGAATCCAAATGAATGCAGAGAATCCACGATGAACACAAATCTTGTTTAAATAAAGACCTAATCAGTATTACTAAAATTTTTGTTCGGCCGTAGGCTTCACCCTGGCTCCCATAGGCCCTGTGGGTGCAGGGGGATGGAAGACCAGATCCAAGGCGGCCTGGGGGGATGCTGAGGTAGATGGGAAGGGCATCCCAAGCAGAGGGAACAGTCTGCGAAGAGGTCTGCGGGCGGTGAAGCCTGCTGAGAAGCTGGTGGGAGAGGGGCTGGAGCTGCCACCAGGAGGCCGTGAAGGCTGTGCATGGTGGCCTTTGAGGAGGCCACCCCTTTTCCGCCAAATGCGGGGATGCTCGTGGAAGATGAGTCTCTCCGTCCTCCCTTCCCGTCACCTGACTCCCAGCCGCTGAACACTGAGCAAGAGGCCGGGAGAGAGCCTGCCTAGGCTTGGCTCAGTACCTTCCTCCTGCCAACAGTTCTTTCTCTATCTCTTCTCTCTTCTCTCTTCTCTCTTCTCTCTCCGTCTGTCTCTGCCTCTGTCTCTGTCTGTCTCTCTCTGTGTCTCTCTCCCTCTCTCTCCCTCTTTCTCTTCCTCTCTCTCTCTTTGATTCTGTTGGGGGAAAAAAAAACAATCTCTCCCTCTGCCTCCACCGCTGCTGGGAGGAATTTGACATGGCAGCGGGCCCAGGTTTCCGCCCTCCCCCACGCTGTCCTGGGCCAAGTGCTACGTGGCCAAACCTGGGGACCCTGCAAGAGTGGTACCCCCTGCCCTGGGCACAGAGGCTCAGAGGGGCTCCCAGCCTCAGTTTCCCCTCTGGGGGGGCAGCAGGACTGCTCCAGGGACCTCTGGTCCCCTCCAGGGACCAGTGCAACAGCCCACCCTCCTTGGCCCGAGTCCATCTGTTTGTTCATCGTGGAAAACCTCAGCACTGGGGTTTTGTTGGCAAAGAGATTCTGGAGCTAATAGCAGGGCCCCTGGGCTTGAAATGGATGAGGAAAGGGCTGGCCTGGGCCTCAGCAGCCCCTGATTATCATATCAAGGTGGGATTCTGGGCTGGGTAGGGGGTTGAGACCCCTACACATCTCTTCACACATCCACATGGATCTGTCTCCACAGTTCCCCCAGGAACCAGGTGCTGGCCAGAACTGAGGCCCAGCCAACAGCTTAGCAAGGCCTGGACAGATCATGGAACCTTCCCACAAACACAAACATTTACTTCCTTCTAATTCAGAAAGAGAATGTGGACATATAAGTGGCTGTCCATGTACAAGGTGGCTGAGGGCTGCTGGAGGTAAGTATGACTGAGAAAAATAAATCAAAGGAGAGAGGAGTAGGGGAGTGTGGGTCAGGGTTGAGGGTGCAATTTGAAGGAGCTAAGACCTGAAGGAGGTGACTGAGAAGCCACGTGGGTCTTTGGGGGAAGCGCATTCCTGAGGGACCAGCACGTGCAAAGGCCCTGGGGCAGGAACGGGCCTGCCTTGTTGGAGGAACAGTGAGGAGGCCCATGCGACTGCAGCAGAGTGAGCGAGGGGGAGAGAGAGAGGAGGTAAGGGCAGGGAGGGGACTGTGGACCACAAGGAGGATTTGGGCTCTCATCCAGAGGAAGGCGGGAGCCCTGGAAGTCTGTGGGCAGAGGGGAAGGTGGGGCCTGACTTTGGTGTTCATAGGTGCCCTCTGGCCACTGTGGAGGGGACAGACTGTGCAGGGTGAGGGTCTGAGCCAGGGGACCAGGACTGGGGGACTGTGCAGGTCCAGGAGGGCAATGACAGGGCTGGATCAGGTGAAGGTGGTGCACCTACTTTGTGCCAACCACCTTGCCGGACCTGTTCTTTACTTTCACATCAGCTCCCCAAGTAGGTATTGTCACTTCCCCATTTGATGGATGAGGAGGTTACGGCTCGGAGAGAGAAAGGAACTTGCCCCGGACCCTAGTCTTTAGGTGGCACTTCACATCTCCCCACTGTCTAACGCTCTCCAGGGCTCCCCATTGCCCTTGATAAAATCCATTCTCCTCCATGCGGCCCACAAGGTCCTGCCCAAACTGCCCCCATCCTCACCCTGCCCTCACTTCTGGCCTTTCTGCCCCTCGCTCACTCCGCCCCAGCCTCAAGAGCCTCCTTGCCATTCCTTCAACACACCAGGGCCTGGTCCTGCCCCAGGGCCTTTGCATAGGCTGTGCCCTCTGCCTGGAGAGCTTTCCCTTCAATGTGGCTTTTCTTCAAATCAGCTTCACATTCTTAATGAACGTTCAGCGCATGATTTACTCAACTTTTAAGTATAACTGCTTTGATAAGGTAATACAAGCTCAAGAGCACGTATCTGAGCAGGGAGCTCCATCAAACCCTTAGCATCCCCATATTAGGAAGCACTAGCAGAGGATTCTCTGTGAGGGACCAAGAGCGCTGGATTTGGGGCACCTGAGGGGCCCACCCTCAACCCTTTCATTGGGCCAATGGGCTTCACCTGGAGGTGTGGTCTGACTGACCAGGGCCTTCTCATTGGCCAGGGCATGCCTGGGTGAGCCCCAAGAGGCCAAGCAGCAAGGCCCAGTCTCTTACTCAGTCCTTGTCCAGGGGCCACCCCCAGGCTTGGAGTCCCACCACTTGTCCTGGTGCCCAGTTCTGAGTTGCTTTCTTTTTCCCTGGGGGTGTACACAGGGCCGAGGTGATGGCACTGCTTAGGCATGCCGCCCTTGGATGTTGCAACTGTGGCATGCCCTGGGTTCCTTCTGCCAGTTCCTGGAACTCTGGCGTGGCTGGGGATATGGACTACCCACCCCTTCCCACGTGGATCCAGAGTCATATGCAGTGAGGGAGCCTGGGGCAGGGGCCGGCTCCACCCCACGTGCTGTGTGCTCCAGCAAGTCCTTGCTCCTCTCTGAGCCTTAATTCTCTCCTCTGCTAAAGAACTTTGACCTGTTGCAGGGATGTTAATGAGGCCATAAAGCAGGGCTTCTCAGGGGGGCATTTCTGCCACCTAGGGGACACTGGACAACATCTGGGGGCATCTGTGGTTTTCACACTGAGGGTGCTCCTGGCCTTGAGTGGGTGGGGCCAGGGATGCTGATCCACACACCACAGGGTCCAGAAGGGCCCCAGTGTTAGCGGTGAGAAGGGGGAGAAGCTCTGCACAGAGGCCTGTCCATTTTGGAGACTGGAGAACACTGTCTGCAAAGAAGGGGCTGCCTGGTTATTACTATTTACTCAGCAAACAGCTGGCAGGCTGCTGTCATCGGCCAGGCCCTTCTAGGGCAAGCTTCATTTATCATCATGACAGCTTTGGGAGGAAGGGACAATGAAAGCATGACAGGTTTATTAATAGTGCGCCTACTGTGTGCCAGGCACTGCTTGCACCTCTTCTACATGTGAGTCTACATCACAACCCAGACATAGCCCTCCCTCTTCACCCCATTTCACAGATGTGCAAACTGAGGCATGTACCCTGGTCACACGCTGAGCCCAGGGTCCACTCAGGCTCCCTCCACCCCAGTGCCTGACCCTACCCAGAGCTGGCTGTCTTCTGCCCAGTGACCACTGTACCCACCTCTGCAGCCTGCCCTAGTTTGACAAGAGCACACAGTAGGTGGCCTCCTGTGGTCCAGCCCTCTAACACTTGCTCAGGACAAAGATTGAAGAGTCAAGGCTGTTTCCAGGGTCCACAACCAGCATCTATTGTCACAGTCATTCCACCCACTGTCATAGGTGCTCTGGTGGCACCTGCATATGGCATAGATAGACCCACTTGTATTGTAATAGGGATATCAACAGCCAACATCGAGGAGAGCCTACTGGGTGCCAGACCCTGTGCTAAATACTTTATACACTCCATGCATGGATCTGCAAAGCTGACTGTGAAGGCAGCACTGCAGTCCCCACTTACAGATAGGGAAACTGAGGCCCAGAGAGGCACGTGTCTCTTCCAGGGCTCTGTGGCCTCATGCGACGACAGGTTCCCAGGTCATCTCAGACTTGCACCTGGGCATCTTGGTGGGACCCAGTCCCACACTTAGAGGCCGCTGCCCACATTTCTACCAAGTTGCATCCCACAGCCTCTCACCTCACACCCCTGGAAAGGGGTGTACTCCCTGCGCCCTCTAAACAGTCGGAGGAGAAGCAAAGCAGCAAGAGACCTGATAGCACTCCCCAGGTTTGCAGATCTGGGGAGCAGGAAAGTTACCCAGTCTTTCTCCGCCCTGTGATACATTTCAAGTCCTTGAAAGTGGACCTGAGCCAAAAGCAGGCAAGCGAAGGCTCTTTTGGAGGAGAGAGGGCGCTTGCGGCTCAGGAAGCTGCAGCCACTTGCCTGTGGGCAGCAGGATGCCCAGCTTGCGGGGAAGCTGGTGCCCTCGAATCTTTTGTAGTTCTCCAGATGTCGTGACTTTGGAGCTGGGCTAAACTGAGATGGAATTCTGGTTATGTCACTTGCTGTGTGACTTTGGGCAGAGGTCTGGAGGTGGGACTGAGCTTGGCATATTCGAGGCCATGCAGTGAGGTGGCCAGAGCCAAATCCAGACTCCACAGGGGTAATGGGGAGGTCTCTGCCCAGCCCCTTGCCCAAGGGCCTGGCTCGAGAACCTGGGTGCGGGCTCAGCCCCACCCGGAACTCGGGAGCCTGCCCACACATGCCTGTCCCAAGGCCAGTCTCCCAAGTCTTGCTCCCATCTCTGTAGAGTCTCTCCTTTCGGATGGAGAAACTGAGGCCCAAGGGTACCAGGATCTCACAGGGTAGGAGCTGCTGAAAGATATGGGGTGTGGGGACACTGCCTACATGTCCCCGTTACTGCCCAGCTCAGGCACTTCACAGGCCCCCATCCTCACCCTGGGCGTCTCCCACTGTTGTCTGGGCCTAAGCTCCTCACCTTCTCATATGGACCCCCTGGCAGGATCCCCGGGGCTGCCACAGGGAGGAAATTATATCTAATTCTGTGCAGAAATGGGGGGCATTTGATTTCCACCCACAAAGCCCACCCAGATCTCCTTCCCCAATCCTCCAAAGTTCCCTATTAGCCAGGCCTTCAGAGGTTCAAACCCCAGCTCTGCCTTTTACAGGCCATGTGGTCTTGGCAGGTAGCATCCCTCCTCCATGCCTCAGTTTCCCCATCTATAAAATGAGCACAGTGCTATGATGACTGTGACTGTAATTATTCATTAACTGCACTGCTGGCTGGAGGAGTATCCCAGAGATGGCCTCACAGGTCCTCTGTATTCACTCCTAGGCCAGGGCTGGGCTCATGCCCCTGCACACCACGAGGGCGGCCCTTGTCCCTGCTAGTTACTCTGAAATCCTGCTGAACTGGAGGTTTGTTTCCTTTCTGCAAGGTTCTGGAGGCAACTTCTCTCCATCTGAAAAAGAGGCTTCTTGACCTTTGGCCTTTGCCCTCTAACCTTCAAGCAGAGGGCAGGCAGCAAGCAATCTGCCAGCCAAGTGGCAGAAGGGAGCTTGGCGATGGCCACCAGCAGCCCACGGCCCCACCCAGGAAGATGTGCCACTGTGGGGGGCTGGGGGAGGGGCCAGAGTTCATTCCTGGGGTAGAAGCCTCGAGGTGAGAGATTGCAACCTTCTGCCCCTGTGGGCCCAGGGTGGGGTGTGGGGAGCGGGTGGCTGGTACCCAAGGTGGGTGGGTAACGGCAGGAAGTCGGTTACAGAGGGAGGGAGTCGTTGGCACTGTGATTTCCGGCTGTGCTGCTGGGTTATGCAAAGGAGCAGAGTGACAGGGTGGGAAGGGTGGGCAGCAATGCCGTGCTGCCCACCCTGGTCCGTCTGACTGAGGGGGGAAATGGAGGGTCAGGGCAGGGAGGCCACTAGTTTCAGACCCACAGGTGGGGATTTGAATCCGGGCCCGCTGGGACTGGGTGCTCTCACTCCACTTCGCCATCCGACCCAGATGCCTGTCCACTGGGCAGCATGAGGATGGGGAGGTGGGAGGCAGTCAGCTCGGTTTCTCAACTCCCAGCTCCGCCCCTGACATGCCACATGGACCAAGCCCTGCTCTGTTCGTCTGTGCAATGGGCCTGGTTTGGCGACTTACTTCATTTTTAGTTCTAATTTTCTCTTATTTAGTAGATACATATATTCACCTGTGCCAGAGCCCATTCTAAACACTTTATACAGATGAATGAACTTAACCTTCTCAGAGACCCTGGAGGAAGAGGGGACACTAGTCTGATCCCCACTTTACAGACAGGGAAACCAGGGCAGAGAGCAGCAAAGTGACTGGGATGGCACAGGTGGTAGAGGAGGAGCTGGGATTTGAACCAGGCCTCCCGGGGTGGGGGGGGGTGGGCATCCCTGAGGCTTAGATGAGGGGGAAGGTGCACACCTAATCTTGATGAGGGCCACCCCCTGGTGTCCCAGGGCCAGTCCTGGGGCTAGCATGTGCCCAGGTGCCCCACTTGTGTGGAATGGGCACTGATGCCTCTCAGGGTTCATCTTAACAGCAAACAACCCACATTAACTGAGCACTTACTATATGCCATGCTCATTCCCTGCGTGGCCTTGTCAACAGCCTGGAAGCTGGGACCACCAGGGCCCCCATTTTGTGGAGGACGACACTGAGGTGCAGAGTGGAGGGATGGCATGCCCAGGATCAGAGAGGGGCCAGAGCCTGACTTCGGTGTCACTGGTCTGGGCCTGAGCTCCAATGTCAAAGACACGCTCCATCGGCCATGCCCAGCCTCACACCCCTCTCCCCGGCTGGACAGACTGGACCTTCTCAAAGAGGAAAAGGGGGTGGCTGGGGCGCAGAGGGTAGGGAAGGCTGGGTTGCAGACCCCATTGCTTGAAGATGCCTGGGCCCAAGAGCCCTACCCCCAGCCCTGTTAACAGGGCGATTAAGGAGTGACAGATGAGGGGAAGCCTGCAAGAATTAAACAAACACAGGGAGAGGTCGGTTTATATAATCTCTAGGACAACGTGTCCTCCTGAGCCAGGATTAGGCACCAGCGTTTCCCAGGCAGCCCTGGGGGTGGGTGGCAGACACCCTGCTCCCGCTCTGGCCTGCCCTGCCCTGCCCCAGTGCCTGCCTTAGTCACTTCCCTCCGGAGGCCCAGCCTCCATGGACCCGGGTTTGGGGAAGATTGACGTGAGGGGGCGGGGGCAGCTGGGAGGGTGCCAGGGCTGCCTGGGGAGGAGGGTGGGGTCCAGGAACCATGACACCTGGCAGACCCACTCCTAAACTCTGCCTGCACAACCAGCTCGTGACCTTTGACAAATCAGAGACCTTGCTTTCTCCTTGGGAAATGGGCTAGCGGGATTATGCACATGGGGCGTGGTACACAATTGGCACTAAATAGCTGCACACCTTGGAAGGCGTCAGAAGCTGGAAAGTGGGCTATGCACACTATTGATGGGGTGTCAACAACAGCAATCACAGCGATAATAAAATCTCATGATCATTTCGATTTTCTTTGTGGTGCTCAGCACTCCGCCACACGGCGTGCTGTTTTCCCATTTGCTGTCTGCATAGCTCCCTGGAAGGCCAGCGGCGACAGGACAGGCACCTTCGTTTGGTTCACCGCTGTGTCGCCAGCGTCTAGGCCGGGGCCTGGCACCAGGAGGCGCTCTGTCCGTGTTTCGAGGGCGGGCGGCAGAGCCATGGCCTGTACTGCACAGCCGCTCAGGACTGGGCTCTGTGCTCAGAGCACCCATGTCACCTGTGAGTCTCACAACGGCCGGAAAGGGGGGTCCATCACTCTCGCTTTCCAGAGGAGAAAACTGAAGCTCAGAAAGGGCGTCACCTTCTTAAGGTAACCCTGAAGAAAAGCAACAGCTGAGAGTTGAACCCAACCCTTTTTGATGTCCAGGCTCCCAACCAAGTTGTCAACTTGTTCCTTCTGGACACACTTGGCCCTCTGGAACCAACGCGCAAGGAAACACTCGAGATAGCCAAGGAGGAGCCTCTGCCCTGTCACTCGGTGGCGGCTGTGGCACTCTAGTCTCCAGCGACCAGGCTGGGGACCAAGCTGACTCCCCTCCTGGCACACAGCAGGATGCACCTCGGCCGCTCAGCAGGCTGAGCTATTTTTCCAGTAAGGATTGCTCAGCTCTGGGATCCAGGAGAAAGGTCATGGCCTTGACCAACAGCAGCAGCTGGAATAGACAAGGGAGTGGCTGGAATTGCCACTCCCCCCAACCCCCGCCTAGCTGCCCCCAGCTCCTTTCAGGTGTCTCGTGTTCCCAGAGGCAGGAAAGAGGCGATATGGGCTTCCTGCCCCCCAATATGCCCCAGACTGTCCCACAGGGTGGCCCCTGCGTGATCCACTCCACAATCCCCTCAGTCCCGTCTTAGCCACTTGTCCCCAGCCTTCAAAACTCATACCTTCTGGTAGTGACTGAATCCTACTGGCAGCGTCTCCTGGGCCCCCCGCCCCCCAGGATGGGCGCAGGCCCAGGGAGAGTGGGCAGGAGCGTCCCCGCAGGGCTCTTCCAGCCCTTTCGACCTTCGATCTTCTGCTCTCCCTCCATTCCAGTCCCCCCTCTCCTCTGACGGGCTCCGACCAGGCACTTGACATGTGTCAACCCCCTGCCCGTGACTTGGGAGCACTCTTTCCTTCCCTGAGCCTCAGTTTCCCACCTGCCAAAGGAGCTTGTAAGAATCTCAACCTCACAAACAGCATCCAGTGGGGCAATACGCTCACAATGATCCGAGGGCCCCGGGAGCCTCGAGAGCCCAGAGACGCACCCTGCAAACCTGCAGACGCGACGCCGCAGGCGGAGGGAGCGAAGGCGGCGGCTAGGCCAGTGGTGTCGGGCAAACTGGCTGGCTTCCCGAGGAAGCTCAGACTGGTTCCCTGACCAGCCACCTGCAGAGGTGGATGCCATCCGGATTAAAGACCTAAACGGGAAAGATCCAACGGGAACAGTGCAGAAGAAAGTGTAGGAGAGCTTTAGGACCGGGGATGAGGGAGAACTTCTTAAACAAAGCTTCTGAAGCACAAGCCAGCAGGCAAATATGTGTGGAATTAAAGATTTCTGTTCAGTGAGAGAACAGACTGAGGGTTGCCAGAGGGGAGGGGGTTGGGGGACGGGGTGAACAAGGTGAAGGGGTTAGGAACTACCGACGGCAGCTACAGAACAGTCCCAGGGATGCAAAGCACAGCACAGGGAGTACAGTCAGTAATACCGTGTGATAACTGCGGACGGTGCCAGGCGGGCACTGGAAATACCAGGGGGAGCACTTTGTAAAGTGTGTGACTGTCCAACCCCTATGCCGTGCACCTGCAACCAATGCAAAATAATATCGAATGTGAACTGTAATTGAAACCCTGGCTGGGTAGCTCAGTGGCTTAGACAGGTTGTGGGTTCGGTCCCCAGTCAGGGCACATACAAGAAGCAACCAATGAGTGCGTCAGTAAGTGGAGGAACAAATCAATGTCTCTCTCTCTTTCTAAAATCGATACAAACTTTTAAAAATCTGTAATCAAAAAATAAAATTTAAATTGAAAAAGAATGTCTATGAGACCCTAATACATAACGAGGCTTTCATACTTATCTTTGCAAGACTAATACCTTGGTAATTGTGCTCCCGTAACTATTTCCATTATTTATTTATTCACATAGCCAAATGTAGTAGTGGCCAGACAGAGTTATTCTGAAGATGTTTGAAAAATGTATTTTAATTATGTTTAAACCAGGGGCTCTATTTCTCTTTACAAACCATTCCATTGACATGCCCAAATTTATTATGTGTGTTTTTTTCTGTTTTTTAATGTATTTGTTTATGTTGTATTTCTTTTCCTATTTAGTTATTTCAAGTTTTATGTCAAGCCAGTGAATTGAAGAGTGTTTCTCTTTTCTTGTAAGTTGCACAATTAAAGTTTATTCCTACTGATTTTCAACGATAAAAAAGATTTCTGTCTAAAGACACTGTGAACAGAGTGACTACAGAGATGACAAGATAAAAGAAATAGCAGAGATGATAGCTGGAGTATACTAGAAACTCCTACCTGGGGCTGCTGCATTGCACATTACATGGGAAGTCATTCTCACTCTAGTGCAATTGAGTTTGAAGAAGTCCCAGTGGGAATGTCTGTCCTGGAGGTATGCTGTATGATGACCCTGCTCCTCAAAACTGCTGCAAAAAGATGGCACCACTAGAACAAAGTGGACAACACGTATGAACAGGCAACTTTCAGACGACAGAAGACCACCAGGCTCAAGAAGAAATGTGGGGCCCGCTGGGTGATGCCAGTCAGCACAGCAGTCAGGTGTCGCTTTACACCCGTCAGAGAGGCAAAAATGAGAAAGGTCGGTGACGCCAAGGGTGGCAGGAATGTGAAAACCCGGGAACCCGTGTGCGTGTGTGCGTGCATCTGGACTGCAGCAGTCCCTCCGACTCTCCCTGGAGCAGTCTGTCACTACTAGTTGACACAGATAGGTGCACACCCGACAGAAAGGCTGCATCTATCCACCAGAAGGCAGGGCCAGGAATGTTCACAGAAACTTCATTCATGAAAACCTCAAACTAGAAACAACATTGACGCCTATCCATACTAGAGCGGATGAAAAGATGAGGTATATTCATGCGACGGAGTATTATACAGCAACGAGGAAGGACCATCCACATTTATAACTGGAGGTCATGAGTCAAATTGTGCCCCCACCTAATTCATATACTGCAGCCCTCACCCCCAGGCCCTCAGGGTATGATTGTATTTGGAGACCGGGTCTTTACAGAGGCGGCGAGCAAGCTAAAAATGGGGTCACGAGAGTGGCCCCAATCCAATATGGCTGGTGTCCGTGTAAAAAGGGAACATTTGGACAGAGGTGCGCGCCCGGGGAGAATGCCGTGTGAGCGTGGAGATGGCCATCTACGAGCCAAGGACAGAGGCCGGAGCCGGCTTCTCTCTCCGGCCTCGGAAGCAGCCGAGCCGACACCTGGCTTTCAGACTGCCAGCCTCCAGAGCCGCGTGGCAGCCGTTTCCGTTGTGGAAGCCACCCAGCGTGTGGCCTGTGTTACAGTAGCTCCAGGAAACGGATGAGCCAGGTAAGGCAAGGCATGGCCCGCGGGTGAAATCCAGCCCGGGATGGTCAGGTTTTAAGCATCCACTCGGCCAGGCCACGGTGTCCAGCTATTTGGTCTAACACTCATCTACATGTTGCCGTGCAGGCTTTTTACAGGTGCAGTTCACACGTACAATGGGTTTCCTTTAAGTGAAGGAGATGGCCTTCGGTCGTGTGGGCGGGCCTCATCCAATCAGTCGAAGGGCTTAAGAGCAGAAACCAAAATTTCCTGGTGAAGAAGGAGTTGTGTCTCAAGACTGTAAAGCAAAAATGCTGCCTGAGTTTCCAGCCTGCCCTCCCTGCCGACGTCAGACTTAAAACCACAGCGTCGACTCTGACTCGAATTTTCAACACGCTGGCCACCTTTCAAATTTTGGGCCTGCCAGCCTCATCTTAATCTGTTTCTGCCTATCTCTCTACATTTGCTTATTCATCCACACATACGTCCTACATACACAATAGAAACACATCCTTATCGGTTCTGTTTCTCTGGAGAACCCTGCCCGATACTCAGCCCATCACCTGCTTTCATAAAGGACATTTTCTTGGCACTCAGCCACACCCGTTGGCCTATGTGTCACCTTTTCAGGCATATTAGGAACAGGAGCGACCTACAACAAAATACAGTTTTCAAGGACACATGGAAATTGAAAAGACACACATTGAACACTGAAACGTTCGTCTGTGGAGGGAAAAAAGGATAGAAATACTTAGGTAATATTTTTTTAAAGGGAGGAACAGGAAAAGGAAAACGTTCAATAACGGGAGAAAGGGAGATCAAAGCATCCAAGTCGGGTCTCCCGCGCGCGTGCTGCCCTCTAGTGGCGGTCAAGACCATCGCAGTCATCTCTATTTTACAGGTGGTTTGCCCATCACAGAAGCTAAAACTCAAGCCTGTTAATGGCTGTAGTGGCCTACTGCATGGATGCACCACGGGTTGTTTTTTTAAAAATTGTGATTAAATATATGTAACCTAAAACTTGCCATATTAACAATTTTTAAGTGCACAGTTCTGTCACATTGTTGTATAGGCACCACCACATCCATTGGCACACTTTATCTTCCCAAACTGAAACTCTGCTCCATTAAATACTAAATCCCCATCCCCCTCCTCCTGCCTCTGGCACCCACCATTCTGCTTTCTGTCTCTCGATCTGACTCCTCTAGGGACTTCCTAGGAGTGGGGCCAACCATACAGGGCGTTAGGGGCTGGGGGAGGACTTGAGATTTGATGCCAGGGGGATGGGAGCCCCAGAGGGCTGTGGGCAGAGGAGGGGCAGGGCCTGACTCAGTGCTCATAGGCACCTTCAGGGAGGACAGACTGTGGGGACCAGGGCAGGATCGGGGGATCAGGACAGAAGGAATTTGTATCAGTCCAGACATACAATGATGCTATGAGGTCAATTTTTCTAACTCCTGAGGGCCTCAGTGAGCCCATCCCTAAAATGGGACTGCAAGGGTTTGGTGACCAGACAGGCCTATGCCTGGCATGTAGTATAGTAAATGCTCAGTAAATAGCAGTTTGCCCTGAATAGCTCACTGAATCCCCCCCAACCAACAGCCCTATGAGGGAGGGATTATTATTATCCTTTCTTACAGAGGAGAAAAAACAAGGCACAGAGAGAAAAAGTGACTTGCCCAAAGACACACAGCTGGTGAGTGGCAAAGTGGGGTTCTTGCTCTCAATTCCTGTGTATCTAGGAAGTTAAGATTGTAGGTGATCAGGGCAGATGTCTCTGAGAGTGAATAATTGGAGGAATTGACCTAGTCTGGGAGGGCTCCCTAGAGGTGGTGACATTGGAGCTGAGATTTAAAAGATGACCTATCCAGGTAAATTAGGGTAGAAGGAGCACCCCTGAAAGAAGAAAATGCATGGCCAAAGGACCTGAGAGTGGACCCACAGGAATGTAGGGGCACAGGTGGGTCCACCCCCCAGAGCCCAGGGTCACCTTTCTCCTTCCCCTCCCCACCAATCACGACCACCATATGGCTCTCCCCAGCAGCAAGGCAGCACTCTTTCCAGCTCCCCTCCCTCTCCCTTGCAGATTGGGTGGCTTGGCCCTGACCCCCTCCCCTAGCCACCTCCAGCTGGTAACAATCCCCAGAAAGGGGTCATTAAGTGGCCCAGCTGAAGCCGCCGATCACCAGCACACAGGGACTATTTTAATTTTCCACTGATTTGTCTGCGGTGGGCCCCCCAGAGCTAAGCCATGTGTGCGTGCAGAGGAACATCAAGTTCCAGTGCTGTGTATGGGGAGTGAGGGCAGAGGAAAGGACTTGGTGGGGAGACCTCACTGAGAGACAGTTATGGGGGAAGCTGGCCTCGTGTCTGGGGACACCAAATCTCCCCTGCCTAGCTCCAAAGTGGGAGATTCCTGGGGCTTTGCTGGACCCTTTGCCTTTCACACTGAGAGCAAGCACTCTTGTCTTCAGCCTTCACCATCCACCCACCCATCCATAGGTCCATCCATTCATGCAGCCACCCATCCATCTCTCTGTCCATCTGTCTATCTACCGTCCATCCATCCAACCCTCTATCCCTCTACTATCCACCTATTCCTCCCCCCATTCCATGGACAGGAGGTTATTGATCACATAGGAGGTACCAGGCACTGTCTTAGGCCCAGGGGCCTTCTCCACGCTTACTCAGCATCCCCCCCAGAACATCCCCTAGGAGCCCTGAATTCAGAATCTTCCTCCTCAAACCCTCCTCCCTGTGTCCCCATCTCAGACAATTTTACCATTGCTCTCCACCCCCAAGGCAGGGATTCAAGCATTGGACTCATTTCCTCCCTCCCTCTCACTTCCCACGGCCTGCCAGTCCCCATGGCCTGTCAGTGTCCACGTTCTGCCCACTCTCTCCCTGACCAGCCGGGTCTCTGCTCCTGTCTCCTTGCTTTCCCTCTGGATCACGGCTCTTCTGTCTCCTTCTGGTCCCCATTCAAGTTCCCACACCTGCCTTAGACCCGCCCACACCATGCCCTGCTCAAACACCTCCCACAGCTCCCTACTGCCCTGGGGAGAAAGCCCCCGCTCCACAGCCTGGCGTCTAAGGACCCTCACGGTCTGGCTTGGTGCGTCTCTCTGACCTCCTCCCTACTGCAGCAGCCACACCCAGCACGTTCCCACCCCCGAGCTTTTGAGTAGCTCCTTCTTCAGGAAGCCAGCAGCTCCCTGCTCTGACTTTCCATCAAAGGGCCAGGCGCCTCCCGCTGGCCGGTGGCTCTGCTCTTCAGGCTCTTGGAGGCTCACAAGGCCGCCAGGTGCAAACCTGGACAAAAGCACCATGTCATGAAAACCATGAGTGCCTAGTGTGAAACTAGCGTGCGACACACACACTTCCTGGGTGATACAACCTCCCAGAACATCGTCCATTCGCAGATGGCAGAGCCAGACACTGACACCCCTGCTCGCTCGGACCCAGCAGGTAAGCCCTGAACCGTCACGTTACCCTGCAACCTCGTGCAGTGACTGCCCCTCCGTGGGCCTCAGTTTCCCCACCCATAAGATGGTGGTAATAGCAGTTCCTTTCTCAGAAGCTTGTTAGGAGGATGGAGCAAAATATAATGTGGGAGGCTCAGCTGGCTGTGACTCCAATCGGTTATTATTCGAGGTCTCAACCCAGGACTGTGAGTTTACAGCCATTTGCTGTGTGATCTCAGAAAACGTGCTGTCACTCGCTAAGCCTCGGCTTTTCCTTTCTCTGATGACTTCTAGAGTGAACAGTAGCCCGGTTCTGTCCTTCTCCTGGAGGGAAAGCCACAGGAGCCCCCAGGAGAGGGTCTGAATCGCCCATGCTTATCTGCCCTGGAGAAAAAAGTATCAGGGAGGGACTGAGGTCAGATACAAGGAGGGACTTCCAGACGGTAGGAGAAGTGCCGAGAACTGGACAGTGGGGGTGTGATGGGTGCCATCAGGGCTGTGGTTTGTGTCAGGCTGAAGAGGGAGGCTGAGCTAGCTGGTGTTTTCTGCCATCATCTGCTCATTTCCATCATCCATCCCTCCATTCATTCATTCATTCATTCATTCACCATAGGGACTGCACTGGCTCCTGGGTTAGCAGTTAAGGCCCCGAGGTCTGCAGCCAGGCGGTCTGGATTTGAATCCCACTGCTACCTCTCCCAGCTCTGTGGACAAGTCCATTTGCCACTCTATACCTCAGTCTCCCCATCTGTAAACAGGGGGGCATCATGGTGACAATAACTTCATGTTGACCTGTGGTGCTGCCCGTGCCCGCTTTCTGTGTCTCCCCAACTCTCTTCTCGGGGCTCCCCACCCTTCCCCTCCTCACCGCCAACATTCCCGGCCCGGGCGCTCCGGGAAACATTCCGTGGTTTGCAGCAGACTGTCCGGCTCCTCGGCGCCTCAGATGTGGGCAGAGTGGGCGGCGGCTGGGCGGGCGCAGGCCGGGGGCTGGGGAGACTGCACACCCCCGACCCCCCACTCCAGCACCGGGCACCCGATGGGGGAGGCGGTGGATGGCACTCACTGACGGGCAGAGGGTCCTGCTTGGGCAGATGGGGAGGCCTCCCCTGCTTACAGCCCTCCCAGGGCTCCCTAGTGCCCCTTGAATAAAACCCAAGTCTTCCTTGTGGCCCACAAAGCCCTGCCTGACCTGCCCTCACCTCCTCCCTCTGCCCCTCACTCACTCTGCTCCAGCCACATGGGCCTCCTTGTGGCTCCTTCAACGTGCCAGACGCGTCCTACCCCAGGGCCTTCGCACGTGCTGTTCTCTCTGCCCCCAGACCCTTTGGTCCACTGAAAGCACACAGGCTACCATGTCACCTCCTCAGAGAGGCCTTCCCTGCCCAGCCAGCTCCCATCGCCCTCTTCTAAAGTGTCTGCAACCTTTCTCCCAATTGGAAATTATCTCGTGCGTGGATTCACTTTCTCTCTCACTGTTCCCAGTGCTGGGCCGTGCGTGAGCCCAGGAAGGGCAGGGCTGGGTAGGCCTTGTTCACCGCAGACAAGTAACAGGCACTCACTGAACAGATGGAGCAGCCACGGAAGTCCTCCTGGAATCTGACCACAATCTCTTCTGCTTTAGCTGCACGAACATCACGCAGTTTCTAACCTGGACACAGTCCTTAACAGTTTATAAGACACCTCCACACCCATCAGCTCACTGGGCTTCCCACCAAGACCCTGTTGGGGGAGTTTCTATTACTCATGACTCCTCACTTTACAGATCAGGAGACGGGGCACAGAGCGGTGGCGAGATAACTTCTCTTGGAACAAATGAATGGAGATCGAATGAATTAGCCACATTATGACTTTTGAGGGCCTGATGCGTTTTTGCCTTCCTCTGTGAAAAGGAAATTATTAAACATTATCTCTTAGGGCTGCATTAGTATGCAGATGAATACAATCCAGACTGGTTTTGTTCCTGTGTATTCATTATGTCGTATTCACTGCTTGCTTCTCATTGTAAAAGAAGTAAAAGTTAAAATATTTACGAGGACCCTGAAAGTCCCTCAGACCCGGCCCCGTACCTCCTCTGGCTCTGGGAGGCGTTGAGTGTGCCTGGGATTTGGGGGCTGAGGCTGCAGCCTCTGGCCTCTGCCCTCTCTCCCCCACTTGCTCCACATTTGAAGTGCTGCACGGCCCCCTCGGCCCCCTGGGGATCCTTGGTGCTCTGAGCATAAAGGGATCTTTTCAGAATCATCTGGTTCACGATACTTAAGAGAATGAAATTCTCGCCAATTGGGGCTTTGAATGCCTCTTGTGATGAAAAACTCATTACCTTTCAGTCAGTTAGGAGGAAGTCCTGTTCTGAGGTTGAACCGACCCTGCAGAGGCTGAGCTCTGACCTCTGGGGTTGAACACACCCCTCCCCCACCACACCCTCGTCAGTTTCCTTTGCTCAAGGGCAGCTGTACTGGGAAGATTCCAGACGTGTCTCTCGTGTCTGGCAGTTTCAGCTCTTGTGACTGGGGGCTCCTCCTGGGCGGGGCTGGAACCGATCCTCTGTGGGGAACCCAGATGACACAACTCAGAGCTGAGCCCAGAGAAAGGGCAGGAGGAGCAGGGTGAATTGAACCAAACTCTCCCAAGCATCTTCCTTTATGGGTTGAAGGCCCGAGTCTCTCATTCTTCCTCTGCAGACTCTGGACTCCACCCTCTTTCTTCTTCCGGATAAACCTCAGTTTGACACCTGCCCTTGGCTAATTAGCGGACCCATAACCTCCTCCGGCCTTGTCCTCTATTGATAAGACCTCAAGTGCGCACGGAAACGTTCTCCTTCTCTCAGACTGCCAGTTCTGCTTGACTCTCCAAGGGCCCTGGAGAAGGAGGACAGGGAATTGCTACCCTCACCTCTGACCCCAAGCCTCTTCTCCCATTCCAGCTCTGCCCTTCGCTTGCTGTGCGACTCTGAGCAAGGCTCTCTGTTATTTGAGCTTCCAATTAAATCACTAAGTCCCCACCATTCTTCAGCTGAAACCCACCCACTTTCTTCCACCTCCAGACCCCCACCATCGCTGACCTGGACACTGTCTCGCCTTCCCCTGGTCTCTGGCTGCCATGGCAGCCCCAGATCGTCCCTTCTCCTCACAGAAGCCTGAGGGAGCTTTAAAAAATGTTAAACAGGTCCTATCCCTCCTCTGCCCACAGCTCTCCAGGGTCCCAAAACACTGGCATAAAAGCCTAAGTCCCTCCAGCCCACAAGGCCCTGTACGACCTGTCCCTTCTTCCCCTTTCTGCCGTTGTCTCCTCCCTCTGTCACCCTCACTCACTCTGCTTCAGCCACATGGGCCTCCTCGCCGTTCCTCCACCGTGCCTAGCACGGTCCTGTCTCAGGACCTTTGCACATACTCTTCCCTCTGACCAGAACTCTCCCCCCTTCTCTTCTAGTGAATTCTGTCATCTGCCAGGTCTCGGAACAGATGTTGCCTCCTCAGTGAAGCCTTCCTTGACTACCCTGTCTCAAAGCCCGCCCAGCTCCTTATAACCCTGTACACAATCGTAACTAACTCCTACTTTGTGCACTGATATTTTAATTTTCTGTCTCTTCTACTGGGACACCGGCCCCAAGAGGAAAGGGATCTTTGTCTGCCGGGGTCACTGCTGTGTCCCAAGCACGAGAACAGGAGACATAATGGGTGTTCACTGAATGCTGACTGAATGAAGAATGAAAAATAAAAGCAACTCCTGATACTCCTCAGGGATATGAGGAGATCCTCTGTCCTTGGGGACCCTGAGACCTCAACACACCGAGACTGGGAGGGACAACTCCCGCTGTCCCCAGCATGCCTGAGGCAGCTACCAGGGGGTTGCAGAAGGTCGTAAGGAGCTGTCTCTTACCCTGAGGCTCAACTCTCCTTGGAGAGCCACAGAGCACTGGCCAAGACATTTAGGCCCAAACCATTTCCCTAATGGGGAAACCAAGGGCCAGGGAGGGCAAGCCACTGGCCCAAGGTCACACAGCACACCCAATTTCAACCCTGGGTATGTGTGATTTATTGTAGAATTATGCTGATAGAAGGTTTTAGAGTTCCACTATGGGCGACAGGCCTGGACAGACGGACGGATGGACAGCAGAGCAGACAACAGCACATTGGCTTGGAGGCCTCATTCTGGCCTGAAAGACATGGACTCGCAGCCTCAGAGTCCACAGCTTCTTGTACTGCTTCTAGCTTCTCCCCTTGATGGCTGGGTCTGGGGAGCTTCTGGAAAGGTGCTAAGTCTTGGGGGTGGGTGCTGCAGGGTGTCCACTCCCTCCCGGGGTCAGGCGGCACAGAAACAGCCAAGGTCCCACAGCGGCTCAGACCCTGAGCCTCCTGCCTCCTGGTCGGTTGAGCTGGGTGCTCCGCAGGACCCCTCCGGCCCCCTAGACCTCGCTGCACTCATGACTTCCCATCGCAGGCCCTGGGGTCACAGGAGTCCCTGTGATGCCATCACAAGGTCTCCAGGTCCAGCTAACTCACTGCCAATCTTTCGAGACAGCGGCCGCCCTTGGCGCCCTCCCCAGCTGTGGAAACTCGCACGTTCCAACCCTGAATCGTATCTGGGGAGTCTCAGCCGCACTTTCAAGTTCAAGGCTCAGGAATGGCTTTCTCGCCGTTGTCTGGTCTCGGTTTCCCCATTTCTGAGTGCCTTTCCCATTTTCAAATGCCCAGGGCAGGGTCGCTGCCACTGCCAGCCATGCCTGACACCCTAGCACCGATGCCAAGTGTCCACACATCTGAGAGGCCCCCTGCTGCCCGCCGCCCCCTCCTGCCTCCAGGATGGCCTCCTGAGCCCCCACTCGGGTGCCGGTGGGCACCTCCCCACTCACCATCCACCACATTTTGGCCGTCATGTCGTAGCAGAGCTGCCATTTGACCGAGGTCTCTCCTGGTTTGCTGGACACCGAGGCCCCGGGCACCTCCATGCTTGGACAGAGGGGGAGGGCGGCCCCGAGTCGGCTTATTCAGATAAAAGTGAGGGCTGTGCCAGCTGCCTGAGGTGCAGGGGCCCAACATCCATGGCCCTGGGCACGGGGGCTGTCTTCTGGGAGTCAGAAGAGGGTGCCTGGGACGTTCAGAGCTGGAGATCATAGACGAGAGGGAGGGAGGGAGAGAGGGGGAGAGAGAGAGAGAGAGAGGGAGAGAGGCGGAGGAATGGAGACACGTTAATCTGAGACACACCAGCACCAGGCCACCGGTCTCATGCAAGTGGCCACCCACAGCCCGAGGAGGCTGTCGAAGGCCGTGTGTGTGCGTGTGTGCGTGCATGTGTGTGTGTGCGCGCGCATCGGCAGTCAGTGTGATCATACCGGAGTGTGGATTTGTGAATGAGGCTCGGATTGGAAATACCCCTCACTCCAGCCCCGGAAGGAGTGTGGCTTGTCCCATCTACCCCCACCCCCACCTCCGCCTGTTTGCCTCCCCATCAATTCCATCGAAAAAGAAAGCCTGGGGCCTCCACCCACCCAGCACTCTGTCCTAGAAGCCATTGGGCATGGCACCCTGAGGCCTTGTTAGCTCCGGGCGGGGCCCTGAAGCCATGGGGCAGCGAACAGGGTTTGAGAGTTGGGAAAAGCACTCTGAGTGTGCGAAGAGAGTCGGGGGCAAGGGCCCTGGGTTTGGAAAGAGATGGGGCGCTGTGTTCTGGCTGTGTGATCTTGGATATGTCTCTGTGCCTCTCTGTGCTTCATTCTACCTTGCCTACCTTAAAAATGGAAGAGAATCACTGAGAACAGTGCAGGGGTGGGGGTGGGGTGATGAGACAAAATACAAAGCTCATAGAAGGGGATGTAATTGTCATGATTTCATTCTCTCTCTCTTTCTTTCTCTTTTTCTTTCTTTTCCTCACCCGAGGACATTTTTTTATTGCTTTTAGAGAGAGGAAGGCAGGGAGAGAAATATTGATGCGAAAGAGAAGCATCAATAGGTTGCCTTCCATGCATACCCAGACCATACACACATGGTCAAGGGAACGAACCCGCAACCCAGGCATGTGCCCTGACTGGGAATCGAACCTGCAACCTTTCAGTTACAGGACGATGCTCCAACCGACTGAGTCACACTGACCAGGGCTCATTGTCTTTCTTTCCTTCTCCTAACCCCTGAGCAGAGGCAAGCCAGGGGGATTCTTCTATTATTTTTTAAAAGTTTTTGGTTGATTTTAGAGAGAGAGAAGAAGGGAGGGTAGAGAGAAATATCAATTTGTTGTTCCACTTATTGGTGCATTCATTGATTGCTTCTTGTTGCCCTGACTGAAGATCGAACCCGAAACCTTGACGTATTCAGACTACGCTCTAACCAACTGAGCTACTCAGCCAGGGCTGGGATTCTTTTGTTTCCACGATCTAATCATCACTGTGTAGACATGGAGCCCTGAGGGTGTGTCCAAGCTAGATGTGAAGGGGCTGGCCACTGCTCTGTGTGTGTTGCATGTCCTGGCCCCACATGGCAGCGGGAGGGACTGAGTATAGACAGCAGGAAGGACTTCCAGTGAGGGGATGCCCATAAACTCTGAAAGGCTAGAAAGCATTCGGCCCCTGTTTTCCCATGTGGCCCTGCAGGCTATGGATCAGGAGTGGACGGCGGGAATGGGGGGTGTTGAGCAGCAGGTGCTGGGCATAAACGGGGACCCAGGCTGATCCCTGCGGAACCGGGAATGAGGACAGAGGGGCATGTGGGAATGCGGCTGGCTCAGGCTTGCCCCTTCTCCTGTCCCACCACAGCCCGAAGGAGTCTTCCGGGAACACGGTTCTGACTAGTTCCCTCCTCTGCTCGGTCACCAGTGTCTCCAGGTTAACGGCCCCACGGGGACTGGGGCTGGCATCCCCTCATCCCCTCTGCCTGGTACCCCCTTCCTCCCCCGTCACCTATGCGTCACCTATGCATCCTTTAAAACCCAGATCAGCAATCCCCACCCACCCCCAGAGTAAGAAAGAGTCAGACAGAGAGAAAGGGAAACAGGCGCAGAGACAAAGAAAGAGACAGATGAGACGGACAGAGCGATAGAGACAGTGAGAGTTAGAGACACCCAGCCACGCCCGTCCATCCTGGGTGACACACTCCCGCCCAGAGGCCTGGGTTGTCAGCCATACTTTCCTTGAAAAAAGATGCCTGCATGACGGCTCCCTCCCAGCCCCAGGCCCCACCCTGGGCACACGAGGCGCCCGGAGGACAGGCCCCAGGTCTGAGCCCTCAGCGGGACTCCCGACCACACAGGACGGGACTGTGCCCACAACAGGCTCCAACGATCACTAACAAAGGGCAAGCGTGCGGATTGGATTGGGTCATTTGAATCATCATTATCAACAGCAGCCATTGGGCAACCACCTACTGTGTGCCAGGTGCACAATCACATACCCAGCCCTCCCAAGATCCATATGAGGTCAATACTTCAATGGTTTCTATTTTACAGATAGGGAAACTGAGGCTCGGAGACGTTTAGTGAGGAGCCCAGGGACACGCAGTGAGCAGAATTCACCCCTTGGACGCAGGGGGCTGAGTGTTCACCCACTCCCTGCCACGCCCCCTCCAGGTCTCCGATCGGATGTGGCCTTCCTACGGAAGCCTGCTCTGACCCCCTGTTTAAAGCTGCCCACCCTCCGCTGGTACATTCACCTCCTCTACCTTTATTTGTCTTTGTTACTACTGTTCATTTCTCATCTGTGACCCCAAGGGAGTGTCTATCTTATTCACTGCTTTGGCCTCTGTACCCAGAACAGGAACAGCACCTGGCACAGAGTAGGTGCTCAGTAATGTATCTGCTGAATGAATGAGCAAATGAATGAATAGCGGGTCTAGGGTTTTGCAAACATTGGCATTTCCTGCTGACTTTCACAAAAGGCATTTACATCTTGGCATAAAAGATGCAGGTCTGGTAAGGGGGGTGGAGAGGGGCAAGAAGCCAGGCATTGCTCCCAAGGCCAGAGTAGGGCCACGCCTCGGCCATCTCGCCCAGCTGAGGCCAGCAGAGCCCAGCCCAGCGGACGCGGTTCGCCCACATGGAGGCCCCCGCCCCGTAACTATAATTTGCCTCAGTACCTTGTGGTCTAGGAGACAATTACCCCACAGATGTGCGGTTGGAGTGAGGCATTCAGATGGCGGGTCAGAGCCTGGGCCTTGGCGGAAGGCAGATGTGGGAGGCAGCCTTCAAACGGGAAAGGAGGGAGGAAGAGGGAGAGAAAGAGAGAGGGAGAGGGAGAGAGAACTACCCCGAGAGAGGTAGAGACAAGGGAGAAAGATACTGAGAGACAGAGAAAGCAGTGGGGGTGGGGGGGCAGAAACAGGAAGGGGGGAAGAGAGAGAGAGAAGGCAGAGACACACAGAAACAGAAAAATAGAGAAACTAAACACAGATAAAAGCAGACAAGTAGAAACAGAGAGAAAGGGAAGGAGAATGGGAGGGAGAGGGAAGGAGGGAAAGAGACATACATTAAAAGAGAGAAACAGCTATAGACAGAGAAGTGCGCACAGAGATAAAGACAGACGAGCACGACGGGACAGAGATGTAAAGAAGGTGCGAGGGAGACAGAGGGGAGAGAGGCACACAGAGCAAGCAGAGGGGGGACAGAGGCAAGGAGAGCCGGCGAGCCGGCGTGAAACGGGTAAGACAGAGACACACAGCGAGACCGAACAGGGAAGACCGAGGCACCCAGCCACACCCCTTCCAATCATGCAGGTTGGGGGCTTCTGGGTCACACCCTCTGTGCTCCCACCCTGAGAGGCCTAGTTTATCAGCGACATTCTCCACTCGAGGAAACTGAGACCCCTGAGGTACAGCCCAATGCCCAAACCTTCAGCAGCAGCGGAGCGGGGCCAGGGCCTGGATCTCTGTGAGGGCTCCCCAGCTCCTCCCCCCGTTCCCATCCCCCAACACTAGGGGCGGAGGGCCCGGTCCACCTGTCCACCAGGTTCAAAGTGATGACGTTAGACACGGAAGCCTCTCTCAGCTGTCTGTTCCTCACAGAGCACCATTTTGTCTGTGTCCGGGTTTTACTGAACGTTTTTCTTTCGACTGAACCCTTAATATAAAGAGACTTGGATGTATTTCAAGAGAAAAGGACAACTACAGGCTGCCACGAGCCAAGGTCAGTTGTAAAGTTAAATGCAGTAAAAACCTCAATCTTATTTAATTCTCCCCAGAGATCAAACTAGAAGCCTTCTCCCTTTGTTAAAAAGATACTCAAGAATTAGAGAGGTGCCACAGGCAGGTTAAGAAACCCCAAGTGCTGTGGGACAAGATCAAAAGATCTAACATACATGTAATGAGAATCCCGGAATGAGAAGACAGAGAAGAGAGCAGAATATTTTAAGAGAGAATGGCCAACAATTTTCCAAAATTAAAGACATCAAGTCACAGATTCAAGAACTTCAGGAAATGCCTATCAGAAAAATATTGCCCCAAACACATTCCCAGACACATAATATTCAAAATGCAGAAAATTAAAGAGAAAGAAAAAAAATTGAAAGCAGCCAGGGCGGGGAGGGGGGAGACTTTGCGCAGAGGAGCAGAGACAAGAATAACAGCAGACTCATCATCAGAAACTGTGCAGACAAGGAGACAATGGAGCGATACGCTCAAAGTGCTGGCAGGAAGACTCTCAGCCCAGACTTTGGTACCTAGTGAAAGTGTCATTTGAAAATGAAGGGGAAATGAAGGCTATTTCAGCAAACAAAAGCTGAAAAATTTCATGATTAGCAAGACATCCACTTTATTTATTTATTTTTTATTTTTTAAAACTGAATTTAGAGAGAGAGGATGGGAGAGAGAGAGGGAGAGAGAGACATTGATTTTTTTGTTCCAGTTATTGATGTATTCATTGGTTGATTCTTGTATGTGCTCTGACCAGGGATCGAACCAGGGAAAGATACCTTTTCACAAGTAAAAGAATGGGGGAAATATACCAAGAAAACACTAATTTAAAAAAATGCTGGAGTGGATACATTAAAGTCAGACAAAGCATTTGTATGTCAACTGTAACTGAAAAATTAAAAGAATCAGACCGAGCAGACATGACAGCAAGGGGCATTCGACGAGAGGGGGGTCAGTTCACTGGCCGTGAGTGCGTGCGCACCTAACCCCATACTGTCCCGTAAGCAACATA
Source organism: Trachops cirrhosus (assembly GCA_028533065.1). Lineage (NCBI taxonomy): Eukaryota > Metazoa > Chordata > Mammalia > Chiroptera > Phyllostomidae > Trachops > Trachops cirrhosus. Next base: position 36,619,883 of record CM052545.1, on the reverse strand, counting down.
CAGTCGAAATACACAAAGCTGACACTGATAGAGCTTAAAGGAGAAACTGGAAAGTCAGATTTTCCATGATGATTTCAACACTATATTCTCAGAAACTGATGGGAGAAATAGACAGAAAACCTGCAAGGACAGAGCAGACTGAGCAACTCTACGGACCGACTTGAAGTGACAGTTGTGGATTCTCCATCCGACAGCACTAGAGAGTGTGCATTTCTTAAGTTGACCATGGAACACCCACGAGATAGACCACACTCTTTAGTCACATTCACCCAGAAAGGCCGTAACATAAACCTCATTACATTTTTAAAAATTCAAGTCCAAATTATGTTCTCTGAACATAAAAAGTCAAATGAGACATTCATTACAAAAAGATCCATGAAGAAAATCTCCAAATATTTGGAAATTAAACAACAAACTTCTTAATAACCTAGATCAAAGAAGAAATCTGTAAGAGATCTGAGAAAATTCTTTTTTTCCTGAGAAAATACTTTTAATTCAATGAAAATGAAAATGACAACACATTAAACTTTGGGAGATGCAGCTAAAGCAGTGCTTAGGAGAAAAATTACAGCTTTTAGTTTTATATATGTCATATAAATGCTTATATTACAGCACTTTATATTATTTGTATGGAATATAATACACATGCTTATATGATAAATTACGTGAATGTACTTTAATGCTACTGAGCCATACACCTAAAAATGGTTAAAATGGTAAGTTTTATGTTTCATGTATTTTATCATAATTGACAAAAACATAACAGAAAGGGGATGTGAACAGACCATGAGAGTGACATTACCACCTTTACCGAATTCTGTCGGTTAGGACCGTGACAGCCCTGCCCACACCAAGCTGAGGGCCGACGCGAGGCCGGTGCCAGGCAGGCGACCTGGCAGCCGCAGCCCCCAGCGCTCTGCTCCGCACCGCAGACCTTCCCAGCTCGGGACCGTCTCTCCGACCCCCAGGCCCCACACGTTCTGCCCCGCAGGTTTCCATCCTCCTGCAACTGCATGACTTGACTCTCGCTCACACCCTTCCTGTAGCCGGGAGCGACCTCCTCTGACCCTAGACCTTCATCCTCACCCTTCCAGTCCCCACCCAATGCCACCTTCCCCTGGAAACCTTCCACGACCAGCAGTGGACTCTGTCATGTGGCCTGGGTTCACTCAGGTAAATCCCTCCCCTTCTTTGAGGCTTAAATTTCCCATCTGTACAGTGGGTCCAATTATGCCCTCTTTGCAGGTTTGGTGTGAGATTTCATGTGTTGTCAGATGTCTCCAAGCCGGACATCTGGGCATGAGACATTTCTTTACTCATTCATTCATCAGACTTTTACTGAGCATGTGCTGTATGCTAATTCTGTACTGAGCTCTGGGAACAGAGCAGGACCAAGGCAGACCCCAATCCAGCCCTCAGGGAGTCCACAGTATACTGGAGGAGATGGACATCAGGTAAGTAACTATATATTTAATGTTTAAATGACAAAGGTGACAGGTTCTGGGGGAATTCTGAGAAGCCCCAGCCTTATCTAAAGCACACCCTTACTTACCTAGAAGCCAGCACAAACCTCTTCTCGCCTGCAACATGTTCTCCACACAGCAGCTGGGGGAGACTTAAAAATGCAGGTGTGACTGAGCTCTACCCTCCCATGGCTCTCTGTTGCCTTTGGGATAGAGATCTACATCCTCTGGGGCCTCTGATGCCTTCATAGCTCACCCCTACGAAATTCTTCCACTGCCACCCCTCATCCAGGATGCCCACGTGACTGAGAAGTAGGTGAGAACAAGTATGCAGGTGAGCATCTGGGGGAAGAGGGTTCCAGACAAAGGGCACAGCCCATGCAAAGGCCCTTGGGCAGTACCATGCCTGGCACGTTGGAGGAACAGCAAGGAGGCCCATAAGGCTGGAGCAGAGTGAGTGAGGAGGAGAAGAGGAGATGAGGGCTGACATGGGAGTGAGGTCGTGCAGGGCGTTGTGGAGAGAGCGCAGGCCTTGGGTTTTTATCCCCAGGGAGGCGGGAGCTCGGGAGGGCTATAGGCAGAGGGGCCGAAGATGTTGTTCACACGCGCCCTCTGGTGGTTGCTTCGGGGAGAACAAACCAAAGTGGATGCAAGGAGGGAAGCCTGGGGACCAGAACAGAGAACTGCACAGGCGTAGATGGGAGATGATGGGGCTAGACCAGGTGGTGGCAGAGGAGTGGGGAGAAGGGAGCAGATCCAGGACAGAATTTTGAAAGCAGAGGCAACAGGACTTGCTAATAGATTTGATATGGAGTGAGCAAGGAAGAAAGGTACTGTTTAACCCCAGCATCTGGAAGGATGGGACTGGCATCTGCTGAGAGGAAGACCATATGGAGGAGCAGGCTTGGGAACCAGTTTCGACCTGCGTAACATCTGCTTGGAGATGTCAGATGGGTTCATGGATTTAAGACTGGGCTCATTGGAGTCTTTGATGGGGGGTGGGGGCAGACAGGCAGAGAAAGATTAGGCCCTTGTCCCCGTGGGCGGGCTGAGGGCCTGGCGTTCCTTCTGAACCCCGTTCCCAGGACCACATACACACCCATCCACCCACCCATACAGCATTCTTTGGTCCGGACCCTGGAGCTGTCCGCGACCCCCGGTGCTGAAACTCCAGCTCTCTGATGCAACCTGGCGCCCCAAGCTGGTGGGAGCAAGCGCTCAAAAGGCATGCCTGGACTTCACCCAAGCTGGCAAAGCTATTCAATGCCATTAGTTTGCGCTGGTTTGTATGTCTCGCACACCCCAACCTACATTGCACAGACCTCGTCAAAGAGAGGCAAGTATGTGTCACTCTAGGTTGATTCCAAACTCCAACTTACAGTTTACTTCTCCTTTAAGGACCACTGTGTGCGTCACTCCTGACTTCACAATCACCCAGGCTCTGAAGCCTAGCCCACCTTCAGACTGTGAATTGGCTGATGGACTCATAAATATGTAGATCACCCTCACATCCAACTTGCTCTGGTAGGCTGGGAAGAAGGGGCCAAAGAGGAGCCAGGTGGGAGGGGTCAGGGCTCTGGGGATGTGGTCAGGGAACTTTGTGCTTGTTGTTTCTTGCTGTGTCTACAATATCTACCACAGGGCCTGGCACAGGGCATGCACTCATTAAATGTTCCTTGCCCTTTGAATCCAATAGGAGCGATGTCTAGGAGTTCACTTTTCTAATTTGGGAGTGTTCCTGTTTTGCCTTATCAAATATAATGACAAAGCTGTTATCTGTGAGCATCAATTAATCTCCTGGGTCGTTTAAACATCCTGGACAGTGCATGCTATCATGAGCCCCATTTTACAGACGAGGAAACTGAGACTTGGAGAAAGACCGAGGTTGCTCAAGGCCAATGCAAACCTTGAATTGCTCAGCAAATATTGAGAACCCAGAGGTGAGCATGTATGTCAGTCTCTGTGCTCCCAGCCCTCGTGTTCCATTTCAGTCTCAGTTAACCACCACGGGTCCTGCTTCCGTCTTCTGTGCAGCCTTGAGGCCCACCAGGCTGAAGGCCCCTGTTCTCTGACTAGGACCCAGATAATTCCTACCCCTATACCTGGGCCAGTGCTGTTCCCTGTGCCTGAAAGGTAACGTGTGCCTCCATCCCAGTTTAGCATCTCAGAACTCCAGGTGTTGGGGCTTGGGGGGCAGGCAGGAGAGTGTTCAGACCACATTTAATCTGGAGAGAGGATGGGAGGGAAGGGAGGTGGGGCTGGCTTTAGGAAATGAGCTAAGAAATTTGCATAGGGTAGCTTTTGTGTCCCAAGAGAGAGCCCGGAGGTCCCCTCACCACCTCAGCCAGTCGAGAAGCAGGTGGCACATGCCTAGTACTCACTAAATGTGCCTGAAGCATTTCAAATGATGGCTCCAATACGAATAAATGTGTGGGTCTCTGCTGGCCCCTGCTGGTGGTCAGGGACAACGCCTCTGGAAAGTACATTTTTTACTTTTCAAAGGGATTATTTGGACACTTTGGAAGCTTTATAACTATCAACTCCCACAACAACCCTCAGAAGCGTGTGCCCTATTAGCCCTGTTTCCCAGAAGGCGCATGGGGAGTGGGCAGGGCCTGAGCCTCAGCGGCATCAGCCACTGGCCTGATGAACGTCATAAACAGGATTCGCACCCTGGGCAGTCGGCCTCCAGATTCAACCACTGTACTTTCAGGACATTTAGTAAGTAGCTACTACGTGCGGGACTCTAGGGAATAGAAAAGTAAGTAAGGCCTGGCAGGCACTGATGACAGGCCATTTTAGTTACTACAGCTTCATCATGTGTCAGTGTTGTATGGGGTGGTGGAGCACAGAGGCCCTCAGCCGATCTCTGTGCTTCCGCATCTGTGAACTAGATCCTACCTGCTAGGACTGCTGTGGCGATTAAATGAATAAGACTCACTGGACACTGTGCCTGGCACACAGTAGGTGCTTAATAAACAGCTATTAATTTCAGCCCATTCCAGTTTTGTTTTCCTTATCATTCAATCATCCTTGTGAATTTGAGAAACACTTTGCCCAGTTCTGTGGAAACTACTGTAGGGATCTGAAGTGGGCAGAAGTTCAAGGTTCATCTGGAAGAGAATAGACCCTTTAAAATCGTGAGCAGCCCTGGGTGCCATCACCATTCAGTTCACTGCTTTTTCTTTTAGGTCTTTCAACAAAATGGCGCCACATTCTCTAGGTTTTCCTGAGGTTTATTTCAGGGACTTTGTAGTTTTTGTCATTGTAATTGATGAGGTTTTGCTGATGTGTTGGTTATCACTGCTATGTAATGAATTACCTTAAAACTTAGTGCTTGAAACATTTATCTCACAGGGTCAGGAATCTGGGGGCACCTGGCTTGGTTCCCTTCTTCAGGGTCTCTCACAGGTTTTCTCAAGGTGTCAGCTGGGCTGGGGTCTCATCTGAAGGCCTGATTGGGGAAGGGCCCACCTCCAAGCTCGTTGGCCGGACTCCGTTCCTGGCTGGCTCTAGCCCTTGCCTCACGGGGCTCTCCGTAGGACAGTGGGGGCGTTGTGTTAAATGTAGGCACTTCCCCCAAAGAGTTCTCATGCCTGCTTTTTAAACTTATCTTTTGAAAACGTAGTTAAAATAAATTCTTAATTTCCTGAATAATACCAGAATATATTCGCCCTGTAAAGACTGCAGCTAAGGCTCAACTCAGCTTCATCCTGGCCCCCAGGTCCTCACTCCCCAAAGCCACCACCTTCATCATTGTGGTAAATATACTTCTGGTCCTTTCTTTTATTCTTTTTTTTTTAAGGTTTATTTTGTTCTTATTTGAGACAGAGGGGAAGGGAGAGGGAGAGGAAAGAATCGATGTGAGAGAGAAACACCAATCAGCTGCCTCCGGCACGCATCTGAACTGGGGATCCAGCTCGCAGCCCGGGCATGTGCCCTGATCACGAATCAAACGGGGGACCTATCTGTTACAGGACGACGTTCCAACCAACTGAGCCACGCCGGCCACGGCCTTCCTCTCATTCTTACAATCATATACATGGCTCCAGAGAGGATGTATGTATTTTTAAAAACCATACATGTACACACATACACATTCCTCACGGATTGTTTCCAGCTGTATTTTCCACACCTCTCTTGTTTTCCTCTAACAATGTGACCTGGAGCTGATTCATCCTCCAACAGCCACATACACGTGAATACCGGCGGGGACCACCCCCCCACCCCTCCCCACCCCCGTATTCCTGACTGTGTGTAATCCCCTGCTGTGATCTTAGGCTAAATTTAGGGACTCACTTCTAATAGACTAAGGCAGAGGGGATGGGGTGTGGCCTGGAGACAAGTCACAAAAGGCAGGGTTCGGAGGTCCACATGGAGAGGAACTGAGGCCTCTTGCCAACAGCCGCATGAGGGAACCAGCTAGAAGGGTCTCCTTCACCCCCCGTCGAGACTTCAGACGAGGCAGCCCTGGCTGATGTCCTGACCGTGACTGCATGAGAAACCCCAGCCATTACTATCAGCTGCCATTCCTGGATGCCTGACCTACAGAAACTGTAAGATAATGAGTGTGCATTGTTTTAATCTGTTAAAGTTGGGGGTGGGGAGATAATTGGACGTGCAGCAATAGCAAACTGCTGCGCCCTGCCCTGGAGGTCACTTAGCCTGTCCCGCTGGACGACACCCTCACCACAGCTGGCCAAGCTCATCCCTGCCCCCTGAGAGGTAGAACGGCTATATTGTGAGGATGCACGTCCTAAATGTTTAACAACTTTGAGTTAAATTTAAAGGCTTAAACTGAATGATTGCAAAACATAACTGAACTCTAATCTTACATTTGAACCCCAGCTACTGCACAGTATAGGGGTGTGGGACAGCGCAGCAGGAAAGAGACCAGCCTGAGAGCCCAGGTTCGACCCCTGTGGTGTGGCCTCAGGGGGGCCACTGCACCTCGGTGGGCCCGGTGCACTCACTCAGCAATTCGAGCTAATAACAGAACATCCTTGCTGGGCGGTGGCAGGCTCCGTGAGTCAAGTCGCATAAAACACCTAGGCCGGCACTGCTTGCGAGGGCTTTCTGCAGTGATGGACATGTGGACATGGAGCCCTTAAAGTGTGGCTCAGTAGGACTGAGGAAGTGAATATATACTTAAAACTGATTTATTTATTTTTAATTTTTACTGACTTTTAAAGAGATGAAGGGGGAGAGAGAGAGAAACACTGATGTGAGAGAGAAACACCGATTGGTTGCCTCCCAACTGGGAACTGAATCTGCAACCTAGGTGATCGAACCTGCAACCTTTTTGGTTTACAGGATGATGCTCCAACAAACTGAGCCACACCGGCCAGGGCTAATTAAAACTGATTTAAATTTATTTATTTTTTTTTAAAGATTTTATTTATTCATTTTCAGAGGGGAAGGGAAGGAGAGAGGGAGAGAAATATCAATGTATGGTTGCTTCCTGTGCATTCCCTGCTGGGAACTGGCCTGCAACCCAGGCACGTGCCCTGACTGGGAATTGAACCGTGATGTCTTGGTTCACAGGCCCGCACTTAATCCACTAAGCTACACCAGCCAGGCTGATTTAAATTTAAATAGCCACAAATATCTAGTGCCCACTGTATTAGATGACACAGGCTTGAAACAATGCTTGGCAAACAGTAAGTGCTTAATAAATGCTTGGTAGAAATAGTATCCTGCCAAATTATCCTCCAGAGAGTCGATTTACACCTCACCAGCCTGGAGGTCACCCTGGGTACCCGCCTCACACCTCAATCTGATCATGCCCCTCCCCTGCTCAAAGCCCTTCTGTTGTTCCCCATCGTCTGGGTGATGTCCCAGATTTGCTGATCTCATTGTGGTCATAACTTTCATCGTACTCCGGAATTACTTGACTGAGGCCTCAGGAGGGACAAAGTCTAGCACACAGTAGGTGCTTCATCATGAAAGGACCCCTGTAATCTGGCCTCTGTTATCTCTGCGTCTGTTTTATTTATTTATTTATTTATTCATTCATTCATTCATTCATTCATTCATTCATTCTTAGAGAGGGGGAGGGAGAAAGAGGGGAAACAGCAATGTGTGGTTGCCTCTTGAACACCCCCTACTGGAGACCGGCCCACAACCCAGCCCTGTACCCTAGACCGGAAGTTGAACCGGGGACCCTTTGGTTCTCAGGCTGGGACCCAATCCACTGAGCCGCACCAGCCAGGACATGCATCCGTTTCTTTCCACAGTGCTACATACAGTCTTAGCCAGCTGTCCAACCACCACACCAGCTCAAGCCTCTGAGCTTTGCCCAGGCTATTTCTTCCACCCAGAAAACCCTTCTAAGCAGACTCAGACTCATCGTCCCACCTCATAGCCCAGCTGGTGCTTGTTCTCTCTGCGAGTGCTGGAGCAAGGCGCTTCATGACTCAGAGCCTTGGTTTTCTCGACCGTAAAATGGGATGAATTATTGATAAAAGACATGGTTCTGCAAAGCATGTGGCAGGATACTTAGTAGTTCATTAAACTGAGTGGTTGGCATGACTCCCATCAATTTCAAGAGGCTCAGCTTGGGTGTGACCATCTCCACTAGTCACACCCCCATCCCAGGCCCTCTCCTAGAGCTGTGTCCCCCACCCCAGGTCTCAGGATTTTTTTTTAGGAACTTTGAGGCCTCCACTGGAGTGGGGCAGGAGCCAAAGCCACATAATCTCTCTGGTCTCTCCTCCTTCGGGTTTCATCTCCTTGGGGCATGTCTTGGTCTTGGGCCACAAGTCCAATTTGGGACTTTTTCCCTCGACATTCCAATTCAAAATCTATTGTATAAGAGAGCTGGCGAAAATGTGAAATCCTGGAACCCCTGTGCCATGCTGGTGGCAATGTAAAATGAGGCAGTTGTCATGGAAAACAGTTGGGCACTTCCTCAAAGAGCTAAAGATAGAATCACCACATGACCCAGCAATTCCGCTCATAGATACCTACCCAAGAGAACTGAAACAAGTGTTTGAACAAAAACTTGTACATGAATGTTAATGGTGGAACTATTCACAACAGCCCAAAGGTAGCAACAAACTGTCCGTTGGTAGATGAATGGATACACGAGGCGTGGTCCACCCACACACTGGAACATCACTGGGCCACGAAAAGGAGTGAAGCTCTGACACTCTACGGCGTGGATGGACTTTGAACACATGGTGCTCTGGGACAGAAACCAGACAAAAAAAACCACAGCGTGTGATTCTATTCATGTGACACGTCCAGAACAGGCACATCCACAGAGACAGAGAGTGGGTTAGTGGTCGCTGGGGCTGGGGCTGGGAACGGGGAGTGACAGCTAAGAGGGAAGAGATTGCTTTGGGGGTGATGGAATGATCTTGAATTAGACAGAGATAATGGCTGCACACCCTTGTGGATGTACTTAATGTCAATGAATTGTACACTTTAAATTGGTAAAAATGGTAGGTGAGTTTCACTCCAATTTTTAAAAACGTGTATTGTGTAGAATGTCCTCTCCTGGGCTACCTCCATGAGGGCGGAGACCAAAGGCATTTGGTCACTGCTGTGCCCATGGTGGCCAGCAGACAGATATGCAGTAGGTGTTCAAGAAACATGTGTGGCCCCGGCTGGTGTGGCTCAGTGCATTGAGTGCTGGCCTGTGAACCAAAGGGTCACGTGTTCAATTTGCTGTCAGGGCACATGCCTGGGTTTCAGGCCAGGTCCCCAGTAGGGGGCGTGCGAGAAAGGCAACCACACATTGATTTTTCTCTCCCTCTTTCTCTCTCCCTTTCCCTTTCTCTAAAAATACATTTATTTTTATTTTTATTTTATTTATTTTTTTCTGGCCTTGTTAATTTATTTTCTTTTTGGCAGCAAACCCTACAAAGATGGTAGTTCTCGAACTTTAGCAGGCAAAAGACTAAAAATACATTTATTTTTATATAAAATATATAATTTAAAAAATTATTTTTTTAAAGAAAGAAAACATTTACAGACTGAATGAATAAATGAGTGTGGAGATCGGGAAACAGAGACACCTGCTCTTCCTGAGAAAGAACACTCCATTTCTTCAAATTCTGGATGAATCAGATGAAATTTTGGCTGTGGAAACTTCAGACTTGCTTCCTCGGAATATCTCCACATCTCCTAACTCTAAATCCAAATTCTTCTCTAGCCCAGGAACTCAGTGGGGCCAGATGCACTTGGTCTTTATCGATGTGAAAGGGCAAATAAGGAAGGACTCAGTCCTTTAGCAAGTAAAACTTTTATTAAATAAACTTTCAGTTTTTCCAGACCAAAGAGAGGCGTTTTGGACATAAAGATGATGCTTGCAGTTTCTCACCTGAGACACGCCACAGTGACAAGGACCTCTCCAGCCACGAAATTCATCAACCCAGAGTTTCTTCTAAGTCCTTTTCTCGTCTTTCTTGTGTGTGTGTGTGTGTGTGTGTGTGTGTGTGGCAGTTTGTTTCCAAAAGTCAGTTTGCAAGTTGCAACTTCATGAAATTACTAGTAGCAGAAATAAAGTACATTGTACAAATCATGTAGATCTTCCGTGTGGAGTATAAAAATGGTATTTACAGCCAGTAAACATGGACCAGAAGGACACACGCCACTGCACGCCAGGCCTGGCGGGAGCTTGGTGGGTGCTGGAGACACAGACGAGGCCCCCTCGGCCCCTGAGCACACGCTTGCACACGCAGACGCACGGGACACAGGCACACTAGAGAATGTCTTGGAACAATTATCAAACTCTGGAATATCGAAACAAGTTGGTCGGAAGATTTTTTTTCTTTTTTTTTTTTTTACTATGTGTTTTTCTTCTTTTTTTTTTTTTCCTGGGTCAGTCAACACATTTGGTAGAAACAAAAGGGAACGCTTTTTTCTTTTCCAAAAATTATTTTTCTTGAGCTTATTAAGTTCTCTGGCACCTCATCTGGCAATAGACCCCACTGGACGACCAGAAGAACTCGACTCTGTGCTTTAAGGTGGGTTTTCATGGTTTGGGTAGGTATACAGAGGCACCCCACAGGATCTCCCTCCCAGCCCCAGCTAGGAAACAAAAATCCACTGTTGTTCGATTTTTCCCCATTTTCTTCTCTTTTCTTCTTTGTACCTGCTCAGAAAGATCAAAATTTAAAAAAAAAAAATTCTTTGAAGAGGTATCTTCGGCAAAGGGGTGCTTGGCCAGTGCAGGTTGGGCTTGTCCAACGAGCGTGGCGGTCTTGGTTATGAGATTGTGAATTCCAGGCTGGTGATCCTAAGGCAGGGAGGATTGGCTGCCTGCCCTTGGGAGGGGGCAAGAGGAGTGGGGGCTCCCACAGACCCCATCTACCCCCGACGGAAAGCTAAGGGCTCTTGGTCACATGAGTAAGGCTATGACTGGGGGGAAAGGGCTGGGGGAGGCAGGGGGTCTCTTTTGTGCTGAGGAAGGCAGGGCCCTGGGACATGGGAGGGGGTTTGGGGGTCCCGGAAGCTGCAGCTAGGACCAGGGACACTCAAGCCGGCTGAGCCCATAGGCCCAAGAGAATTGTTGGTGGCAGCGGCCAAAAGTCCTGGAGGTATATCGGTTGGCTGATGACTCCCAGTGCTTCTCCAGCGCCCTGGTCTGACGTGACAGCCGGGGGGTGGGGAGACACCGGGCTGCCCGGCCAGCCTCAGCCCTTCTTATGTCCCTGCTGAGTGACCGGCCTAGGGTCACCTTCTCTTGGATGGAAGGAAGTCAGAAAAGTTTGGTCCCATGATCTATACTCAAAAAATATATATGTCTATAACTCTATATATATATGCATATATATATATAGGAAAAGTTGTGATTTAGTTTGGGGGAGCCACCAAGGTTGCTGGGGTGCCGAGGAAATCTCCCAGGAGGGAGTGGTGAACTCCTCAGCCCCCGACTCAGGAGCTTCCCCACCCCTGCCCCCTTCGGTAGCGTTTCACATTTTGGGGAGGGGGCTAAGGGGAGACAGGAGAGGAGAGGGAGGGCTGGTGTCCAAACTCGGTTGTAATTTACGGAAAAGTCCTGGATCAGTTGGAAGCGGGGAAACCCTCCTGGGGTGGAAGGCCCCTCACCTGGCAGAGAAGGGAGGGGCGTTAGAGAGCTCCGGGCCAGGCGCAGGCAGGCAACCTCACCTCCCACCCGCCCCTTTGCCCTGACCAGGCTGGGGTCTGGGACCCCAGCGCCCATAATCTTTTCAGAAAGAGTCCATTTTGGGGTTCAGAGGCTGACAAACAGCTTGGAATGGATTTAGTGTCACCAAGCCTGTGTCCTTATCTGGCAACTGGGACAAATATTCCTGTTAGTGTTCCCTCTCCCCTGCTGCCTGCCACTGAAGCTCCAGGGAGGCGATTTCTCCTCCCACCCACTCCCCAGTCTCTGTTCATTCGCAGCTGTGTCCCCAAGCGCTGGAAACAGTGCCTAGCACATAGTAGGTGCTCAGGAAGGATGTGCTATCCCAGCGTATTAAAAGTGTGCGGACCCCCGAGATGGTTCCAAACGTGCACTCTGAGATGCAGGACTCCGAGACTGCACACCTCAGATCTGGGGATGCGGACCCGGCAGGGTCTGAAAGGCACCGCCGTTCCCTGACCGAGCACCCACTGTGTGCCAGACCCAGGCGAGGCTCTCTGATGACGATGGCAATGGTGATTTTAAAGGGAAAAAAAAGAGATTATCGAGAACTTTACAGGTGGCGAGTTCTGGGCTCAATGGGGGAGCACTGCATTCCCTGTGTGAGTCCACCCCACTGCTTCTGGGGGAGGTGACTTTTATGAGCCCATTTCACAGATGAGTGTCGTGGAAGCTTAAGATCAATAGTTTTCCTCATTGGCCCCTTAGGCTCACTATTTGTTCCCCAAAGAATGTGATTAGTTGATACAGTGGTTCACTCTGTCAGAAAACTCTTGGGGATTTGTTTGGGGGGATGTTTTCTCTGGCATGCCAGTGGGCAGGGTAAAATCTCACTTTTCTTTCAACCCACTGGGTATGAATTATACCAAATAAGGGAGCTGCCGGGTAAGGGGGTGGCTCATCTGGGAGAGCCAGAGGATAGGACAGAAGCCCTTCCACACACGCCCCACCCAAGACCGAACCTGGCCCCTCAGGTAAATTTCTATTCATCCTTCAAAGTTTTCCTCGGGAAGGCTTCCCTAACCACCCTTGGTGAGCACTGGCTTCCCCGCCTCACTATGCCAACCCCTCTGTCCAGTCCAGCACAGGGAGTGACGGTGTCTTTACCTGGCTCTGTCCCCACGCATCCAACCTGGGGGCTCCTGTATGTAGCCTCTTGAAGCAACCTCACCCCTCCTCAAGCCCTCCCTCGACCAGGACTGGAGATGGTTTGGAAAATCAGGAGGGACCGGCCACAACACCGGGCAGGGCAGGGTTGGGGCCGCCTGGCGGCTCACCTGGCGGCTCACCTGGGCCAAGCCCACAGCCTTGGGGTGGCTGTGGGCGTGGTCAGTAGGGGTGTCCCGGGTCTTTGGGCCGCTTCAGCTGCACTTTCAGTCTCTTCATGCCGATCTGAAAGCCATTCATGGCCTGGATGGCAGTCTGCGCGCTGGCCGGGTTGTCAAAGCTCACGAATCCTGCAGAGACCGGGGTGGACCCGCGATGGTGGGCAATGTGGGCGTCTTCCACTCGGCTTCCCAGCTTGGGGTCCTAGGGGCGGGGCGTGTGCTTGCCGGGGGCAGACAGCCCCTGGAGGTGGCAGGGCTTGCCAGAGGACACACAGCAGTCCTGGCCTGGTTCTGACACCCCTGGGTTTGCAGGCATCTGGGGACAGGGCACCTACGCCTAAACTGGGGTGTGCTCTGCTAAGACTTCCCATGTGGACCTGGGGACAGGTGGGACCTCTGGGGTCCCGGGAGGTCCATGTTCTCTCTCCTACCAGGTTGCCTGCCTCCTTCTAGGCCCTGACCTTTGCCTCCTCCGAGACCCCTATCCATGTGGGATCTTGTCCATCTGACACTCTCTGCGTATCTTTCTCTTCTGTCTCCTTTTCCATCTCTCCCACCCTCCCTCTCTTTCTTTTCTCTGTGTCCCTGTCTCTGTCTCTCTCTATGTCTTTCTCAGCCTTCTACTCCCAGTCTCCCCTGAGATCATCTGAAACACTTAAGCCTCCCCCTCCTTAAACTGCCACCAGCCCAAACCCCCTTTACCTGCCACCTCAAGGCCACCTGGCCCTACTCCTGCCCCTTACCTCTTGGTCCCCACAGGCTCCACAGGGGACTGTGTGGAGGCCACAGAGGCCAGGGGCCCTCCAGGGGGAGGGGACTACATGTGCAAGCACTCAGAGGTGGGGTCACCTGAGCTCTGTGACCAAGAGGCCAAGTGGGTGAAAGGTCAAGCAGAGAGATAAGTGGGGACAGGGTTGAAAGGTCTTGCTGAGACCCATGGGGAGCCGTGGGGGAATTTAGAGCTGGGGGGATTGATGTCATCATATTTATCTCCTCTAATCCCCCCTTTATATAGATGAGCAAACTGAGGCTCACAGAATGCGTATGACCCATTGATTGTTGAACGTGATTGAGTAGGTTTTCCTCCAGAAATATCCTCTCCCTTCTGGAAGCAGGATACAGGAGAGGGGGCCTGGAAACTGGCAGGAGTCCCTTACTTGCTGTGAGACGTCAAGTGTGTCACTTGGCCATTCCATTCCTCTCTTCCCTCCCTCAGCAAATTGGGGCATGTCTTCCCTTTTATGGTTGGATATTAAGTACATACAGAAGGCACTTAATAAATAGTCAAGAGTTAGCCCTTCAAAGAAGACAGGGTGGGTTAACAGATTTTGTACTCAAACAGACTGGCTCTACTCTAGGTGCTGCCCCTTTGCTGCTGTGTGACTTTGTGTCAGTGCCTCTCTGAGCCTTAATTTCCTGTTTCCAGGGGCAAAGAAGTCCTTCCCAAGGTCCACAAGGCCCTGCATGGCCTGCCCTTGTCCCCACCTGCCCTTATTTCCTTCCTCTCTCCCCATCTCTCACTCTGTTCCAGCCACACAGGCCTCCTCGCTGTTCCTCCAACATGCATGCTCCAGCCCCAGGGCCTTTGCACATGCTGTTCCCTTTTCCTAGAACACTGTTCCTGCAGATTTCCCCATGCTGGCTTCTCATTGGTCAAGTCTATTCTTCTTCATATCATTTGTAATTCCCTGGCCTAGATCCTATGTTTCTTTATTTCCATCTCTTCCCACTAAACCTGTGTTCTCCAGTTCAGTAGCCACTAGCTACAGTGGTTATTTAAATTTAAGTTAATTAAAATTAAATAAAATTTCAAACTTAGCCCTTTGGTCACTCTGGTCACATTTCAAGTGCTTGCTAGCCACACGGGGCCGACGGCTCAGACAGCCTGGATGTGGAACAGTTCCACCATCAGAGAAAGCTCTGCAGGACAGTCCAGGAGGGCTTGTGAGGTTTTGGAGGGCAAGGGTTTGTCAGCCTCCTTCACCACAATAATCCCAGCACCAAGCACAGAGCCTGGCACACAGCAGGGACACAATATATCTATTTGTTGAATGAATGAGTGAATGAATGGGTCTTAGATAGAATGTGTGCCCTGGCAAGTGCCCGGAACACAGTAGATACTTAGGTACCTAATAAGTGCTTACTCTGATTATGAATGTGATTCTTTTAAAAGCAAAATGTGATTCTTTTGGACCAGGCCTGTCTCATGGCTGACCAACCCCTCCCCCGACCACTCCCCTGGTCCCCGTTTCCAGTGCAAGGCGGGAAGGACAGGCTGGCCAACAGGAAGGGGTGCCCTCTGCAGGTACTCACCAAAACATTTGCTCTGGTTGGTGGCCCGATCCATAAACACCTTGGAGGAGATGATATTGCCGAAGGGCAGGAACATCTGCGTCAGCTCCGTGTCTCCAAACTCCTGGGGGAGGTGGTAGATAAACAGGTTACAGCCTTCGGGACCTGCAGGTGGGGAAGAGAAAGACATAAAGCCCCCAAGGAGAGGAGGTGGACCCGCCCCCCGAGGGAGGAGCGGGTCTGGACCCACATCTGGCACCTGCAGCTGTCAAGAGAGGGATGCCCCATGACACCCAGAAAGAAGGGGTATGAAAATGGGGATAGGGAAGGCAGGGCGCCCTGAGCTTTGGTCTACATAATCCCGTACACAGATACTACAAACCTCTGGTGATCCTCAGGCCCCAGATAATTTACATAATTCAGATGATCCCTCCCCCTCCCCCTCCCCCTAAACTAATATAAATCCCAGAAAATCCCTTAGCCTCAAACTCCAGATTATTTGCAAAAGTCAGGTTAACTAGTTGACAGAGATATGAAAACTATATCTTTGCAATTATTCTCCAAGTCTAGAACTGGTTATAAAATAAAATTAAAATGCTTGTTTTTTTAAAAGTCTGGTGAACAGCCAGCCCTGCCTGGTGTAGTGCAGTGGATTGAGTATAGGCCTGTGAATCAAAGGGTTGCCGGTTCGATTCCCATTCAGGACACATGACTGGCCTGCAACCCAGGTCCCCAGGAGGGAGCGCGAGAGAGGCAACCACATATTGGTATTTCCCTCTCTTTCTCCCTTCCCCTCTCTAAAAAAATAAATAAATAAAATCTTTTTTTTTTTAAATTCCGGTGATCACAAAATACAAGAGAAGTGATTCTCTGGCTCCAAACACCAAATAACCAGGCTTATTTTCCAAAAGCCTTGGGTAATCCTTCTAACTGTGGATAATTTTCAAAACTCAGATGATGTAAAAATAAAATAAAGTAAAATAAAAAGGGGATTCCCCAGTCCTAAATCCCAGATATCCTGAAACCAGAGATCATTTTCAAATGGTGGACTATACCAACTAGAAATGTATTTTTTAAAGCATGGCTAACCCTCAAAATCACCCCCTCCTTATATAATCCCCAGTGCATCATTTATATGCAAACTATAAATAATACCACTTAAAAACCTGATTAACTTGGGGTGGTGAACACACAATACAATATACAGATGATGTATTATAGAATTGTTTACTGGAAACCTACAGTTTTATAAACCAATGTCATCCCTATAAATTCAATAAAAATAAAATAAATCAAAAAATAAAAAATAAAAACCTGATTATCTGAATCTATGAGCATTTCCCAAAACTTCTCCCATGCTTCCCAAAATAAAGGTAATGGCCAAACCACCAAGAACTGCTCCCACCCTAGCAGTGAATATTTCCCACAGCAGAAAATACAAAATCCAAGATCACACAATCACAGCCACCCCTTACCTTTCTGATTGGGACCACAGTTGTGCTATAATGTATGTTTTTAAAATGCAAGTGTGTTCCGATGTGATTAATGTGTTACGGACCAATTTTGAGCATAACACAAATTCTGTATTGGCTTATGGGCTAACACCAGGTGAATGCAGCAAATCCAGACCCAGCTGAACCAAGCCTCATAAGAAAACAAAATAAGTGCTCACACACAAGGCTCTAACACCTACCAACTTCCTCAGTTCCCCAAATGTGTTACAAGCCACACCTGTCTCCACCTGGGGTTACAACTCTGATTTCAGACCACGCTCTTTCTACTATTTCACTGGAACTCACAAGCAGCAACCCTTTGATGCCACTCCCACGTGTAAGCTTCAGCTCTTTTCTAAGATGAAGTAAGTGCCCTATTTATTGTAGTATCCACGTATTTCTTAGACATCTAACATTGATAAAACTGCTACAGTTTTTAGCAGGGTTCTAATTTTTTTTTTTTTTCATTTGTTTGACATGGCTGCGGTCCAGGCTCCGGATTCCCTTGCCATGGGGGTGACCTGGGGCTTTTCTGGTTGGTCGCCTCTCCCCAGCTTCTGCGCCCCTACCAGTCGGATTAAAGACAGAAGGTAGTCCCCGGTGATGAGCGCCCCCTGTGTGTCAGGGACAGCTACTGCTTATTTCCCAGGGACACAGACAGCTGTTTGTGTTACAGATGGGAGAACTGAGGCATAGGGTAGTGAGGTATCTTCCTTTTGTCACAAGTCAGAACTAGGTGGATCTGAACTCCAGTTGTCCGACTCAAGAATCTAACCCTTGCATCCCTCGACTTTATTGGGGAGAACTCAGTTTACCCGAAATACCTCATCACCCCACTCCCAAACTCAAAACGAATTTCCTCTCTAAAAATTCAGAGAATCGTTCAGTTTTGGAGAGGGTTCCCCTTTGCCTACGGGGTTGAGCTAGAATGGTCCCCACTTTCCGGAGGAGGAAACTGAGGCCCGGAGAAGGAGATTCAGTTGCTCCCCCCAACACTTGGGGCTACGTCAACACCTGAACTCAGGCCTGTCTAGCCCCTGGGCCGCGTTCTTAGCCCCGGGTTCCCAGAGACCAGGTCAGGTGTAAGTCCTAGAGGTGGAGGGGGCGGTCAGAGGGCGGGGCTGGCGCCCGGGGGAGTTCGCGGCCCCCTCACCTTCTCGCTGCTGCTGCTGCTGCAGGAGGGGCGGCGGCTGTGGGACGCTGTGCGCGATGGGCGTGATGGCCGCAGTGGGGTACACGGCTGTAGAGACCCGGAGCGGAAGCGGGCGTGAGGCGGGTGAGTGCCCGGCGTGAGCGGGACGGGACTGACTCGAGGGGTAGGGGCCAGAGGTGAGGGCGGGGCCAATGCCGAGTCTTGGGAAGGGGAGGGGCGTGGTCACAACCAAGAGCCAGCCTAAGGGTGGAGCCAAAGGCAACAGGGGAAGGGGGCGGGGCCAGGATTTGAGAGGCGGGGCCATGAGTTAAGGGAGGGCCAAGGCTGGCCTTAGGAAGAGCCATAGATGGGGTGGGACCTTGGTAGAGGCAGGGCGGGACCAAAGTTGGGTTCTGAGGGGCGGGACCAGACGCTAAAAAGGGAACAATTGCTAAGAGCTGGGATTGGGCCAGGGCCAGAGTAGGAAGCTTGGCTAGAAAAAGAAAGACGTTGGGGTCCAGCCTTGGGGGCGGGGCTTCTTGTGGGGTGGGGCCATCCGAGGTGCGGGCCAACTTCCCTACCTGTGTACTGCTGGACTCCGGAGAAGGCAGGATGGAGGGTCTCAGCCATGGTTGGGCTCTGAGCTGCGGGCAGACGGAAGGGCTGAGTGGGGCAGGGGCACCAGAAGACTTCTTTCCACCCCCAATTCTTAAGAGCCGGAAGGAGAGCAACAGACATCCGCCCCAGCTTCACCCCTGTGTAAACGGTTTACAGGTATGATTCCCATTTTACAGGTGGGGAAACTAAGGCTCAAATAGATGAAGAAACTGGCACGCTCAGATAGGAAATGGCAGAAGCCTAACTGGAATCCAGGTTTCTTGGACTCCAGAGAGGCTGAAATATCACCCCCATCTCTCCCCCCATCCTGGCCCACTCACTCATTCCCGTTATTCCCTAGATTCTCCGGGACTCCAGGCCTCTGCTCCAGACCACCACTCACCCCCATCCCGTCCCCTCTCTCACTCCCCACACCTGGTTCATCAGACACCCTATGGACCCACTATGTGGTTGTGACCTGACTGCCCCCAGTGGAGGAGGTAAGCGAGGGGAGAGTTTGTCCGGGCCACTAGAGCTGGTGAATCGAGAAAATTCAGCCAAAAGATTCTGCTTGAGTGAAGAGAGGTTGCTGGAGGATGGAGTGGTGTGTTTGGGGGATGGCGGGGGCAGGGGGGGGGATGCGACTGTAAAGGGGTTGCATAAACGAATTCATTCATACAGCTGGAACGGTTCTGTATCTTGATTGTGGTAGTGGTTACATGAATCTATACCTGTGATAAAATGGTATGGAACCCCACACACACACATGTACATGTAAAGAGTGGTGAAATGTAAATAAACTCTCCTACTCCAGTGGAGTTCATTGTACATACCAATGCTAGGTCCCTGGTTTTGACAGTGTCCTATGGTTATGTAAGATGTTAGCATGGGGGAAGGTGGGTGAGCGGTACACAGGACTTCTCTGTATTATTTTGGCAATTCCCCATGAGCCTCCAGTCATTTCAAAATAAAAATAAATTCTCTTCAATGGTGGGAATAGATGGGAATAGGTGGGAATGGTGGGAAGACCATTCTCTTCAATGGTCTTCAATAGATGACTTACTTCACCTCACCAAGGTGTGGGAGGATGTTTGCCTTGAACTCATGGTATAGGGTAGGGAAAGGTAGGAGGGACCTCTGCTTTGTGAAGGCAGGGCCAAGCTCAAATCAGTGCATGGCCAGTATTGAGTGAATGAATCAGTGAATGAATGAATGGATACAGGCACTGATATTTTCCCAAACAGTAATGATTAATAACTAAGATTGATGGTGCCATTCTTGTTACTAGGTAATGTGTTAAGCATTTTACATACTAAATTCATTGTCAGTGCAACCTCCTGAGATGACTAATGTTATCTGATCCATTTCACAGATGAGCAAAGGGAAACTCAGAGACTGAAAGGAATCACCCAGGGCCACCAAACTTGAATATGAACTCAGAAACGTCTGGGCCCAAAGTTCCTATGTTTAACCTTGTTCTCTGTGCCCACAGCACATATCTGCTCAGCTGAGACTCCCTTTGTTCTGTGTCTCTGTTCTATCTATGGGCACCAAGGCATAGGAAATGATGCTTGTCCTAGAGATACCGTCCCTGCCCCCTGACGCTCTCCTAGGCCCTGAGGAACCACCTGAGTTACCTGGGTAGGGCATGAGGCCATTGGCATATACAGTCTCTAGGGCAGGGTGCCCACCAGGGAAGGGCACAACACCTGCAAAGCTGTTGGTGATGGGAGCCACAAGGCCAGGTACGGCGGCAGTGCTGAGCAGTGGGGGCGAGTGCAGTCCTGTGGAGCAGAAGAATGTCACGGGGAGCCTGGACCTGGCCCTGGCCCTGCCCACCCATCCTTGGACCTCTGGGGGACTCTCACCAGAGGCAGGGGCGATGGGCGTGGCAGGCAGCCCATTAAGGCTGACGGCGCCGATCTGCTGGATATGGCAGGGTGAGAAGGCCACGCCAGGGCTCAGGTAGCTGCCCGAAGTGGACAGGACCGTTGTCTGCTGCTGCATGAGCTGGGGGTGGAGAGGGAGTCAACATGCACAGTCAGGGTGGCGCCTGCCCTGAGGTCACAGCTCCTGTGGGAGGCCGGGTCCTCCGGTAACTAGTTCCGGGAGGGGGTCAGGCTGGATACCTTGGCTCAGGCCAAGGTCAGGGATCAGTAAGGAATCGGGGCTCAGCCTGGGGTCCGGGCTCGGTCTAGAGTCAGGGTTCATGGGAATCAGGGCTCATCCGGGGAGCTGAATTCAGTCAGGAACTTGGGCTCGGTCCAGTATCAGGGGTCAGCCAACACTGAACTCAGCCAGGGTTGGGACTCAGTTTGGAATTAGCCTGGATTGAGAGGCTCATTCTGGGTTTGGTCTCAGTTTGGGGTTGAGGCTCAGCCTGGATTTGGAATCTCATCATGGGGTCATGTCAGTCCAGAGTTGGGGTTCTGCTTGGGCTCTGGGCTCAGTTTATGGCTGGGGGCTCAGCCAGGGTTGGGGCTCAGGAATCAGCCATGGCCAGAAAAGGACCCCGAGTCAGAGAGACTGGACAAGAGACAAAAAGATGGGCAGTGACAGACCTCTCAAAGATACTAGATGGAGAGAGAGACTGAACCGGATCATCAGAGTGGTCTTGGGAACCCCACTGGAGACAAAAGTGTGTCTGCTGGGGTCACTCACAGCCTGGGCGTAGGCACTGTAGGGGCTGAAGGGCAGGGTGAGGGATGGTGTCAGAATGCCCAGCTGGCCCACCATCTGCTGCATGCGCCGTAGCGTTCGCTCCTTGTCCGTGTCGGCAAACTTCACCACCAGGCTGGAGGAGGCACCCTGCAGGGGCAGCCGGGAGCAGGAAAGGAAAAGAGGAGGGAGGTAACCAGGACTCTGGGGTCCCCAGAGCCACACCAGCTCAGGTCCTTGTGTTGCCTAGATGGCAGCAGCTGCTGGCCACGTCCATGAGCCCCCAGCTGCAGACCTCAGGCACCACAGCGAGACCACCTAAAGATCAGAGTCCTGGGTGTCGCACTTGACCGTGCAGCCAGCCCTGCACATGGGTTGGACATCGGGCCCAGGGGTTGTGTTTAGGATACAGTGGAGGACCCTGACTCTCAGGCACACGCTCTCTCAAAAATAGAAGGAGAATCCAAATGCTGGAGAGGAACAATGGCACCCTCGGTGGAGGAATCATTGTCACCCACACAGCTGAGAACAGGTGAGAATCCAGTTGCCAGAGAGTAACAATGGGGCACAGGTGGATAACCCTGCGAATGGCATCTTGCACCTGAGAACCATCAGAGGTTCCAACCATCAGAGAGGTTGACGGGCCCCCTTTGATGAAGAGCTCACTTCCCGCTGTGCCTGCCAGCCCCATCACTGGACAGCTCTGAGTAGGAGGAAACCCGGCCTGGTGATGAGCCAAATCCTGCCTGCTCGGGGACTGAAACTGGTGCCGCTCCTCTGACACTGCCCTGCACTTCACACCCATTTTCACAAACAGCTGAGAGGAGAGCTGGCTCTGCCAGGCTCGTCTTCCCGTGCAGATTTGGACATTACATACAGTGAAGGTGGCTCCTGGAGCTTCCTTTCTGGGGGGGCAGGTCACCCATTGCCGGGGTGGTCCTCCCCAGCCTTCCTCTGCTGCTGACCTACAAGTTCCGAGCTCCAGTATTGCTTCTGCCCACCCCCACTCTGGCCCCAAGGAGATATTTCAAACCGGCCTGGTTCCTTCCCTTCTCTGTGGAACCCCTCTGTGGCTCCCATGGACAGGGGAGGAATCTGCGTGTCTCAGCCTTGAACTGCCGGCTGCTCCAGCCCATCCTCTGCTGCTCTGGGGCTGCCCATTCCTACCACTGCTTTTGATCTTGTCACTCGCCAGCCCTGATGTCCCTCTGCTGGCCTTGGCAAATCCCGTCCACCCTGAGGTCTCACCCCTCCTGTGTACTCACACATATATACACACACTCTTACACACATACGCTCACCATGCACGCTCACATTCATGGATAGCACTCACACTCACCATGCATGTGCACACACACTTGCACACATACACTCACACTTGTGCACAAGACCACACACGTTACATACATAAGCATAACAGTCACTGTGCACCTATAATCACAACCCTCACCCACACATACACACATGCACTCATCTGCACACACATTCACACACCGTCACACAGAGGCACAAATGCATTTGCTCCCCCACATCACCCAGGCATAACCATGCACTCAACATGCTTGCACCATGCACTCAGACATACAGGCACTCCCATGTGCACTGCCAGACACACTGGCAGTACATCCTTACACATACATTCACACACTCACACATGTACAATCACACACATGCATACACCCACTCGCACCACCATCAGAAACTGCCCCCTTTTCCATCTATGCCCTCGATGAAGAACAGCCAGGGACTACTAGACGGCTGGGATGGAAGGCAGAGGGCCCCCTTGCCTCTTTTCTGTGCACACCACCACCATGGCCCAGGGCAGCTCCTACTCACCGGCATGGTCTGGCTGCCATGCAGGGCGTGGATAGCTGCCTGAGCCTCTGTGTGGGAGGAGAACTTCACGAAGGCACAGCCTGCACGAAGAGAAGGACAGGTGAGAGGCAACGGGGTCTTTCTGGGCAGGCAGGGGCCACCAGAAGGGGCTGGGAGCCCTGGATGGCCAATCAGCAGCAGACGCATGCAGCCAGAAAGCCGGACATCTGGGCAACTGAGCCAGCCAGCCGTTTGCTCAGAGAGCTGGGCGACGAAGGATCCGATAGTGACAGGGACACACAGCCAGCCATGGGGTTGGACAGTCAGCCGATCAGTCATCCATTCAATCAGAAAGCCAGCCAGCCAGATAGCTGCTTGTCAAATGCACAGTCAAGTGAAGGGGACAAGCTTAGAGGACACCCACTAGCCACCAACACCATGAGATCCAGAGTTGTAAAGTGACAAACCAAGAGGCACAGACACGGAGAGATACAGTCCTGTGCACACACTCAGGCAGAGATGAACTCAGACCCAGATGGATAGGCTCACGTGACCAGAATGGAAGAAATGGGGATAAAGTCTCCAGACAAGGGCAGGCCCAGCTGGGCACTCACACAGGCAGAATCAGGTGGACAGCCAGCCAGAGACCACCAGACACATGAAGACCCAGACAGAAATAGTCATTTGGCCACCCAGGCAGAAAGATCCAGAGACTCAGAGATACAGAAGGAGTGATATGTAACCTCAGTCACATACAGTGATGTGGGCAGACAGGAAAACAAGTCTTTGGAGGTCATTAAACAATCATTCCTGGAAGGTACAGCTATATAGGCAGAATAAAATCCACAGGACACAGGCAAATCCAGGCGGAAACAGTCCCATGGACAGGTGGAGACAGGCATCCCCAGGTAGTTACAGACACACAGGCAGGACCCCGGGTCGCCTGTGGGCCCCACCCTGCAGTCCCGCTCCTTGCATGCCCCGCCCCTGTGTCCTAGGCCCCGCCCTGGAGCCACCCTTGACCCTGGCCTGTCACCTTTGCTGCTGCCATCAGGTCCCCGGAGCACCGTGCACTCGTCTATAACCCCGAAGGGCTGAAACAGCCGCAGCACGTCCTCTTCTGATTGCTGCTTGTTCAGCATCCCCACAAACAGCTTCCGGTCCCCTGTGGGCGGAGACACCACCTCAGCCGAGTCCTGGCTGGAAAGCCTCTTGGAATTTCTCCACTGAGCCTGTCTGTTTTGTGCCTGTGAGGAAGGTCACAGCCGGGCGCTTTCCCTGCCCTGGGTCTCTCCACCCTCTCACGTTCCTGCTCAGTCCCATCTTCAAGCCTTTGCTCATGCAGTGTCCCCTTTCCCCGTCTGGAATGTCCTCCCTCCAGTCCTTCAGGACCCCTGCTCCCACTCTCAGGGCAAAGACAGTCTCTCTCTCCTGTGGCCTCAGAGAGCCCGCACGTAGTACCAGGGTTAAGAACTGCCTTGCCTGGCCTAGGTCCCTGTCAGCCTGTCTGTCTGCCATCTAGATTTTCCAGGGAGGGGTCAGTGCTGATGCCTCTGCATCCTCATGGTGCCCGACAGAGCTCCCTGCCCAGCCTTGCCAGGGCACAGGAGTGGCCAGGCATCAATGTTTGTTGAATGAATGAGGGCACATGTGTGCACAGGACCAGGTGTCTGGGGAACCTGCAGTCCCCCCCGGGTAGGGTTGGAGTGGGTGCCTAGCTGGATGCCTGGCTGGGACCTGCCGAAGTCTGAGGCCAGGGGCAGTCTGGGCCAGCCTCTCCTATGTGAGCCCTGTCCCTTGGGGTAGTTGCGCTGCTCCCCTGTAATCAGGAATATGGCAGCTTCCTCTCCCTGAGATGGTGAGTTGGGTTACTATGGAGACCAGTTTTCTGGCAGCTGTCACTCATGGGGGAGGGAGGGAGGAAGAAACACAGAAGCAGAGAGAGTGAGAATCAGGAAGGGAGGGAGAGAGATGAGAGTGTGAGAAACAGAGACAGGCAAAGAGAGACACAGAGAATAGCAGAGAGAGAACCTGAGAGGCAGGAGAGAAAACGACAAGGACAGAAAAACAGATGTGGAGGGGGAGGGAGAAAGCAAGAGGATAAAGAGACTGAGATGTGCAGACCCCACCTCTCTAATCCCCGACCCATACTGGCGGTCAGGTTGGAGAGTATCAAAACAGGCTCCCAGCCCACACGGGCTTTACCGGGCTCCTACACATACATGGGAGTCCTAACAGCCCTGCCCCACAGACCATCCCTAAGGCTGGCTGTTCTCCCTCAGCCCCCAGTCCACCTGAAATGAGGAGGAGATCTCCAAGACTTTTTGTTTCCCACTGGGAACAGCCAAGTACCCTCCCCATAGGCACACCCCCACCACACGGTCCAGCCCCACACAGACTCCAGGCTTCCAGCCTGCACCCCTGCATGCCCAGCCTGTTACAGTCAAGCACACACACTTGAACATACCTGCCCACGCACAGGCTGGGTGTGCAGCCGTGCATGCACCCCACCACAGTTGCTGCACAGACACACATGTGCACATACTCCCACATGTCTGCACACAGGTGTGCTCAAATATGCATGCTTACACACACAGAGATGCACTTGTCCAGATGTGCAAACATGCACATGAACAGATCAACCCACAGCCCTTTAGAGATGCCATCCCCTCTGCATCTGAAGGTCCCATTACTGCTCCCTGAGAGGAATGGGGTATTGTAAGCTCCAGGGGAAGCAGCTGCACCTGGTCTGTGGCTCTACGGTTGGGAAGAGGGGACACAGCCCCCCTGCTATCCTGTCCCTAACCCATTAGGTGTGTGAGCAGGCAGGTGACTACTGCAGCCTTTTGTGAAAAGATCTTCCCTCCTTCCCCCCTGCCTCTGCCCACCCGCAGCCTGGAGGTCAGGGAGAGATGACAACTACCTCCACGGCTTTCGCTGTCCGCAGGCTTCACCTGGATTGGCCGTGCCATCTGTGGAGAAAGGAGGGAGAGGGAGGTCATGGTCAGCAGCTGGAGTGACAGGGTAGTGGTAGGGGCTTTGCCTGAGCTCTGCCAGGCAACCCTGCCTGCCTCCCCAGCCTCAGCATCCCACCAACCACCCGGCAGCAGCTGACACTCCCCTCAAACCAGACAACACATGCACCTATGGGGCTTTGCTCAGGCTGTCTGGAAAACTCTTATTTAGCCTGTAAAACTCAGTAACAACATCCATTTCTCCAGGAGGCCTCCATGCCTCCCCAAGTGCGATTGACTGTTTACAAAGATGGCACAACTCCTCCAGTCCCTGTATGTGATATGATTTTGTGGTTCTCTCGTCAAGAACTGGAGTCTATTTTCCTTTTGCACCTGGACTTAGCTGTATGACTGCTCTGACCAATAGAATGTGGAGGAAGTGAAGTTGTGGGAGTTCCAACCTTGGCCTCAAGAGGCCTTGCAGCTTCCACTCTTGGGACCCTGAGTTGACCAGGTGGATATGCCCAGGCAAGCTGCTGGAGGGTGGTAGGCTTCATGCACAGAGAGGCCCCACCAACACACAGCACTTAGGAGTGAGGGTGTCCTGGTCCAGCTTGCCCCGGTCAAGCCCCAGCAGACTGCAGCTGCATGAATGACCCCTGGGGAGACCAGCAGAAGAACACCAGCAGAGCCAGGTCAGCATTACCAACCCACAGAACCATGACCAAATAAAATAGTCGGAGTGGTTTGTTTCTCAGAAGTAGCTGACCAATACACCAAGGCTGCTACATTTAGTCAGCTCCCTGGGCCTTAGGTGGGAGGATATCATACCTGAGTGGACCAGCCTGCAATATGGACTCAGTGTTCTGAACACTTCTATCCTCCACCCCTAGCACTGAACATGATGTTCAATGAAAGAAATCCTCCCCTAGCCCCCACCCCTAAACTTACCCAGCCATGGGCATGATGTGAGCTAATGTAAATATTTGACAACAGACTTGAGGGATATGGGATGGGGATGACTTTGCTTCTCAACTGGTCCTAGGACAGAGTCCTCCCAACCTGCTGTCTTTGGTGAACTCCTACTCATTCTTCAAAACCCAACTCAAAAGCCACCACAAGAGCAGTCCTTCCACCCCTCTGAGTTCCCTCCTCCTTCTGCCTCAGGGCAGGACGTGTCTCTGTGTTGCTCTTCTCCCTCCAGTCTGGGGACTACAGCATCCCCCACACAGGGCAGAGGACGTGGGGGAACCTGATGAGCCTGCTGAACTGGGCTGGCCGGAAGGAAGTGGCCAAGTCCACCATCACAGAAAGGCACCATCTGCCCACTGATCCAGAGAAGGTGCTTGATAAACATCAATATTCTAATCATAATGCAGCTGCCTAGCAAGCTCCACAGAGGTTCAGTTTTCACCCCATTTTATAGATTTCAAAATCAAGGCCCAGAGAGAAGTTATTTACTGTATCTACCAAGGTCATGGTAGATGAGTCCAGGCACTAAGGATTCCTGAAGGTCAAATTTGGAGATCTTTCCACCCACTCCCATCAGTATAGACCCCTCCCCAACTTTGAAAGCCCTATGTCTCCTCCCCTCAGAATTCCTTCCCCTTCTCTCAGACTCTGTCCCAGCTCTGAACGCCCTCCCTCACTCAGCAGCCTCTTTGCCTGAGCATCTTCCTCTAGTGGATTCTCCTCTCTAGCTTCCCTCCCTGCTCTGAGCCGCACCCCATTCTGAGTTCTTTCCTTCTCTCTGCTCCCCCTCCCCATCCAAGCCCTTCCCACTTCAGATACCCTCCCCCCCTTGGAGTGTGTGTCCTAGACACATATGGGCCCAGCTGCCTCAATTTGAACTCAGCCTTGGGAGCTCCAGAACCAGAGAGGCCTTGGTCTCCCTTATCCAGTGTCCCCAACTGTGGCCCAACCTTCCTGCCACCCAGCCTTACCCTCAGAGAAAAGGGGAAACCATGTCTCCCTTCCCCCACAACACACACACACACACACTGAGCCTTCTCCACCTGGGTACCACACCCTCCTGGCTGGAGGAAGGAGGGTAGATTATTTCAACCAGATGGGACCAGATTCTAGACTGAGGTAGTGAAGGGAGGTGAGGGGATAGAGGGAACCTAAGCATCAGCCTCCTGCTCCCCCACCCCTCCCACCTCACCTCCACTGGCCCTCAGCTCCTCCCCCCTCCCAGCACCTTGGGCAGATGAGGATGGGGTTGCCATGGCAACGCTGATTCACCATTTGGAAGCTGGCAATTGTTGTTGCCATGGAAACTGCCTCTTAGGAGCGAGACCAGCTTCTGCCTTGCACAAAAGAGATATTTAAATATAATCTTCTGGAGATGGATGAGCCAAGAGAGGGAACTAGGGTGGGGGCCACAGGGAAGGAACCTGCCCTCATCACAGCACGCTCAACCCTCACCCCATTCATGGCCCGGTTACCTGCTCACCAACTGCAGAGCCTGGGACCTTTCACCTCATACTAGAAGGCTCCTTCCTCATCCTGGGTCAGATTGGCAGGGGGAGGAGGTCCTGGTCTGGTCCCCGAAGCCAGGTGGGCTGTCCCCTCCTCTCCAGCCCCCCACTTGAAGGCTTGGAGGCTCAGCTGTCCACACCCCACAGTCCCGCACTCCTCCTTACCCACCAACCTAGAGACTCACACCAGGCTGGCATCCATGTGCTGTGGCCGCACGGTGGTCCTGGGTGCACAGGGGTGCGTACGTCTTACGCAAGCTGAGGCCCAGCACCTCACTCCCTGCGCCTCACACCCAGGCAATTCCCCAGCTACTGGCCAGGCCCTGCCCACCCGCTGGAGCCCAGAGGAGGTGTGCAGGGAAGGGGGAGCTGAGTCTGCCTATACGCCACCTCTCCACCTCTCCACTCGCCCTGCCTGCCCAGCTGGCTCTGCCCACCTCCTTCCAGCTCTTTCTCTCCATCTGTCCCACCAAGGTCTCTGCCCAGTGCCCTCCCTCCCTCCTCTACCTTCTCTAGCTCCCCAACGCTGCATCTCTTCTTCCATTTCCTCTCCCTTCCTCTTTTCATTTATTCAACAACATTCCCAGTGTGCCCCATGCTGAGTAATTTTGCAGTCCCAGGGAAGACCCCACTGGTCTGGTGGAGGGGGAGACAGAGGCAGATACAGACACTCCCAGGCACGTAGGGTCAGGGCTGGAGTAGCAGGCAGAATCGGGCTGGGAGAGCCTAGAGTAAAGAATGGTGAAGAGCCAAAGGCAGTCCTGGGGCTGCAGCGAAGGTGAAAATCTGCGGAGGATTTTGAAGTGAATAGTGGTTGGATAGGAGTTTGAGGGGGAGATGGTTTCTCTTGTTGGAGCAATATGTATATCCACTGACTCATTTAATCTCCAAACAACTTTATGAGATGTAAACACTCCCATTTTATGGAAGAGCGCATCAGAAAAGGAAAGAATCAGACTCAGGGGCCAAATCTCCTGCCAATTTCCTCAAGGTCCTCCGAGGACCCAGCTCCCCCTCCAGCCAAGGGTCCTATGGGCTGGGACTCTGGGAGTGCCTGTGTCTTTGGGGTGGGCACACGTGCAGTGGCTTGGATTCACGTGCTCTGCCCCCCAGCTTTTACTGGGTGTCTTTGACCAAGCCGTACACCATTGGGAAAACAGGGTCCCTTAAGTCTGACCTGTGCATATTACAGATAGGGAAACTGAGGCCACTGAGGGGGAGGGACTGCAGAAGGAGTCTCTAGTGGTCAGGCTGGGGCCCCAAAGAGTCTACTGGATTTGCAAAGTTGTGACTAGAAGATGTAGGGACCCCAAGGGAAGACCCAGCTGGGTTGTTTCTGGAGGTGTGGAGAGGAAGGAAGCAAGGTGGACACCCCGTCTTGGCTGCCCAGGCCACCATTCCAGCTTCCCCCTCTCTCACCTTCTCCAGGTCTAGATGCTGCCATGGCTCCCTATTAGATGTAGCATGTAAGCTCATCACCCTGGCATTCGAGCCACCTCCACCACTTAGCCCCAGGGATTTCTCCCAGGCCCCGGGCACTGCTGCTGCATTAACTGGACTGGAATTCACCCCTCTGCCTCCCATCCTCACCTTGAAGAGGCCTCCTCAAGTGCCACTGTCCCCTGAAGCCTTCCCCTCACTTACCATCTGCTTCGGTTGCCCTGCCTAGGCTATGCTTTGATCCTGGCATGTCCCCCAACACACACCCACACCCATGCACGCACGCACACACACATGCATGCACGTGCACACACACGCGCGCGCGCGCACACACACACACACACACACTGTCCCTCTTATAGGTGAGCTCCTTGGAGCAGGGGCTGAGGGGCTCTGTGCCTCCTTACCTGAAAAGACCAGAACAGGGACTACAAATAACAAAAACCAAATGAAACAAGGCAAGACCTATGGTTTTCACAGGAAGCGAAACCCAGGCCCTGTCCCCGTGGGCACAGGCCAAGCTGGACATGTGCTGGGCAGAGTGCTCAGCACAGGAGGTAACCCAAGAGTTTGTGCCAGGCCGTGTCTACACTTTCCCGCTTCCATGGGAAGCAAGCAGGCTGGGAAGGACCGCACGCTGGCTGGGAGTCCTGAAGCCTGACTTGCCTGGATGGTTCATTCGTTCACCCAGCACAGATTTGCCAAGGTCCCGCTGCCTGCTTCGCACCTGGCACACATCACCTCACGGAATCCTCAAAACACCCCTGTAGTCTCATTTCACAGGTAAGGAAACGGAGGCCCAGGAAAGTCGAATCATTAGACGTTGACACCTTGGGGCCCCTCGCTCATTTGCGGATTTGCTTGACACTAAGCCAAGTCGGAGTGGGGGTGTGGGCCCTTCAACGGGGCCACCTCAGAGGCCCCTGTGGGCACAGCAGGGGTTTGCAGGAAGCCGAACAGACGGGCACACCCCTTTCTGGGGTGGTCAGATGAGCAGCAAGGTGGCTGCCAGATCTGGGGTGTCCCTCGCCCTCCAAGACCTTCATGATGAGAGATGGTGTGTCTTACACAGTCCAGCCCCTTCCTGACCAAGAGACAGCAGCTGGCCCCACTGGCCCCCACGGCCCCTGTGGGACCTGTTCCACCTCTAGGAACCCCATCCCAGGGTTTGACAACCCAGCAGAGACACTCCACTGGGATCTGAGGCACCTGCCCAGCCTGGATTCAGGGTCCAGGGTCCATTCTGGGCTCTATTCTGGGATTCTGTTATTCAATTTAGGATTCTATTCCAGAACGCTGAGATTTGATTAAACTGTGTCCCCCACGGACCCCGCTGGCACACTCAAGGAGGAAGCTGGAGAGGGGCGGCACTTGCACTTCAGAAAGCAGCGTCAGGGGAGGGGCAGCTCGGGGGTGCCTTGGGGCGGTACACGGGGCGGTACACGGGGCGGTACACGGGGCGGTACACGGGGCAAGCCAATGACCTGGGTCACTCCCTTCCTGGTTTATCAGGAGACAGAAAGACAGAAGTGCCCACTCCATACTGCCTTCCCCAGCATACACAGGCACGTGGGGATTTCTCGGGGGACGTTGGGGACAGGAGAGATGGTGGCTGACTTGATCTCTAGAGTGACTCAGCTCTGGCCCCTCACTCCCCGGCTGTGCGTGCAAACGTGTGCAAACAGGTGCAGGCGTGAGAGCCGGCAGCGAGGGTTTTTCCAGCACGAGGTAAATCGTATGCAGCAACGTCCTCTGGCGGAGACGCCTCAAGTGGCGGACGAGTTGGGGATCAGGTGCAAGTGCTCAGATGTAGCTGACAGGTGAGCAGTCACCCTCCTCTACCGTGCAGTCTACAAATACGCCTCCAGCTCTGGTTCCAAAGGGCTGACCCCATGTCTGTGGGTGTCCTCAGGGCAGAGGTGAGTGTGGCTTACCTGGAAAGTCAACCCCTTCACTAATCGTAAGCCAAAAGTACACAGACTTAGAGATTGGAACTCCTGGGTATGTGCCCCATGGGAACATGGCACATGCCCGCCAGACCACAACACAGACAAAGATCTTTACTTGTAGCAGCAAAAACTGGAAACAATACAAATGGCCACCAACAGGAGGATGAACAAATAAATTGAGTATTCATGTTGTGGAATACTACACAGCAGTGAAAAATGCCAGTCACGGATGTACACAATGCTGACTCTCATTAGCATCATACCAAGTGGGAAAAATGCAGATAGAAAAGCCTATAATATAGCCCTGGCTGGGTGGCTCAGTGCACTGAGTGCTGGCCTGTGAACCAAAGAGTCACTGGTTCGATTTCCAGTCTGGGCACATGCCTGGGTTATGGGCCAGGTCTCCAGTAGGGGGCATGCAAAAGGCAACCCCACATTGACATTTCTCTTCCTCTCCTCCCTCTCTTCCCCTCTCTAAAAATAAATAAAATCTTTTTAAAAAATTTTAAAAGAAAAACCTACATATAATATGATTCCATTAGTATCATATAGAAAAACAGGCAAAAACCATCTAATGCTTTAAGAGTGTATTTTGGGAAGTGCTGAGACCATGGAGAAAAGCAGGAGTTAGGTTCCAGGAAAGTCCGAAAAGTGGCTCCTCCGACAGGAAGCAAGAGGCTGGGACTTAGGGACATGGGATGGTGGTTTCCAGGGTGCCAACTATGTAGTAATAATGGTGTGCTTGCTTTCTAATCACTTACATTGTATGCACTTTTCTCTAAGTGTATAGTATTTTGCAAACTTTAAGAAATTATATATATATATATATTTATATATATACATATAATTTTTTTAAGTCAGGCTGTATTCCCAGAGGATGCTGCCCAAGCTGGGGGGTGGTCCCCAGGGGTCCCTACATCCCCAGGGTCCAGCTCTGAGCCACTTCCCCCTTATTTATCAAACATCTGCCCTCACCTCCAGGAGGTGGAAACTGAACCAGACAAGCCAGAGGTTCAAGGCCTGTAGGGTGGGGTAGATAGAGCTGCAGTCCTCACCCTGCTGGGTGACCTCGCACGGGTCCCTTCTCTCTTACCCACAGTCTCCCACTCTGTCAAAGAGGGCCGGCAGCAGCCCCGCCCCCGATGGACAAGGCATTTAGATGGGGTGCTCCAGGAGTGCTGGGCAATGGTGATAATTCATACCTCAGGACCCATGTGGAGGCTGGGGAAACTGAGGCCCAGAGGGTAGTGCCCAAGACTCATCACTCAGCCCTGAGCTACTATCAAAGAGAGACCTTGGACCCTGCAGTCTACCCACATGGAGACACTGCATCATGTTCCCGGATCTAGAACATTCCAGGTCTGTGCTATCCAATAAGGTACCTGACCCCTAGTCTAGTATATTCTGGGTCTGCACTCTCCAATACAGTGGCCAGCCCCATCCGGAACATTCTAGATCTGTGCTAACGCAGTAGCTGACCCCGATGTGGAACATTTTAGATTTTAGCTATCTAATATGGTAGCCACCAGACACATGCAATCATTTAAGCTTAAATTTACATATATTAAAATTAAATAACATTAAAAATTCAGTCCCTGAGTCATACTTGCCACATTTTAAAGGGTCAGTAGCCACACAGACCTGGTGGCCACCACATTGGACAGCACAGGCAGGACATGCCCGTCACTGGCTAAAGTTCAACTGGACAGCAATGGTCTAGCATGGGGTTTGGCAAATTACAGCCTTATTCTGACCCCCTGTCTGTTTTTGTAAATAAAGCTTTATTAGCACACAGCCACATCCATTCATTTATATCTTGTCTGAGGCTTTTCTGTGGCTATGACAGTGGCCATATGGCCAGCAAAGCCAAAAATATGTACTCTCTGATCCTCTGCATAAAAAGTTTGCTGACCCTGGGCTTAGAATATTTCAGAACTCTACTGTCCAATATGGGAGCCACCAGCCACACGCAGCTACTGAGCCCTTGAAGTGTGGCTTGTGTGACTACAGACCGGGATTTTAAATTTTGTTTAGTTACAATGAATAAACTATACTGACTGCTTGTTGAAATGAGATTTTAGAGATATTGGGTTAAAATGAAATGTACTATTAAAATTAATTTTACCTGTTTCTTTTTCCTTTTTAACTGTTGCTACTAGAAATTTTAAATGCCGTGTGTGGCTTACATTATGTTTCTGTTAGCACCGCACCGGCCCCTCATTCTCCCAACCACAGCTCATCCCCCGGGGCTCTATTGATTTGGGGTGGATACTTCTTTGTTGTGGGGGGGCCATCTTGTGCCCTGTAGGGTGACAGGCAGCATTCCTGGCCTCTACACACAGCATCTTTCAGTCCTGACAATGACAAATGTCGGTCAGACATCACCTAGTGTCCCCTGAGGGCAGAATCAACCTACGTTGAAAACTCCCCCTAATCTCATGTCCATTCTTTCGTTAGACTAGATGCTCTCGTTAGTTCTCAACAACATGCCAGGCACGTCCCTGCCTCCGAGTCTTGGTACACTCCGTCCTCACACCACCCCCATCTTCATCTCCATCTGCCTTAGTCCTCCCCGCCTCTTAAGACTCAGCTCACATGCCCCCTCCTCCAGGAAGCCGTCCTGTGTGTTCCCTGCTAAGTCCTCCATGCAGCCCAGCTGGCTCTCCTGGGTGACGCTGTCCCCAGTCGCCCTTACCTCTGGCCATTCACTTTGCAGTAACCCGCTGTAGTGGGTTGAATGGCAGTCCCTCTAAAATATGTCCAAGTCCTAACCTCGAGAACCTGTGAATTTATTGGAGAAAGGGGTCTTTACAGATGGAATTAAGTGACAGATTTGGAGATGAGGTCATCCTGGATTTAGGGTGAGTTCTAAATCGAATGACAGGTGTCCTCATAAAAGAAAGGCAGAGGGACGTTGGAGAGATGCAGACCCAGAGGAGAAGGCCATGTGACAAGAGAGGTAGAAATTACTGGAGTGATGGGTCTACCAGCCAAGGCACCTCTGGCAGCCACCAGGAGCTGGGAGAGAGTCAGAGAAAGGATCCTCCCAGGGGGCAGGCGGCCCTCTGTCACCTTGATTTCCGGTCCGGCCTACAGAACTGTGAGACGATGTGTTTCTGTCACTTTAAGCACCCCCACCCCAGTTTGTGGTGCTTTGTTAAGCAGTCCCAGGACTCCAGTAGTTGGAAGAGGGCTTTCATTTAAAGGTTTTATTTATTTATTTTTAGTGAAAGGGGAAGAGAGGGAGAAAGAGACTGAGAGAAACATTGATCAGTTGCCTCTCATACTTGCCCTGAGCAGGGACTGAACCCGCAACCCAGCCATGTGCCCTGACCAGGAATCTAACCAGCAACCTTTCGCTTTATGGGATGATGCCCAACCAACTGAGCCACACCAGTCAGGGTGGAAGAGGGTTTTGAAAATGAAATAAAAATCAAACCAGGTCTTTCCTCCGCTTGCCACACTCCTGTGGCCTAGCCATCCTTGGAACAAATCCCAACTCCTTACGTGGTCCTGCCCCATTCCTCTTCCCCATCCTCCTTCCATCCTCCTCCTCACTCCCATGGTTTCACTCTGCTGACCTTCTTGCTGCCCCTCAAATGCACTGAGTTCGGTGCAGCCTCCGAGCCTTTGTACTGGCTCTGTCCTCTGCTAGGAATGCCCTTGCTGCAGAGAATGCACAGCTCTCTCCCTCATCTCCATCAGCTCACCTCCTCAGAGAGGCCTGCCCCAACCACCTGGCTTATCTAGAACCCGCTTGGCAGGCACACCCCAGACTTCCCACTGTTGGCTGTGCTGTGCCCGTGTTCCCAGCATTGAGGGCTACAGATGCTCCAAGCAGCCCCTTAATGCTTTTGATGCTGAAGGGTCCCTGAGAATTCCAGAGGGAAAGGCAAGCCCCACCCCCAGAGCCATGAATCTCAATGTGGTTCCTTCACTTTCCATCAGGAGGTGCTGCCTGGAGGCCAGGCTCACTGGCTCAGAGGTTCCCCATCCTCACTGAGGGGGCAGGGACCTCCTGCCCACTGAAAGAGGACTGGGCCAACAAGAGAGACCTGGCAGGAACAGAGCCTGGGCTGGCCTCCTCTGGGGATGGAAATACTGCCCAAGCAACCTCTGCATCCAGGGACTGTAGCCCTATTTGCTCCAATGTTCCTCTAACATACCAGGCTCAGTCCTGCCTCAGGGCCTTTGCACATCCTGCTCTCTCTGCCTGCTAATGCTTCCTCATCTTCAGGTCTCAGGCCAGGGACACACCCTGGGCAAAGTGCCACCTGTGCAACCACTCTGGTGTGCCACATAGGGCCTGATATGCAGTAGGCTCTTAATAAATGCTCACTCTGGTGATCCTTTCTGTCCTTCTGCACCGTATACCTCTTTCTGAGTCCAGAGACACATGGGTTTCACAGCCAATCCCAAGAAGGGCCTCTGCCTTCCCAGGGCTGAGAGCAGCCCCACCACCCCCCACCCCTTCCCCAGACAGCATCCAGACTCACCCCGGGCAAGGTCTTCTGTTCGTGCAGAGCAGTCTGAGCTTTGATGGCAGAGTCCCTGGCACAGTAAGTGAGAAAGGCACAGCCTGGAAGGGAGAGAATGGGGGTGTTACGAGAAAAGGATGCTGCACACCCATGTCCACAGCAGCATAATTCACAACAGCCAAGAGGTGGAAACAACCTAAGGGTCCATGGATGGACGATGGGACAAACACAGTGTGGTCCATTCAGACAGTGGAATACTATTCAGTCATAAAAAGGGAAATTCTCACACCTGCTACAACATGGATGGACTTTGAGGACGTTTTGCTCCGTGAAATAAGCCAGACACAAGAGGACAAATATTGTATGATTCTGCTCATAGGAGGTCCCCATGAGAGTTGAATCCACAGAGACAGAAAGAAGAGGGTGGGAGCCAGGGGCTGGTAGGAGGAGGGGGAGTCCGTGCTTAACGGGCACAGAGTGTCAGCTTGGGAAGATGAGAAAGTCCTGGAGACGGAACAATTAAAAATGCATAAATAGCCCTGGCTGGTGTGGCTCAGTGCACTGAGGACTGGCCTGCAAGCCAAAGGGTCACCAGTTCAATTCCTAGTCAGGGACATGCCTGGGTTGCAGGCTAAAAAAAATAAAAATAAAAAAATAAAAAAAAATCATAAATAAACTTTTAAAAAAAGAAAAGGAAGTCCTGGAGACGATGGTGGGGACGGCTGCACAACAGTGTGAGTGGACTGAATGCTGCTGAACTATACACTTAAAAATGGTTAAGACTGTAAATTTAATATTATGTGCATTTACTACAGCAAAAAAAAAAAGGGAAAAAAGAAGGAAAATGATTAAAATGGTAGATTTTATGTTATGTGTATTTTACTGTAGTTAAAATAATAAGAGGACCCTGAAGCCACCTTTTTTGGGGGGGCATAGCAGTGGTTTGGCCCCCCACCCCCACCACTTCCCAAACTGTGAGACAGGAAAGGGAAGAGACGAGCCCCGGCTGTTAATTAAGCCTGTGGCTGGCACTAGGTGAAGAGATTCTCAGAACTGTGGTCTGGGCACTGGGGTTCAGGGGAGTGGGCAGAGCTGCTGCCCCGGGTGGGGGTGGGGTGGGGAGTAAAGTGGGCAGGGCCCCAGCAGCTCCAAGGAGCCAGAAGAGGTCCCAGCACTGGGCTGAGGAGCAGCGGGCTCTCATGCCTGCTGGCTTTGTGGTCTTGGATGGGGCACTGCCCTGTCTTTGCCTCAGTTTCCCCCACCAGAGAGAATGGTCCGAGAGTGGCATAAGATGGACCAGCCGAGGGGTGTCCATGGAGTTGGAGGGTGTGTAGTTTGGCAGAGGGCAGGGTCGGCCCTGAAGGGGGTCCAAAGCCAGGGTGTGGTTGCACAACGCTTGTTTGGAGTCACAGAAGCAAGAAGTACTGAGAGAGACAGAGACAAGGAGAAGGAAAGAGAAAGAAATGCCCAGAGAAATGCCAATGAGGTCGAAGGTATTTTGAAAGACGTTTACTAGAGGCAGGGTGGGGGTGCAGGCTGGTGTCAGGTCCCCTGGGACAGACACAGAGGCCCGGGCCCAGAGTAACCTCTGCGGACCTGATTTTCACTGCCTGTGAAATGAGACCATCACCGGCTGTCCCGATGCTGTTGGACCCTATGTTCCCCCACACCCACCTTCTCCCATTCACAGTCCCTGTCTCTCTGCCTTCCTTCACTCCTGACCTCCTGTGCAGAGCTCTTGGGAACAGCTCCGAGATTCTGCCCCAGGCAGGAGCTAATAAAAGCTGAGTTCTGCTGGGCTACAGTGGCTGTTCCCACCAGCTGGGCTGGGTGATGGGGAGGGGTCCCTGTGCCAGGCCTGAGAGGTCACCTGGAACTCTGGGAACGGGGCACCGGGCAGAGTGAAAGACAGTCTCTAGTATTTTTAAAAAAACATTTCTAAAATGTAAAATGGTGCGGCCTCTGTGAAGAACAGTTCGGTGGTTCCTCAATAAAGTTAAACGTAGAATTACCGTATGATCCAGCAATTCCACTTCTGAGTAGATACCCAAAAGAATCGAAAACAGGGGCTGGAAGAGATGTCTGAACACCCATGCTCACAGCAGCATTACTCGCAATAGGCAAAAGGGAGAAACAACCCAAATATCCATCAACAGATGAATGGGTAAGCGAAGGGTGGGGTATATGTACAATGAGATATCACTCAGCCTTAGAAAAGAAGGAAATTCTGGCACCTGCTACAACACGGATGAACCTATGTACATTGTACTCAGTGAAATGAGCCAGACGCAAAGGGACAAACACTGGGTGCTCTCACTTTACGAGGTTCCTAGAGGAGCCAAGTCCAAAAAGAGAGAAAGCAGATGGCGGGAGCCAGGGGCTGAGGGGGGAACAGGGAGAGTTAGTGTTCCTCGGGGGCAGAGTGTCAGCTTGGGAAAATGAGGCAGTCCTGGAGACGGACGGTGGGGGCGGCTGCCCGACAGTGTGAATGTGCGTAACGCCCTGAGCTGCACATCGTAAAATGGTAACTTTTGCCACAATAAAAAAAAAATATATTGCAAATCACCTCCCCCTAAAAGTGCAGAACATGTGAGTGCACGATGTAACAAATAATTATAAAGTCATGTGACCATTCCACAGATCCCAGAATAGAACCTGGAGGCCACCAGAAGCCCCAAGGTTCCTCCCGCGCTGTGACAATCTTCCAACCCCAAGAAGTGAGCCACCCTGGCCCTGGCGTGACCGGGTCGTGGCTCTCACTGCGGCTGCCCACACCGCAGGCACCGCCAGTCGATGCGGCTGAGGGCTTCCCTGCGCTGAACTTGCACAAAGGGAATCGTAGTGTGCGTCCAATTTATGTCTTCTTTCTTCCACCCAACAATGGGTGGTTGTGTGTCTCTGGGATTAATTCCTTTTTGTTTCTGCCTACTATTTTATCCTGTGAATATGCTACAAATGGATGTCCATTGCCCAGTGGGCGGCATTTAGGCCGTTCACTGTTCAGAGGCTATCACAGATAAAGCCGCCGTGGAACGTTCTCGCATATGTATTTCGATGCACACGGGCATATCCAGGAATGGGATTGCCGGTTAGAAGGTTGGTGTATGTTTAGCTTTGATCGATTCTCTCAGTTTTCCAAAGTGGGTTGCACCCATGTACATTCCCTCAATGGGGTCTGATAATCCTATTAGTGCTTTTTTTTTCTCAGCGACTCAGTTTTTCCAGACTTTTAAGTGTCAGTCATTGTGATGAGTGTGCCATTGTATTTCACGGAGATTTTAACATACATTCCTGGAGTTATTAATGAAGTGGGGCACCTTGTTGCTTTGTAGAAGTTCTTTATATATTGTGTGTTTATCCGTTTGGGGTCATGTATGATGCAAACATCTTCCCCCAGTCCATGAGCTGTCATTCTGTTCTTTTTCTGTGTGTTTCTATTTTCTGAATTTAATCCACCAAAGTCTTCAGGAAAATGAGAGGTGCTAAGATAACTGGCCCTAAGACCTCAGAGACATTAGGCATGGCTGGCAAGAAATAAGGCTGCTGGGAGATGTAAAATAGGGGGAAAACCCTTCCTCTTTGGATCCTTTCTTGCCTGTGGAGCTCTACCTGCAGGACATGAAGTTTGCTGGCCCTAGGAGGGCAGGGAGGGACCCCAGAGCAACCTTGGATACCATCACTCTCTGCTCTACAAGTTCTGCTGAGCGAGGAGGGAACAACCAAACCCGAAGCCGCTGTCCCTGGTGCTGAAATGCTTCCCAGTTCTCTTTGCCCAATCTCTCCTGGGACTCTTCGTATTTTTCTTTTCTAGTTGGTGAAAATGTGTGACATTTACCCGTTTACGGATAAGTAGAACCTTGGTTTTCAGTTCCTAAAAGAGTTGGATTGTTTTCCCCTCCCCCAATTCATAAGTTGCCACCCTAACTCCCAGGACCTCAGAATGTGACCTTGTCAGAAACAGAGTTGGTGCAGATGTAGTTAGTTAAGGTGAGGTCATACTGGATCAGGGTGAGCCCTAATGCAATAGAACTGGTGCCCTCATAAAAGGGAGGCAATCTGGACACAGAGACATAGACACAGGGAGAAGGCCATGTGAACTCAAGGACAGAAATCCAGGTGATGTGTCATCAAGCCAAGGAACAGTAAGGATTGCCAGCAGCACCTGAAGCTGGAAGAGGGGCCTGGATCAGATTCTCCCCTACAGTCTCAGAAGGAACCAACTCAACCCCTCCAACCTCCAGAACTGGACCCTCTGAAGGAAACTTCAGCCCACCTAATACCCATACCAGGTGAGCCTCTCACCCTGATTCCAGCCCTGGTCAACCTCACCCCACAGACCAGCCCCAGTGATGACATGGATGCTTGGGCTGGGCATCCAGCAGCCCCACTCAAATTAACTGAACCCTGAGGGGTTAATTGAGGGGTGATGTAGATAGGCAGAGAAGGCAATCCCACCTGCAAGAACCAGCGGAATGCTTAGCACTTGTCAACCCTATGGTTCTCTTTACACCCACTGCCATTGTTCAAGCTAGGACCAGGACTGATCTTGCAGGGGACAGTGTTCACACTGGGGGGATCCTTGGGGAGCAAGATATTTCCTCCATGTATGAAAGTATCCTCATAACTACATCTCCCTCATCACAGGTCTCTAATAAGGAGAGGGCTCCCCACCCCTAAAGGGAAGCACGCAGTGTTTCCACAAAGAGGAAACTTCTTTGTCAGGGAATCCTTAGGGTCCATCCTCAATCCAAGACCCGCTGCTCTCTGCTCTTAGATCTGGTCTGGGATTTCACATTGAAATTGTAACAACAATAATAGTTGACATCCACTGAGCACCAGGCACCTTATGCGGGCATGCCACCCATGTCATCCTTCACATCTTCAGACTAGCACAAAAGAATGGTACTACTGTTTCTATTGTACAGATGGGGAAACTGAGACACCAGCCATTGAGTCATCTGCCCGATGTCACAGAGTGACAGGAGCCAGGGGCTTCTGAGTTTCAGAAAATCCCAGCACAATGAGGAGTACTTAAGTTGCCGAAGTTTGTTACACTGATCAAAGGGCCTAAAAAAAATGTTTTAAAATAAAAAGAAAACATGGTTTTTATTTCTTACTATTTATAATCCGTATTCTCATGCATCAGTCTGGGATTTTTGTCACCTCCTGCAGAGCTTGGTAGGTCTGGGGACTGACTCTGCTGGCCATGTCCCTGGCCACGCCCTGACCCCTGCCACACCCATGCCCAGCCTCTCACTGACAGTCTTTGGGCGCCACGTTGCCTTGGTCCATACTCTGATGCTCATCTTCAGTTCATTTCTTCTCAACCTTAGGTCCCAACTGAGTCGCCCCTTCCTCTGGGAAGCTCCCCACCCCCAAACAATATTGGGTGAGGCACCCCATGGGCTTTTTCCGTGCCTGCATGTCCTCCATCACAGCTCTGCTCACTCATGCTGTGACTAGTCCGGTGTCATTTGCCCCCATAGGACTGTGGGCACCTTGAGGGTGGGGCCAAGCTGTGTCCCAGTCACCAACATGTCCCCAGTGCCCAGCACTGGACCCAGCACACAGCGTGTGCTCAGTAAGAATTTGGCCACTGATCGTGGCCTCCATCCTGGTCCAGCCCCATCATCTCCACCTGGGCCAGGGCAGTTGCTTCTACCCTGGTCCCCCAGCTTCTATCCTAGCCACCTAGTCTGTCCTCCCTACAGAAGCCATCAGAGGGCGACTGTGAGCACCTGGGTCAGGTTCTGTCCAACTTCTGTCCACAGCCCTCCAGGGCTCCCACCTCCTCCGGGGTAAAAGCCCGAGTTCTCCCTGAAGCCCATATGGCCTTGCACAACCTGCCCCAATCCACTTCGCACCCTCACCTGCTCCCTTGCTCCATCACTCACTCTGCTCCAGCCACATGGGCCTCCTCACTACTTCCCCGCCACACCAGGCATGGTCCTGCCCCACGACCTTGCACATGGTGCTCTGAAATGTGCTTCCCCCAGATCTTTGCATGGTTCACTCTCGATTCCTTCAAGTAATGGCTCCAATGCCACCCCCTTGGTGAAAACTTAACTTTGAGCATCCTGTTTAAAATTACAGCCCTCGACCATCTCCCACCCTGTCCTTTTTTTCCCGGTGCCCTACTCACCATCTCACATGCCATATATTCTTTTATCTCTGTCTCCCCTACTGAAATGCACCTTCCATGAGGACTGGAGTTTTGTTCAGTGCTGGGTCCCCTGAGCCTAAGTAGTGCTGGGCATGCAGTAGGTGCTCAATACATGCTTGTTGACTGAATGAATAAATTTATTTTGTTTCCAAACTGATCTGTTAATATGAAGACCACCTCCTTGGGGGCAGCAACC
Source organism: Trachops cirrhosus (assembly GCA_028533065.1). Lineage (NCBI taxonomy): Eukaryota > Metazoa > Chordata > Mammalia > Chiroptera > Phyllostomidae > Trachops > Trachops cirrhosus. Next base: position 36,577,331 of record CM052545.1, on the reverse strand, counting down.
ACATTTGATTCATTTTTATCTGTTGCCTTCCCCACACCAGTCAATATTTTCTGAGTGCCTGTCATATGCCAGCTTTGCTGGGGCAACAGATGTAGGGAAGACAACCTTGTCGGTCTTCTCTTCGATTTCCAACATCTCGTTCTCTCCTCGGCCAGGGCCCCAGCCATAACCAACCGTGTGAACCCCTCATTCCAAATCTCTTTGATACCAGACCCCCTGCACACTGTACCACACATTCTTGATTTTTAACTTTAGCTCTCTAATCTGGGTCAATACCTTTCTACTGTGTGATCTTGGGCCTATCACTTAATCTCTCTGAGCTCCCACTTTCTCCTCCATAAAATAGGAGTCATAATGCTATCTATTAAGGATTGTAGGAGACACTCTCTTCTGCTGTGGGACCACCTCTTCATCATTCACTGGTCCCTGGTCACCCTCTCCACACCTGCTTCCCTCCTCTCAGCCTGAAGCTGTCACCCACTTTGCTGAGAACAATAGGGCTGATAGCCCTCTGCCACATTCACTGTCCCTCCCCACACTTATGAACTCACCAGTTCCTGTCCGGGAGGGCAAGGCCTTGGGCTCAGTGATCACACTCCTGGACCCCTCCATCGGGCGCATTTCCAGGCTGACCGTCTACCTCCCTGGCTGCCATTCTTCAGCCTTCTTTGAGACTTCTCCTCTGTCCCAGTCTTCCATGTTGGGGTCTTCTCAGGGCTCTTCTGGAACCCCCCTCCCCCAATCTCCTGCCCAGGGATCTCACAGCCATCTTGACTCCTCCCAGGGTTTTAGCCACCATTGCTCCACCAGTAATTCACCCATCTTTGAACCCACCCATCCACCCATCTACCCATCCATCCATCCATACATCCATCCATACATCCATACATCCATACATCCATCCATACATCCATACATCCATACATACATCCATACATACATCTATCCATCTATCTATCCATGTATCCATTCACCCTAGAGCAGGGTCCCTCCCCTGGGCGCTGCTGACACTGGGGTTAGATCACTCTCTGTGGGGCTGTCCTGAGCACTGTGGAGTATTGAGCAGCATCCCTGGCTCCACCCACTCAATGCCAGGAACACCCCCAGTCTTGACAATCACAGATGTCTCCAGACATCATCCAGTCACCCCTGGGAGCAGGGTCACCCTGGCTGATACCCATTTCTCAAGAACCCTCCCTCTTTCTCATCACCAAACCTCCCCTGCCTAGAGCTGATAATTTGACATCTTAAATATGTTTCCAGCAACCCCCTCTTCTCCACGCCCACAGCCCAAGCCCAGCTCAGGCCTTACCCTCTTCCACCTGAACCACAGCTTGGCCGCCTCGCTGACCTCATCCTGTCCCCATCCTTCTTCCACACAAACTACCAGAGGAATTTCCCTGCACTCAGCCGTGAACTATGTCTCTCCCTAGCTCTAAACCCTGCCATAGCTCTCCAGTGCCCTCAGGTCAAAGCCAAGACTGTCAGCCTTTACAGCCCTGCCCAACCTAATCACTGCTGTCTTATGACCTCTTCTCTCAACATTTCCCTCCACTGCCCTTCAATTCAATCCTCTTATAATTTCCCAGACACACATGTAGCCCCCTTCATGCTTCTAGGGGCCTGACTCCAGAATTCTAACCCCTCCCAAATATCCAGCCATGTCTAGGACTCTAATTTTTCCATCTAGTAAATGGAAGACCCAGGGTCCAGATTCTGGGTCTAGAGAGGTCATCTTTGACCACCTAAAGAAAGCTATCGCCCCCTACCACTGGTTTTATTTCCTCCATAGCAACTCATTTCTACCCAAATCTTATTTCTGGGTTTACGAGTTTATTGTCAGTCCCTCCGCCCTGCTGGATTTCTGTGTCCTCAGAGCCTCTCTCAGTGCCTGGACACCAGAAAGACATGAGGGACAGCTGTTGACTATCTGACCGCCAGACTGTGCATTGACACCAACCATCTGCCAGACATTACTCAGAGTAATTACAAGAATCACATTATATAAGTGAATCCTAATTTTTATAACTGCTCTGTAAGACAGCTGTCAATATTCTTTCTCTTTTATAAATGAAGACGCTAAGGAAAGAAGGGGTGGCTTGTCCAATATCACACAGAAATAAAAGGCAGAGACCAGGATGGAAATCAAGTCTGTTGGCCTACAAAGCTGAAGGCCATTCCCATCCACCAGGTGAGGAGGAAGGTGGTAAATGTTGGGGAGGTGTCCATCTTCCATCCTTCAAGCCACCCATCACCCGTCTATTCATTCAGCCACCACTCACCTGTCCATCCATCCATCTATCCATCATCCACTCATCTTTCCATCTGTCCTCCATTCATCTATCCATCATTAATCCGTCTCTCCATCTATGTACCCATTCCTCTATCATCCATCTATTCCTCCGCCCGGCTATATATTTATCCACCCACTCATCCACCAGTCCACTCAGCATTCTACCCATCTACCCACTCTTTGGTAGAGCACTCAATCCACTCAAACATCCACTGAGCACTGTCATCCATCCACCCATTCATGCCTGCACTCATCTACTCACTCATCCATCTATCTGCTAGCCAGTCCACCCCCACATCCCACATCTCCCCCACAATCCCACTCCTCTGGTCCTCCCATTCATCTTTATGCCCTCACTCATCCACACGCTCCACTTCGAAACAGCCAACAAACCCAGGCCCTGTCTTCCCAGACCTCACGTTTCGGTGATGATCACCACGACCCCAGACCAACAGACCAACGAGACTATTGCTAGGTCAGTGTCTCCCAAATCCAGCAGCCCCTCCCTCTGGCCTTGGTCACCTTCAGACCAGGGACAACCAGCTGCTCTGGATGTCTTTCACCCTGAGTCTATGCCTCACAATCTCATCTCTTTCTCTGCCTCCTCTCTCTCTCTCCCCCTCTCTCTCTATATATATACATATTTTTTTTGGTTGTTGTTGTTGTTTTTTAGAGAGGGGGGAAGGCAGGGAGAAAGAGAGGCAGAGAAACATCAAGGTGAGAGAGAAACATCAATTGGTTGCCTCCCATATGTGCCCCAACCGACCAGGGATTGGGAACCGAACACACAACCCAGGCATATGCTCTAACCAGGGATCGAACTGGTGACCTTTCAGTTTGCAGGGTGATGCCCCAGCAACTGAGCCACACTGGCTAGAACTCCTCTATTCACCTTCTAAAGTGGGTCAAGGGTCAGGCTGGGAAGCGTGGTGCCTAGCTATATTGCTGTGTGACTTGGGACTAGGTGTTGCCCTCTCTGAGCCCCAATTTCTCACCTGATCCATGTGGTGCAGGGGACTCTGGTTTTCTAAGAACCACCAGAACATGAACACATGTCTGCCCCTTTTCATTCCATTCTTCCCACACTGTGGGCCTCACTCCAAGGGGAAGCTTCCATTTTATCATTCAGGTGTGTAGGAAGTGGGCACACTCTGAATAAGGCGGGGAGGAAAGAGGTGGGTGGTGGCAATGGCAGATAACAAGATGTAAAGCTCCCTTTCCATGCAGGTCTGACATCCTCCCCTGCTCTAAATTCTTGCATGGCTCCCAAGTGCCCTCAGGAAAGAGTCCAAGCTCAGTCCAGCATCAGAGGCTCTTCAAGGTCCAGCCTATGCTGACACTCTGGCCCCATCTCCCGTGTCTCACCTAATTCCTTCTCGATTCCAGCTGTGCCCCTTCATACCTTCAGGACTTGGCAAACCCTGTTCCTTCTGCCCACATCTATAAGCACAGAGACATCCAACCAGCTGACTCGCTGCTGTGTTTCACACCCATCATAGGGCCCAGAACACAGTTAAGTACTTCTCTTAATAAATAAATGAAACATTTTCTCCACCTGGCTAGCTCCTATTCATCCATCAAAGCCCCAGTTCTAATGCCCCTCTTCTATGCAGCAGGATTTCCTAGGCAGAGTCCCTGATCCTCTGTCTAGTCCCCTCAACCCTGCATCCCTCCCTCAGACCCAGCACTGACCACTGTGGCTGTAGGAGCCAACGTCTGCCTCTGTCTATCCATAGAGGACCCTTGGGCCTCTCTTACCCAGTATAAGGCAAGCCCCCAAAAGGCTTTCAGGAAGTGTTGACTGACTTACTGACTGACCGAATGAATGAGCATGGTCCTACTGAGTGTTCCTTATGGCGAGGTTCTCACCTGCCAATATCGGAGGTGAAAGAGAGAGACACGAGCCTATTTCAGAGAGAGCTCTTGGATCCAACTCCTATGCCAGAACCTTTTTAGAAGAGACCTGCCCGCTTAGCCCCACATCGAAAGGGGCTCTGGGGCTCCTAAGACCCGTTCTCCTTTCCCACCAGGGTGAAAGCTCCATCCTCCCCCCACCTGAAGCTGTCAGAGTTAGTGCTCCTCTGGGCCTTTACACGTGCTGCTCTCTACACCAGGAATGCCTTTCCCCGTCAACGGATCCTTTGCACCCTTCAGGTCTCAGCTTAGTCACATAACACGCTCCACTGACCAAGCATGCACTCTGTGCCAAAAACTTTGACTGCCATTCCAATCCTCTCCTTCCACAATCCTGAGATGGGAGGCTCCTCTACAGAGGACAACACTGGGGCTTGGAGAGATAAGAAGCCTGCCCAAGTCCACATAGCTGGTAAGATGCAGAGAAACCAGACTCCTCTCAACACTAAGCTCTTAAGTGCTCTCCCACACTGACTTCCTGGCCTCCTCCAGGAAGCTGTCTTGGCCTCCATGCATGCAAGGGAGACAGACCCTCCTCGAGGTTGTCCCTGCCAGTGTGTGTGTCTGCCATCGCAGCCTTGACATCAACACCTTATAACCTCCTGGTTTCTCACTGTGTTCCCCAGCCAGACTGGTTCTGGGCTTTGGAGGGATCTGGGTAGGGGCATCTATTTCTTTAGTTCAAGAGGTCTGGACCAGGGCCTGGTACACAGCAAGTGCTCAATAAATGTTGGTCATATGGGTGGATGGATTCACATTGCTTACTCTCATAGAGATTCCTGTTTTCATGAAATTCCAGCTCTACTCAAATGTGGGCACACAGTAGGTGCTCAAGCAATGTCCTCTGCCTGAAGGAGGGCAGAAAATGTGTTACAATCACTTGTATGGCCCCACAGGCCTCATAAAATCCTGTTAAATCAGTGAAGAATGAGAAGCTGGGGAAACTGAGGCACAGAGTGGGGTGCTTAGCTCAAAGCCACACAACCAGCCCTGGTGGTTCCCGCTTAGCCCCCATCCCCAGCTGCTGTCCCCTCAGATGCCTCAGGGAGAGCAACTCCTCCCTCAGTCCCCCACCCCGGGCAGTGCCTGCCGGCTGCCCAGCCCAGCCCGTTGTCTCCCTGGGGCTGGCACGTCACACACGGAATCTCACGCCTCAGAGCTCAGCATGCTCCAGCCTCCCCTCCTGCCTCTGAGCGGAGCAGCTGGTGCTCCCATGGAAACCACAGGCCCCCCCAAATCCCTCCCCACCTGCACGGCCCCACTTGCAACCTCCGCTTTAAGATAAATATTGTCATTAACATGCAAATGCATATGTGATTATCATAAATGGGGGGTCACGCGGCAGCAGCGGCCAGCGAACCCTATCACCAGAATGTGCATTAATATTCAGCCCTGACCAGGGAGAGGCACCTCAGGGCCCCTACAGTCACCCAGCCCGCTCAGAGCGAGGGTCATGGGGGATCCTGCCTCCAAGCAGGGTACTGGAGAAGGGTAATGACAGGACAGCAGCCACTGGGAGCCCCATCCCAGCCCTCAGTTCCTGGCCGGAGCCCCTGGCTGGGCCGGGGGCACCAGGGAGGTCCCCTTCTTCTGGACAGACGAGGCACAGATCTGGGAGGTGGGGGTAGGAGGCAGCACTGCGGCCTCCGGCTTCCCCTTCATCTCTCTCCCTGGCTCCCACCCTCTCTCTGCCTCTCCCTGTGTGTGTGGAGGGGGGAGGGCTCCCTCTGTCTCTCCCTCATTCTCTCCCCCTCTCTCTGTCTCTGTCTCTATCTCCACCTCTCTTAAAAAAACCCCGGCACCCATGGGCCTGCCCTCTTTCTGAGATCCCCTCATTCCCACCCTCTCCCCCAGTACCTGTCCAACCCTCAGAGCCCTGAGGACCTGCTCAACCCTCTGCTTTTCTTTTGGTCCCAGGAGACCCCCTGCCCAGCCCTGCCCACCACTGGCTGCGGCTGTCAGATGTCACAGCCACTCTCCCCATGCCATTTTGGGGAGCCTTATTCTCAGCTTGGGGGGATCTGCCACCCCTTCATCACACTTCATCATACTTCTGCTTCCCCTGGCCTGGGAGGGAAACAGGTGAGTGACAGCGGGAGGGCCGTTCTGGTTGGTCCTTGAGACCCAGTAGTTGGCCCTCTGAGCCTCAGTGTCCCTTCTGTATGACATGTGGTGATGCTCCTAAGCCACCCTCAGAGGCGATCCCTTTGGTGAGAGATCAGACAGGCCCCTGAACGTGAAAAGGGAAGAGTTAAGGGTGAGAGATGGTCACGAGGGTATGACAGCACTGGGGTGGGGGCACGCTGACCACAGCGAGGTTTTATTTCACCCCTCACCCCTTTCTGGCCCTCGCAGCTGCCCTGCTGCTCAGCCTCCCCCAGCATCCAAAGGCCTGGAAGGCTCTGGGAGGGGGTTCTCTCCACCCCTGGCGCCCTGGCCCTCCCACCCTTCCCACTCTCCTCCAGCACCACCAGCAGGTGCCCTGTTTAGTTGGCCCTCCAGAAATTACACCAGATAAGTGCTGTTGGGGAGGTTCCTGGACCACCCCCTATACCCCCACTTCCCATTTATCATTACCTCCCTTTATTTGAGGCCTAGAGAGGGGCAGCCACTGGCCACAGGTCACACAGGCCTCCATCCCAGCTGCTGGCCCTCGAGACACCCCCACCTCCAGGTTGCCTCCCACAGGTTCGGTCCCTCAAGGCCCTAACAGGTGGGACCAGGAGGGGGATCCATTCTTGACCTGTGGGTACTGGGTGAGGGCAAACACGAGGGAACCCCCACACACACACCCTCTTGCTACACTCAGGTCCTGCATCCAGGGCTCAGATCGGCCCAGGACCCCTGCAAAGAGAAGGGCGAGGACTGAGTGTCACGGACACCCTGCTTGCTGATTTTAAGCCTCCAGGGAAAGATGGAAAATGGGAAAGCCCTGAGACAGCCCCCCCATCCCAACATTCTCCAGCCAGAAAAAATAGCCCCACATGCACAGGGCCCCACTTTACCGGTAGTGGGGAAACTGAGGCTGCAGTCCAGGTGAACACTCAGCCAAGCACTCCCCATCTCTTTTTGCTTGGGGAGATTTCCATGGGAGATTTAAAAATGAGAAAAGGGGCACCTCTGCAACCCATTCATTTCCCTGATCCGGAGCTCCCCGGTGAGTCTTCCAATCCAACATTTGGGGGGCCACATGGACACCCCCGTCTCCCA
>CM052545.1:36502222-36569414 GCA_028533065.1 Trachops cirrhosus | reverse complement strand
AATGCCGGAAGGTGGAGAGGGAGGGAGAGGGGGCGGAGGAGGGGAGGGGGCCAGATCGTATCTGTCAGCTGCACCCCCAGAGGGGGGAGGAGAGGGTGGGTGGGAGGGGGGAGAAATGATGCCGTGGCAGAAGCAAGTGGAGGGAGGAGGTTAGGAGAGGAGGGTTGGGGGAGAGAAGATGCCGGAAGGTGGGGTGGGGAGGAGAGGGGAGGGGAAGGAGGGGGCCGGGGCGCCCACCTTTGTGCATGCCCGTGTAGGGGTCTTTGAGCACCGTGAGCTCATAGATGCGGCCGAACTGCTCGAATAGCGGCTTGAGGTCCTTCTCGTCCAGGTTGCGCGGGATCTGGCCCACGAAGAGCTTGATGGCGTCCAGGTCCTTCATGCCGTCGGGCTGCCCCCCGGGGGGCTCGGGCCCGCTGCTGCCCACCGGCGAGGGCCGCGGCTGCAGGAGCTGCTGCTGCTGCCGGCGCGCCTCGCTTTCCGTGAGGCGGGCCATGGCGAGCGAAGGCGGGCGGCGGGCGCGGGACCGAGCCGGCGGCGGCGGCGGCGGCGGGCAGCGGGCGGACTCGCAGCTAGAGCGACGGACGCCGCCTCCCGCCTCCCTCCCGCCCGGTCCCCGCGCCCTCCTCCCTCCTCCTCGCCCGCTTGCTCCAGCATCAGGACCACAAAAGGGTGGCTCCGCAGCGTCCCCTAGCGGCCGACGCGCGCATAGCCATTCCGCCTCCCGCCTCCCGCGCGCATCCTACACTTCTCATTCCTCATTCTACATCCACGTCCCCCGCCTCCAGTCCAGGCGGGGAAAGTGAGGCCAGCGGGCTGCAAACCTCTCCTTCTAGGTGGGTGACATCGAATCGTCAAGCAGGACTAACCTGACTTCTACCTGTCACTGGCTCCTCACACTGATAACAACAGGAAATTTCATCACTAAAAGTAGAGCACAGCATTTACTTGGCACTTTTAAGAATACAACTCATCAATAATAATTATTACTATTTTTAAATATTTTATTTATTTTCTTTAGAGAGAGGGGAAAGGGGAGAGAAAGAGAGAGAGGGAGATCAATATGTGGTTGCCTCTTGAAAGTCCCCAACTAGGGACCTGGCCCACAACCCAGGCATGTGCCCTGACTGGGAATCCAACCCGTGACCCTTGAGTTCGCAGGTCGGCACTCAGTTCACTGAGCCACACCAGCCAGAGCAATTATGATTATAATTATAATTATTATAGCAACAAGTTAAAAAACTTCCCAAAAAGTAAAAGTCCAGGACCAGATGGCTTCACTAGGGAATCTTACCAAGCATTCAAAGAAGATTTGATACCTATCCTTTTCAAATTCTTCCCAAAAAACTGAAGAAGAGGCAATACTCCCTAACACATGTTATGAGGCCAACATAACCCTTATACCAAAACCTGGCAAGGATAACACTAGAACATAAAACTATAGAGCAATATCTCTGATCAATATAGATGCAAAAATCCTAAACAAAATTGAAGTCCTAGCAAATTGAATACAACAATATATTAAAAAAATAATACACCAGGATCAAGTGGGATTCATTCCAGGGGCACAGGATGGTTCAACATACATACACAAATGGATCAATGTAATACACCACATTAACAGAGGATAAAGATCATATGTTCTTATCGACAGATACAGAATAAGCATTCAATAACATACAACATCAATGTATGATTAACACTCAATACATGGGTACAGAAGGGACATACCTCGACATACTGAGGGCCATGTATGACAGCCCACGGCTCACGTCATGCTCACTGGTGAGACACTGAGAGCTCTCCCTCTAAAGTCAGGATCCAGACGAGGAGGCCCACTCTCACCACTCTGGTTTAACATAGTTCTGGAAGTCCCACCCAGAGCAATCAGGCAAGAGAAAGAAATAAAAGACACCCAAATTGGGAAGGAAGAAGTAGGAGTGTCACTTTTTGCAGATGACATGATTTTGTATGTAGAAAACCCTAAAGACTCCACCAAAAACTATTAGAAACATAGGCAAACGCAGTAAAGTTGCAGGACACAAACTCAGTGTACAAAATCCACTGCTTTCCTGTGTGCTAACAATGTATTTCAGTTTCCTGAAACTTCAGGAAAAGAAATGAAAAATACAATTCTTTTTGTAATTGCGGCCAAAATAATAAAATACCTAGGAATAAACTTAACAAAGGATGTGAAGGACCCATATACTGAAAACCACAATGGATTATGAAAAGAAATAGAAAGAGACACAATATAATGGAAAGATATTCTGTGTTCATGGATCAGAAGAAACAACACAGTTTAAAATGGCCATATTGCTCAAAGCAATATAGATATTTAATGCAATCCCCATCAAAATCTCAATGTCATTGTTTCAAGATTTAGTTATTTATTTTTAGAGAAAGGGGAAGGGAGGGAAAATGAGAGGGAGAGGATGTGCCAGATAAACATCAATTGGTTGCCTCTCTCACACCCCCCAGCGGGGAACCTGGTTCTCAGCCCAGGCATGTGCCCTGACTGGGAATCAAACCAGCAGTCTTTCAGTTCACAGACCCATGCTCAATCCACTGAGCCACACCAGCCAGGGCCCAATGTCATTTTTTAAAGAAATAGAGCAAAACAATCATCAGATTTGTATGGAACCACAAAATACATTGAATAGACAAAGCAATCCTTAGAAAAAAGAAAAAAGCCAGAGGTATCTCATTACCTGACTTCAAATTATATTATAGAGCTATGATGATCAAAACAGCATGATACTGGCAGAAAAACAGCCACAAACCAATGGAACAGAATTAAGAGCCCAGAAATAAAACCACAAGCATATGGTCAAATATTTTTTGACGAAAGAGGTAAAAAAAAGGAGAAAAGAAAGCCTCTTCAATAAACTGTGCTGGCAGAACTGGAAAGCCACATACAAAAGAATGAAATTAAATCACAGTTTGTCTCCTTGTACAAAAATTAAATCAAAATGGATCACAGACCTAAATATAAGATCTGAAATAATAAAGTACATAGAAGAACACATAGGTACTAAACTTATGGACCTTGGCCATAGAGAACATTTCATGAACTTGACCCCAAAGGCAAGGGAAGTAAAGGCAAAAATAAATGAATGAAGCTGTATCAAACTAAAAAGCTCCCTACACAGCAAGAGAAACTGATAACAAAATAAAAAGGCAACTGCCCTGGCTGGTGTCATTCAGTGGATTGAGCGCTGGACTGAGAAGCAAAGGGTCGCCAGTTCGATTCCTGGTCAGGGCACATGCCTGGGTTGCGGGCCAGGTCCCCTGTAGGGGGCGCACAAAAGGCAACAACACATTGATGTTTCTCTCCCCCTCTTTCTCCCTCCCTTCCTCTCTCTCTAAAAATAAATAGATAAAAACTTTTAAAAATGTACACCTGAAACCTATATGACCATATGAACCAATGCCACACCACCAAATTTAATTTAAAAAGCGGTCATAGCATACAAACTAGCTGTGAAGCCATGGCCCACAGTGCACCCTTGTAATGTATTTGAGAGAAATGATTAAGTCAATCTTTTCTCAACTACTATAAATACATCCTCTAACAGAACACTGCTGAAATCAGTCATTTATTTGTTTTACTGAAATTAAGATTATTCTCATCCCCCCTAAAAATAGTAAACCAAGAGTTTTAAAGAAAGATCTAAAGCCTCTCATACATCTTTCAGTGATGGTTTCCAATGCACAGGAGGGGAGGGAACGTACAGGCTAAATATTTGGGTCTATGAGAGACATTTATTAGGTGTCTCTACAAATGACATAGCTATTGACATTACATTTCACAGCAGCTGTGAAATACGGGAGGTTGAATAAAGTTAACAAAATAATAATGACAATAATAGCAACAAGAAAGAACACTTTCAATAACATCATGTGCCAGGCACTGTGCTTAGCACGTTCAGGTTTAAAACTTAGAAATAGCCATCGTGTTACATCAACAGCAGTGAGAAATAACAATTTTTTTGTCACACTTGCTATGTGCACACAGTGTTCAAAATATCTCAAAGGATATTGATGCATTTGGGGCAAGAACCCTATGGACATCATGTCACCCTGCTTAAAACTCTCCAAAAATGTGCTAAAATTAAAGCTGAGTCCTTTGTGCAGCCCCCAAGGCCCTACAACACCTGCACCATCCCCTCCCTGCCCTCACCTCTCCCTCTCTCCCCCTCACTCACTCTGCTCCAGCCACACAGGCCTCCTGGCCTTTCCTCCAACACACCAGGCACTGCCATGCCCCAGGGCCTTTGCACAAGCTCTGCCCTCTGCATGGAATACCCTCCCCCACATGGTGCATGGCTTACTCCTCAATCCCCAACACTTCGTCCGTCCTATCTAAAATCGCTCAGCCACCATTACCTCCTTTCTCAGGCTTTCTTTTCCCTCCATAATATTTATACCTATTTTAATGTAATTTAATTCTAATATGCTGTGCTAAGTTCTGGACATGAACAAAATCATTCGATCCACACCACAAACCTCTGAGGTGGTTACAAATAAATACACAACACTCTTTTAGACTATGATAAGTGCAATGAAGGAAACACAGTTAGATGAGTGGTGGGAAGGCTTTAGGAGGCAATTCAGAGAAGATTGATAACAGAGAGTGACTTAGAGCTGAGATAAGACTGGGGCAGCAGGTGCAAAGGCCCTGAGACAGGAAGTGTCCTGACAGGTGTAGGTGCAGCGAGGAGACTGTAGCAGGGAGAGTGGCGCACTCTCAGAGTGACTGGGAAGCAGTCTATCGATTCTGAATTTATTATTATTATTTTCAAAGATTTTAGTTATTCATGTTTAGAGAGAGAGGAAGAGGAGGAGAAAGAAAGAGAGAGAATTAATTATCGATGTGTGGTTGCCTCTCGCACGCCCCGTACTGGGGACCCGGCCTGCAACCCAGGCATGTGCCCTGACTGGGAATCGAACTAGTGACCCTTTGGTTCATAGTCCATGCTCAATAAACTGAGCTACACCAGCCAGGGCTGAATTTATTTTTTAATTTATTTTCTTTATATTTTTAAAGATTTTATTTATTTATTTATTTATTTTAGAGGGGAAGGGAGGGAGAAAGCGAGGGGGAGAAACATCAATGTGTGGTTGCCTCTCACACGCCCCCTACTGGGGACCTGGCCCACAACCCAGCATGTGCCCTGACTGGGAACCGAACAAGTGACCCTTTGGTTCTTAGGCTGGCGCTCAGTCCACTGAGACACACCAGCCAGGGCTATTTTCTTTATTTTAAAACAAAGACAGGATCAGTAACAATGCCATGAGGAGCCGAAGAAAAACTCAGTAATACTGATTCTATTTAAAATGTTGACCTTTTATTCAACATGAATTTGGGGGGTATTTAATTTTAATTTTTAAAAAATATTGCATTAAGCCCTGGCTGGCATGGCTCAGTGGATTGAGCACCGGTCTGCAGACCAGAAGGTTGCTGGTTCGGTTCCTGATCAGGGCACATGCCTGGGTTGCAGGCCAGGTTGGGGGCTTGTAAAAGGCAACTGAACAATGTTCCCTTCTCTTTCTCCCTCCCTTCCACTCTCTCTAAAAATGAATGAATAAAATATTTTAAAAAAATATTGCATTAAGCCTGGCTGGTGTGGCTCAGTGGATTGAGCGCGGGCTGCAAACCAAATGGTCGCCGGTTCGATTCCCAGTCAGGGCACATGCCTGGGTTATGAGCCGGGTCCCTAGTGGGGGCCACATGAGAGGCAACCACACATTGACATTTCTCTCCCTCTCTTTCTCCTGCCCTTCCCCTCTCTCTAAAATAAATAAATAAATAAATAAAATCTTTTAAAAATATATTGTATTAAAACATTCTTTATCTTGATGAAGTTTTTTGGTGCCCCCTTAAACTTTGCTCCCCAGGTGTGCTCACCCTGGTCCCTGCTCACTCCCCACAGCCACCATTAAGAGGTCGGTACTGTTCTTATACTCATATTACAGAGGGGCACACTGGGGTCCTAGTCACTTTTGCAAGGTCACAGAGCGAGCATGCTGGGATTGAATCCAGCACTCACACCGGAGCCCACACACTTTCCACCAGCTCACACCCTCTTTCCCATGCTTCAGGAAGGCAAGCCTTGGCTTCGTTGTTTGCCAAGCGAGTCTAGAGAGTGAATAGGATGAAGCCCTTAGTGCGGAATTGGTGAACTAGATGAGCTTGGTGAGCTAATAGGTGAGGCTTAGTACCTGGGACGTCCTTAGTACTCAGTACATGGCTGCTGTCGTGATTGTTACAGGCAGCCACCTGCCCAGCCCCAGACAGGAGCAGGGTGTCAGGGTAGGGTGAGGAGCAGAGCACCCCTGGTCTCTGGCTCTCAGCGTGCAGCCCCCCGCCCCTGGGATGGTGGAGCTGGGCCTGAGACCGCCTCTGTCTCCATGGAGACCCAATCAGGATCTCCAAGCCCTGTGGGCCTCTGATGTGCTAGAGAGTCGTTAAAAAGAATAAAAATTAAAACCCACCAGCCCTCCTGTGAGCCAAAGATGAATTTTCCCAGACTCTTACTTAACACCCAAAGTAAACTGGGGGAAACGGGAGAGGAGGGTCTCAGCCTAGCTTGAGTGTAGCCTCGAGGAATGTACATTCAGCACTCCGCCTCCTGAGGGATACTCGTCTCTGGAGTTGACTCCCGGACCCAGCTGACACAACTCAAGGTCAAAGCAGAGAAAACCTTCGGGGCTGTGTGCCGAAAGCACTCAGAGCCTAGGAGGCCAATTTTCTGACATTCCGTTACCAGAGGAAACCTGGTCGCTGTGCCAGAAGCCCAGAACAGGGCTTCTCAAACACACGCACGAAGTTGAATAAATTTATTTTAAGGGAAAACTGAGTTCATTTGGATATTCTCTATGGGGGACCCACCTGGGTGGGGGGTTAAGCAGCATCTCTGGCCCCACCCACTTGGTGCCAGGAGCATCACCAGGTGTGACAAGCGCAGATGTCCCCAGACATCTCCCAGTGTCCCTCGTGGGGCAGAACCTCCCAAGTAAGACCCGCTGGCGTAGACGGGTAAGGCGCTGACCTCGGCAGAGGGGTTGGGGTCCGCCTGCAGGTGTGCGTGTGCCCCCCTGGGCATCCTGCTCAGAATGCAGAGCCTGATCCAGCAGGTCCGAGGTGGGGCTGGGCCTGCATTTTCTAACAAACCTTCAGGTGACAGGCAGCAAAGTTCTGGGGAGGTGCCTGCCATGTTCCTGTTCTGACTTTTCATGGCAAGGTTCTTATGTCATAGGTCGTGGGTGTGAAAAAGGGCTGAGACCTGAGGGGAGGAACAAGAAATGGCTCTGGTCCTTTCTGGGTCCCCCCAGCCCTCTCTCCCTTCTGCTAACATCTTGGCTTTCTGCTTGGGTGGGGGTGGAGGTGGCAGGGTGGGGGTGGAGGTGGCAGGGTCAGCAGTGGGGTCGGGGTCTTCGCTGGGGCGGGGTCAGCGGATGGGGGCCCAGCCTGGAGCTGCCCTGGGCTGGGGCCTCTGCTCTTCAGGGGTCTGCACAGCCCACTGACCGTCTCCCCAAGTGATACGGGCGCCCTCACTCTGACTCCTCAGCCCTGAGGCCCTTTGGCCCTGTCCTCTCTGTGCCACCAGTCCCTTGCCCAGGCTGCCTAGAGCTCTGCTAGCACATTCCCAGGAGTTGAAGCAGCCCCACCCTACCAACGCCTAGGGGCTGGAGATGTGTCCCCTGGGAACTCTAGCCCACAGTCCCCACCTGTCCCAGATGCCTCCTGCCTTCACACATCTACAGACGCAAAGCAGACAGAGATCTCTGGTTGCCACACCCCAATCTCACCACCTCCCCTCCATTCATCTTCCGGCAGGAACCCCAGTCTTTCCCTGGCCCCATCACTTGGCTTCAGGGAAGGGAAAGAATTCCTCACTGGGCCAACCCCTTGCTGCTCACTCCCAACAAACTCCACTCCCTGGATGGGTTGGGGTTGTTTGAGGCCTGAGGCACAGCTTGGCCACCCCTAAGCCAGTCTGGAGGCAGAGGGAAGGGAGGGAGGGGGATAAAAGGGTCAAGATCTGGCCATGCTCCATCCTCACGGGTTTTGGTCCCTTCTCCCCATCCCTCCTAAGATGTGGCTCCACCCCTCCGGTCACAGCCCACGGCACCAGAAGGGGACACCTGCTCTGCAGGGCCGATGAGTTCTTTCCCTGGGAATAAGAGGAGTGGACGCCTCACCATCCTTGGAGCTGAGCATGTACCACATTGAACTTGGGTTTTTTCCAATGTTAGGATGAGAAAGAGAGGAACATATTATTTCTGAATAAGCCAGTCCCAGTGTGCTCCCGTAACTTGCTATCAAAACTGCATGGGTTCATATATTGTAGGGTTCCGTTTACGTAAAATGTCCAGAACAGGCACATCCACAGAGACAGGAAGTGTGGATCAGTGGTTGCCGGGGGCAGGGAGGGGCAGGGGGGTGATTGCTGATAAGGATGGAGCTTCTTTTTGAAGTAGTGGAATTTTCTGAAACTAGACAGAGATGATGGCTGCACAGCTCTACAAATGCACTAAAAACCACTGAACGGTATACCTGAAGTGGTTGACTTTATAGTGAGTGAATATTCCAATGAAGCTGTTTTAAAAAAAAACCCAACTGTGTGTGAATGCAAGCTATGCCTCCTTTTTGCCACGAGACCTTAAGGCGAGATGGCTCACCTGTCTGTGTGTCCCTTTCATCCCCTGTAAGTTGGAAATAAAAGCAGATATGTACTAAATAATTCCAACAAGGGATACAGTGAGAAAAAGTCCTCACGTGGTAACCACCAGCATGATCGTGGTTTCGCAGGGATCGCCAGTGGCTTTGAAAACTAGAGGGCGATGTTTGAGGAGTGACAGAGTGTTTGCACCACCTGAAAGTATCTCCCCACAACTTGCTCATTGCGGGAAGAGAGCGACTCCGGGGGAGAGAGAGCAGACACCCAACCAGGGCTCACGGCCCAGGAATGCCCTGGCGGAGACGCTCCATCCCCGCTTTTACTGCATTCTGGGTAGGCCCACCCCTCCCCTGGAAAACGCATCCGCTGAACCCAATCGCATGGAAACATCGGGAAACCCAAAGTAAGGGGCATCCTGCAACGGCTTGGCCAGGACTCCTAACAAATGTCAAGGTCAGGAGACATAAAGATGGGGAACCATTCCTGGGCGAACACGGCTAGAAAGACAGGACCCCAGGGTGCAGTGCATGATCTGCAATGTTCTTTACTGTGAAGGACACTGTTGGGGACAAGGGCCAGCGCGCGGGTAAAGCCTGTAATTTGTTGACCTGTTGTACTGGTGTCAGTTTTCTGATCTGGGCGATTGTTCTGTGAGGCCGGAGAAGAACGCCTTGGGTATCAGGAAATACACCTCGGCATACTGAGGAGTGAAGGGGTGGAGAGAGAGGCCGAGGGAGAGGAGACAGAGACAGAAAAGAGCAAAACAGGGTGGTAAAATGGGAAGGGTTTAGAAAGCTCTTTGTACAATTTCTGTAAATCTGAAATTATGTTAAAATAAAAAGTTCGAAAACAGAAGGAAAATGAATGTTGTGAAGCGTCGGGCAACGTACCCAATTTCTCCCATCAGGGCCATCAGGTGAGCCGGCCGGCGGCCCAGCCGCCCCGCTGCCTGGCCACCGGCTGGCGTCTGGCTCGAACCCCAGCTGCGAGCATCGCTGTTGCTTCCTCCTCCCTGGGCCCTGAAGTCTCTGGTCCCAGGGCAGGTGCCAAGCATGGATTAAGGATGCCCTTGCGATTTGGGCTGACGGTGGGGAAGCTCGTGCAGCCTCTTGGGATCACGTTTCTTTTATGCCCCACCCAGCACCCCTGTTCAAGTTGCTCTGGACATTTTTGTACGTCAAAGTGGTGATTAAGATCATCAGTAACTCTCAGAACTGAGATTGAAATGTCAAAAGAAGCCAAAAATGTGTGTCCATTGCAAAATGAACCTGTTTTGCTGCCTGGTAGTTGGCCAACACTTACCCACTACAAAGGAGAAGGAAAATTAGAGTCTGGAATTTTCCTGTAAAGAGCCAGGTGCTAAGCATTTTGGGTTTGGCAGGCCCCACGGTCTCTGCTGCAACTGTGCAGCTCCACCCTCACATGTGAAAGCAGCCCCAGAAGATACACAACCGAGCAGGCATGGCCTTGTGCCAATAAAACTTTATTTATAATAGGAAGAGGGCCAGACTAGGCTGTGGGTGTAGTTTGCTGATCTCTGGTTAAACACACTCCCTCCTGGTGTGCCAAGAGGCACTTATAAAGGTTATGGTGGTGCAAAGGTGGGCACCAGCAGTGTGTCCATCAACATGGGATTGGGTGGACAGCTCAAGGCACTGCACATGGAATACGATACAGCAATGAAAAGGAGTGTGTGTGTGTGTGTGTGTGTAAACGAAATATATAAAAGTGAGAGCTGGGCCCACCCAGAGAATGGATGCGCTGTGTGGCCCTGGGGGGTGGGGCCCACGCTGCCAGGCAGAAGTTTGGCAAACTGCACATGTGACCTATGATGGCCTAGAGGCCTGGGTATAAAAGGTGCCACCTCCTCCCCTGGGGCTGGCCTCTCCTCAGCCACGAACATGGGTCACAAGCCTCAGCCTTGGTGTGTTAGTCTGGAATCTCCGGGACACAGAACAGGAGGACGTGTGTGTGGAGACAGGGTGCAGGGCTGGGCAGTCTGAAATCCCCAGGGGAAGCCCGAAGCCTGGAAATTCCAGCAGGAGCCAGTGTTGCCTCCGAAGTCGCCCGGAGCAGGATCCCTTCCTCCTCGTGGGACCTTCTCTTCAACTGACCGGACGGGGCCCACCCGTGTTCCAGAGGGTGAGGTTTATTCAGTCAACGGTTTTAAGTATTGATCATGCCCCCCAAATGCCTTCACAGCAACATCCAGACTGATGTTGGACCAAACAGCCGGGCACTATGGCCTCGTCAAGCTGACACAAAGAATGAACCATTGCAATTAGTAACTTCTCGGTTTTACAGTTCTTTTCAAACTGATCTATAGATTCATTGTAATCCCAGTTAAACCCAAGGCTTAAAAAAAAACAATTGTAGGCTGATCCAAAATCATATGGAAATGCAAAGAAACTGGAATATTCAAAACAACTCTGACAAAGAAGACCAAAAGGGAAGCAGTCACACTACCGGATTCCAAGACTGACGAGGAGCCCAGGTAACCGAAACGGCACGGTGCTGGCGAACGGAGAGGCGCCAGGTCAGCGGAAGAGCACGGAGTCGGGAAACGGACTCCCACGCAGCCATCGGCTGATTTAAAAAATAAATTAAAACACAGGTGCAAAGGACAGTCTTTTCGACAAATGGTGCTGGGACAACGGGATATTCGTACGTAAAAGTCTAAACTTGTTCCGTATTTTGCAACATGTTTTTAAAGTGGGGGGCTGATCTCTTCTGTCCCTTGGTCTTCCTCACTGCATCGATTTCACTTTTCCTTTTCATTTTCATGCTATTTTCATCATCATCAAAACAAACAGACATTTTTGTAGCTAAATAACAAATGTGCCAAGTAAAAATAGGTATGGATTTAGGGCTTAAATTTTTATTTTTTTTTATTTTATTTTTTTTTTTTTAAAGATTTTATTTATCTTTAGAGGGGAAGGGAAGGAGAGAGGGAGAGAAATATCAATGTATCGTTGCTTTCTGTGCATTCCCTGGTGGGAACTGGCCTGCAACCCAGGCATGTGCCCTGACTGGGAATCGAACCGCGATCTCTTGTTTCACAGGCCCGCGCTTAATCCACTAAGCTACGCCAGCCAGGGCGGGGGCTTAAATTTTTAAACATCAGTTCCTAAGTTTAAAAACCTCAATACCTAAAAAAAAAAAAAAAAGCACAAAATGGATCATAAATCTAAATGTAAAACCTAAAGCTATTACACTTTTAGAAGAAAACAGAAAGAAATCTTTATGACCTTGGTTTGGGAAACAGTTCTTAGGTATGACTGACACCAGAGCACAGTTCATAAAACAACAAACCGACACACTGGACTTGATAAAAATTAAGAACTTTTGCTCTTCGAAAGATACTTAAGTGAATGAAAAGACAAGCCACAGACTGGAAGAAAATATTTACAAATATATAGCTGAAAAATGGGTTGTATCAAGCATATGTAAAGAATTCACACAAGTCAATAAAAGAAAAGTCGTAAAAAATGGGCAAAAGCTTTCACAGGCAAGTCACCAAAGGAAGACACACCAAAGATGTGGGAGACAGATACCAACGCACCGTCAACAGGAAGACACACGTGAACGCTGCGGAGAGACAGCACTACGCACAGGGCCGACCACACGAGCACCCGCAAGGACGCGGAGGAACTGGTGGCGGGAACACCAAATGGTAACGTCATCTTCCAAAAAATTCAGACGCCTATGATGAGACCCAGCCGTGCCACGGCTGGGCACTTACCAAAGAGAAATGAAAGCACGCGTCCATGCATTTAACTGTACACAGATGTTTATAGCAGCGGACGGGTAACAGCCAAGGTTGGGAAATGACCTACATGTCTCTCAACAGGTGAATTGACAACAAATCGTGCTACAGTAAGTCCTAACTTAACGCCATCAAGAAGTTGTGACTGTAAGTGAAACTCCACGTGAAGAAATCAGTCACCGCAGGCCGCATCCCGACGTTGTAAGGAGACGACACGGGACAAAGTGACATCACCGGAGTGCCTGCTGTACGTCCACCCGCCCAGCGGGACACTACTCGGAGTGAAGAGGAAGGAACTGTGGGTCCATGCCACAGCGCGAGCCTCAGAATAACCGTGCCGAGTGAAAGGAGCCAGGGAGACAGTCGCCTGCAGTGTGACCCCATCCAGGTAAAAATCTAGGAAATGCCAACTGACGTGTAGCGACCACAGATCAGGGGTTGCCTGGAGTGGGGCAAAGGAGAAACGACGGAAGAACAAGAGAAAACTTGGAGAGCGAGGACTCTCTGTTCATCGTTTTGATCGTGTCTGATTAGAGATCAATAAAGCTGTTTCAGAGGTTTAAAAAACAGACAACGCAAGATAAGGCCAGTAAGCTTTGTCTATATAAAATGTTTAAGCCATACAGAAAAATGTTGACTATTGTCCGTGTGTTCATAAAGTACTCACGTAAAAAATGTTTTAAAGAATGAAAAGGATGTGGCAATGGATCATGCCTTTGGGTAAAAGTGGGAGATTGAAATGGTTACAGGGGGCATTGACTTGTGTTTTACTGCCTTAAAACAAAGACGCCCAGGGAAGAAATCACAGTCACTGGTTGGGACCCCTTTGGGGTCCTGGCGGAGGACGCTTTGCCCAAACTGCTTGCTGCCACCCAGGAAGTGACAGAGACCAAGGGCGATGCTCATGGTGCCGAGGGAGCCCAGGCAACAACCCCCGACGGGCCTGGCATGGGCGGCGTGGCCTCGTTCCACCTTCATAATCTTCATGGCTGTCCCTGGACCTTCCCAGGTCCAAGTCAGGCCCCACCCTCTTCTCCTGGGCCACCCCTCCCCCGGGGCCCCCTCATACCGAAGAGTAAAATGCGAACGCCCCACCAAGACCCTTTTGACTGGCCTGGCACCTCCGCCCCTGCTCCTCTCCAGCCACAGGGGCCTGCCCACCACTCCTCCGGCACTCCAGCCTCCGCAGCCCCGAGGCCTGCGCACAGCTGTGCCCTGCCTGGACCACGACTGAACCCGTCACTGACTTCACTCAAAACCCAGCCTCAGGGAGCCATCACTGCCCCACCGGATTTTGTTACCTGTCTTCCCCAGGGGACCGCAGGCCTGAGTGGCTGGGACAGGGTCTCTCGTTCTGAGCAGCCGGCAGAGGGGTGAACACGAGAGAGACTGCGTGTACTCACCCACCCACGCACATGGGGAGGCGGGAAGAAAGCGCACGACCGTGCTGACGGCAACCATCTTTGTCAGCGGGGCTAGTGGTGTTTGTTTCCCTGGTTATACTCAGTGGGACTTTTTGTGTAAAAAGAGTAAAAGAGACACGAGTCCCTGTTACAGTGAGGTGATGGGCTGGCCTTTCTTCTGAAATGTGGCGAGTTTTACCCGTGTCCCTGCTGAGGCCAAGGCCACTTAGCCTTAGTGGGAGGAAGGCAGGAGAAAGACAGCTGTGACCCTCTTCCCATGCCCAGTGACAGCACCCCATAAACCCAGAGTATCCCACAGGCTGTGCCCAAGCCAGGACGTCCCCAGAGCCTGGTGTGGGGCCCATAGGTGAGCCTGGCCAGTGGCGGGGGGGGGCTCTACACAGCCTGGAGCCTCCCCAACCCCTATATGGGGTTGAATGGTGCCCCCTCAAATTCATGTCCCCTGAGAACGTCAGACTGAAACCCTATTTGAAAAGTGGGTCTTTACATAGTTAGTTGAGGTGAGTTTGCACGGAGCAGGGTGGGCCCCCCTCCAATGACCGGCATCCTCATCAGACACAAGCACAGCACACAGAAGACCACACAAAGATGGAGGCAAAGCCACGCGTCCACAGGCCAAGGGACAGACCCTCTCACAGCCCCCGAGAATCAGCCCCGACCACACCCCCAGAAAGGACACTCAAGGATGATTGTTCGATATGGCTTTATTTTCTGACCGTCCGACTGCATCCCACAACCGGCCTGGGCTCTGAACAGTCAGCCGCCCTGCAGGACACTCATCGGGCAACCCCAGATGGTGCACCCATTGCTGCCACAAGGGGAAGGATGAGCCCCTAGAGCCACCAGTCTCTGGGGAAGTTGGTCCACCAGACGAGGCAGAGGTTGGATGAGGCAGAACCTGTGGCCCCCACACTGGCCTTCCCGTAGGCCTGGCTTAGCCAACACCCGGAGACTGGAAGGCTGGACAGCCAGCCCGACGTGCTCATGCTCAGGGAGGGGAGGGCTGGCTGGCCAAGGCGGGGCTGGAGTCAGAGGCAGAGACGAGAGTCCCCAGCGGAGCCCAGGCCCTCCTGCTGGCGGGCTGTGGGGAAGGGGCAGCAGAAGGCCAGGTGAGGGGTGGGAGGGCCAGGCCTCCAGCCCCTTCAGGCCACTTCAGACCTCCCTGGGGCGCCCAGAGCCCCTTCTCCCCAGCCCTGACCCTCCCCTTAGCACTTAACGCTTGATTGATTATATTGCTCATGAATCGGTACACCTGCACCTCCCTGAGGTCCACCTGGTGCTGAGGCCTCCTCCCCATCACGAGAGCAGCTCCCGCCCCATGAGGCACCTGGTTTGTGGGGTGAGGGCTCGGGCACGGCTCCCACAAAGCCCACGCCTTCCCCTCAGGTCCCATTGTCCCCACACGTCTCCAGCAAGCACTGTCCCGTGCCCCACCCCTACATGGGTGTTGCTTCCCCAGGACACACCCTCCTTTTCACAGATGAGAAAACAGGCCTGGGGGATGTGCTAAGAAGTGAGTTAGCAGAGGGACCAGTGGGTCTCCAGCCTGGGGCCCCTCCTCTAGGGCTGCCTCTGGCCCTGGGGCCTCCCAAGGAACCCGTGTCCCCCTTGGGAGCCAGGGCACAGTGAGAGGGAGCAGAGGCTAGAAGCCAGTGAGCGGGATCGATGCAGGGCCGGACAGGGAGGCGGCAGAGTGGGGACAGCGTCATGTCGCTGGGTCTTCGGGGCACCAGTGTGTTCAGGGGAAGAGCCCCAACATTCCAAGGGAGGAGCCGCAACCTGGGGGCCCGGAGGCCGATGCCGCCCTCTTCAGACAGACACGAGGAGAGCGTCCGGGTCACCAGAGGGATGGAGACAGCGCGGAGGACAGACGCAGGGCCAGTGCCGGCTATGGTCAGCATCCCAAGGCTGTGCCGGATGACTTTCCTTCTGCAGCACAGCTCAGCGCCCTGTGGGCTGCGGCGCTACCTCCCGGGCCACAGGCTCGGCCACGACTTGTTCCCAAGTCCGTGGCTTGGCCCCAGAGCTCCAGTGAATGCTCCTCCAAGGAGTTCGAAGGACAAAAACAAGAAAGAATCCCCCAAATCTTCAAGAGCAACACAGACAAGCTCTGTAATTCAGGGTCTCGGCAAGCCCCTGCAGACTGAGGGCGGAGAGGGTGGCCGGCGCGGGCCTGCGGTGCTGGTCACTGTGTCTTGGCCTTCAGGAGCAGTCTCTGAACTGTTCTGTACAGGAGGTCGAAGTGCTGGGGGCAGCAGGGGGGCACAAGTGGTCACGAGTGAGGCTGGGGACAAGCCCCACCAGGCAGGGCCCAGGGACCTGTGCGGTCACCTGCTTCCAGGCAGGATGGGGGCAAGGACACGCTTGGCCAGTCCAACGCCCCCATCCGAGCCCTGCGTGCTCACCTGGACCGCCGTGTAGGCCATGCCGAGGTAGGCGCCGATGCAGACTGCCAGGAGGAGGTCAAAAATGGCTGGTTTGACCCTGGAGAGAGGGGAGTCAGGGGTCAGGGGAGGGTGCAGGACTCACCGCTCCCTGGCTGTCCTGTGGAACACAGTTCCCTGGATGGTAACGCAGGGGACATGGGCTCCTGGTCCAGAGCAGCTCACCTGTAGGCATTCATCACCTGCTTCAGCTGGTCGTAGAAGACAAACTCGGGGTCCCTGGGAGAGAGTGCATTCTCAGTGGACTCGCCCCGACAGCCGGGCCAGGTCCCGCAGCGCACGCCCCCCTTGACACCAGACCACCCGGAGGTCCCACCCGCCCACAATGCGGCAGGGAGCACCCCATGTGTGTGCCTCCTCGAGGCTGCCACTGTCCCTCTTGGGACAGGGCTACCTTCTGTTCCGAAACCCCGTCTTCCCTGTTGCTTTTCTGCGTGTCAAAGTGCACTCTTCAACAATGGAAGATGGTGACTATAGACGCAGTGCTGTTCTAGAAAGTGTTTCTCTACAGGGCAGTGACCGTGGCCTGGAAATCAGAGACCCTGGCTCCACGGCCGTGGACCCAGTTTAGCCTCAGTCTCATCTAAGCGCTGTGCCTCCCAAGAGTGCCATGAGCCAGGAGGAAGGTGGAGGCCAGCAAGGGCAACGCTCTGGGGGACATGTCCTGCCCGTGGATGCCCCCGGGTGCCCCTTCTACCACAGGCCCTGAGGGTCCTGCTCAGCGCCACCGGGGAGCTCCGGAGCCTTGAGCAGAAAGAAGACAACCCAGGGGCTCTCGGTGGGGAGGCGCACCCTAAGGGCACACCGGGACCCGGGCACAAGCCACCTAATGCAGAGCGCGACGGGACCTCTGGTCCTTTCAGCCCCCAGCGGCGGAGTGCAGGGCTGCCGGATAAAACACAGGACGTCAGCTCTCTGCGGGCTGAGACAGCCGAAGAATCGGCCTTTAGCATGCCGTGTGGGACACACTTACACCAGAGAACAACCTGTTGTCTGTCTAGAACTCAAGTTTAACCGACACCCTGTGGTTTCTTATCTGTCGTTTTACTTGCTAGCTCTGGCACAGGGAGCGCGCTCACTGGGAGCTACACCTGTCACGAGCCCGGGGCGGGGCTGCCTGCGCCTCACCGTTTGTCAGCCTTGATGTGGTGCTGCTTCACCTCCTTCAGGTAGCGGCTCAGGTAGTGCTCCAGTGTGCTGAGGAAGGTGCCGTCCTTGTCCACCAACTGGGCGGCCCGGGGCTGGTTGGTGAGCCAGTCCATCACGGAGTCCAGCTGTTCCTGCTGGATCTGCTACGAGGGACACGGCCATGGTCACGGGACCCTGCTCAGCACTGCACCAGGGCCCCCGCCCACCCGGCCCGGCGGTTACCATCTGCTCTGCGAAGACAGGCATGTCCGGGGGGGTCCCCTGCAAAGAGAGGAAGGGACAGGCCCTCAGCCCAGACCCACCTGGGGCCCGGGTGGAGGGCCTGTGGCCACAGTGGGGTCCCACCAGCGGGGGGCTCACCTTCTCAGTCAGGTTGTAGATGACTCGCGTCAGGGCCTCCGCAATGAGCCTCGTGTTGCGGGTCAGGGTTTTAGAGTCAACCCGGGACCTTCAAGAGCAGGCACGAAACAAATCTATAAATATTTGGAATCAGCACCATTGATAATCACCAAAAAGCAAAAACAATCACAAATCTAATGATAATGAAAGTCAGAAAAGTCATGGCCTCCTCAAGCAGGGTGGGCACCTCTTCACACCTCAGATTCTGCTTTTTTTTTTAATCCTCACCCGAGGATATGTTTATTCATTTTAGAGAGAAAGGGGAGGGGGGTGGGGAGAGAGAAAAACATCCATCAGTTGCCTCCTGTACACACCCTGACTGGGGATCAAACCCCCAACCTAGGTTTGTGCCTTGACTGGGGATCGAACCTGCAACCTTTTGGTGTGCGGGACGATGCTCCAATCAGCTAAGCCACCCAGCCAGGGCCAGATTCCACTTTAAAATAGGGCACCCTGCCTTCCTCGAAAGGCCGTCCAGCACCCTCAGGGGTTATCTGCAGGTGCAGAGAAGCAGGCCTGGCTCCTTGTGTCTGCCTGAAATGACTGGACCCCTTGAAGCCTGTTTCCTCATCTGGATCATGGGATGGGGTGGTCAGGACACCTGCCTCCATGGTTTGTTGAGGGCAAAGTCGACGTAATACCCAGCAGTAGGTAAGATATCCCCCCAAATCCACACGCACCTGAACCTGGGAACGTGACCTGATGTGGAGGCAGGCTGTTTGCAGATGTGGTTAGTGAGGATGAGGTCACACTAAAGTGGGTGGCCCTACACCCAATGGCTGGTGTCCTTATAAGAGGAATATTTGTAACAACAAAGGCAGAGATTTGGGTGACATGGCCCCAAGCCAAGAGACACCAAGGACTGCTGACAACAGAGACCCAAAAAGAGGCACTTTGGAGGCAAAATGTCACTGATCCAAGGTGTGAGACGCTGCGATCCCACAGGGAGGAGCAAGGAGAGGGGTGGCCTGGCCCACTCCTTGGTCTGTTTCTCCTTCCCTCCACTTCTCTTTTGCTCTCAGCACCCTCTGCCCTGGAACACCCTTCTCCTGACTCACGCCCCTTGGTTTCAGTGCCACCTCGTCCAAGAAGCCCTCCTGCTCCAGGACCTGCCAATACTCCCGCTGTGCCTGTTCTCTCTCTGGGCCCCTGTCACCAGGCTGCCTGGGCCCCACCAGGACTACCTTTTCATTTCCCGCCCCCTCACTGACACGTATCCAGTAGCTAGGCCGCTGCCTACTGGTGGCCAATGAGAGAGCAGAGGCAGACACTCCCAGGATTGGGTTTTGCAGCCAACGCCACCATGAAACCCTGGCCCCACTGAGGGGTGCCACGCTAGCAGGGGGAACCAAGGGGATGTGAGGCCCTAAAATGACAGCAGTCAGAGACACCCGTCATCCCAGAGGGTGAAGTGAGAAGGGGCTGGTTGGGAGGGCTCCCAAGGAGGCACAAGGGTCCACAGAGACAGGGCACGGCTCTCCAGGCCGCAGCACTACCGTGCAAAGGCCTGGATGCAGAAGCCACAGGGCGAACTGAGGCGCTCAGGCTCTGAAAGGCATGCACAGGGGTCGGGGGTGGGGGCGGGCCTGTCCCCAGCAGCCCCTTGCTGAGTTACGCAGGTGGACTGCACTCCTGTTTCTTCAGCTGCCAGGCCAGTGCCAGCCCCTCCCCCACCATCCACACAGTGGCGCCCACATCTACCTACCTCCAGCCCCCCCAGTTCTGAAAGAAGCAGCTTTGTTCCTAGGACCCAGATGGCAGGAAGACGGCTTTGTGAGAAAGTGGGAGGCTCGGGGCCCCACTCACCGCACGTCCATGATGCTGCTGCGCTGGCCATCACGGTGGCTCTCCAGGTGGGACAGGGTGAAGGCAGGCAGCCGGCGGATGGCGAAGCGCTCGTGCTCCCAGGCCAGGATGTCCTCCGCCAGGTTGATCTTCTTGTGCACCATGGAGAAGCGCACCTCTGGGAACTGGTGAGCGGCCACCTGTGTGGGTAGCACAGTTGGGGAGTCCACCCACCGCCCTGGGTTCCGGCCACATCCCACCAAGTCTGCAGAGGGACCCCTTGCACTGAGCTTGTTTCACAAATGCACACACAGGGCCCGAGAGCCAGGAGCATCCCATGTCCCTCCCTAAACCTCCCGCATTTAGAAATGGGGAGGAACCCACTTACCTGCCCCAGGAATCCAACTGAAGCTCACGCAAAGCCCCAGGGTCTACAAAACACCAGGTCCGATACCTGGCCGACGGTGGACACTAGCTAATGAGGAACAGTGGGGCAGATAACCCAGCCTGGCCTGAGTCCCCTGTGACATGCCCCCACCCTTCTCAGAACCGCAGGGGGCCTTTCTGTGAAACGGGCACATGCCTGGCACCGGGTCAAGCTGCTGCCTGGCTCCCTTGCTCCCGGGGCACCTACCATCTCCAGCTCCCGCAGGAAGGCGTGCTGCAGTGTCCCCTCCCTGGGCGGCTTGGACACGTGTAGGTGGAGGCTGTTCCCCCGGCCCAGGGTGTCCAGGCAGAGGACGAAAGCCACGTTGTCCTGGAGCAGGCTGGAATCTGTGGGAGCAGCAGGAGCTGACTCAAGGTGGAGGGGGGCGGTGCGGGGGGAACCAGGGCCCCTGACCCGTTCTGTACCAGCTGGAGGCCACTAACCTGTGTGGTCCAGGTTGTCTTCTAACCAGCGCTTTGTCCCCTGATAATTAAATTTGCCCCCTCCGGAGGCGAAGAACAGGAGATTATACCTGGTGGGGAGAACGGAGGCGTCAGTTCTGGCAGATGACTGTTCAGGTTCTCAACGAGGCAGTCTCCCCTGACCAGCCCTTAGGGCAGGGCTTCCCTATTGCCCACCGCCGATATCAGGGCTGGGTCATCTCTGGGGGGGCGTCCTCGGCGTGTTGAGTGGCACTGCTGACCCCCGCCAACTTGACACCAGGAGCACCCCCAGTTCTGACAACCACCGATGTCCCGGACATGGACCAGTGTCCCCTAGGGGTGAGAATCACTGCTCCAAGGGCTTCTCTGAGCTCCCAAGACCAGGAGACGAGCTGGTTTCAACCAACCCGGAAACGGACCCAGAAGATAAGCAGCGGAAGGGATTCGACACTACTGTTTCCTGAAGTGGGACTGACTGAGCCCAGGGCTGCCACAGGGGCCATATCCCCAGGCCTCCCTCCTCCACCTCATCCACCCCACCAGGGCCACAGCTGTCCTTACAGGAAAGAAAAGATAGAAAAAGAGAGGACTGTGTGAGGATGGAGGCAGAGACTGGAGTCACGCAGCCACACCCAAGGAATTCTGAGGACTGCAGGAGCTCCCAGAGGCTGGGGAAGGCAGGAAGGACCCTGTCCTGGAGCCTTAGCAGGGAGCACGGCCCTGCGGCACCCTGATCTCGGCCTTCCGGTCTCCGGAACTGGGAACATAAACGTCTGCTACTCAGCAACCCTGACCCTGTGTGCAGTGTGTGGTGACAGCAGCTCCAGGG
Organism: Trachops cirrhosus; assembly: GCA_028533065.1. NCBI lineage: Eukaryota > Metazoa > Chordata > Mammalia > Chiroptera > Phyllostomidae > Trachops > Trachops cirrhosus. Next base: position 36,548,061 of record CM052545.1, on the reverse strand, counting down.
AACTGGCAATCCCACTGAGCCCCTCCCACCCCAGGGCAGTGCGGTGCAGGTGAACACACACAACCACCTGGCCCCGTGTCCACAGTGCTGAGATGAGGCACCCAGTTTAAGTGACTATTTTTTTTTTTAGTGTTTCTATTACTTGCAGCTGAAGGCATCCACGACACTCCCCGGGACTAACGGCAGCGGGGCCTCCTGAGTGGGACTCCAAGGAGTGGCTGGAGGAGGCCCGGCCCTCCGCACACACGCTGTGTTCCTGGGGCTGGACCTGCAGTGGGCCCTGGGCTCCAGTGTGCCCGCTGCAGCCCCGTCAGCTCGGGGCCTCGGCTGGCCCCGGTCCGCCTGCCTGGCCATCACTTACGCCGCATGGGTGCGCTTGTAGGTGTACAGCCTGGAGAAGAGGCGGGCGAGCTCCAGCAGCACGGAGATGCCACTCCCGTTGGAGTCCGCGCCGTGCGACAGCCACTGTGGGCGGGCAAGACAAGGCTGGCAGTCACCCCCAACAGTCACGCACAGCGCCTCCTCACCCCCTCCCACAGCACCTGCAGCCCACTCTGCCTGGCCCTGATCTTGCCCCTAGTCCACATTCAGAGCACAGCTGGGAGAGCTGCCCTCCCCTGATCGGAACCGACTGCCAGCACCCTGGTGTCCACAGGGAGGAGCCCCGGACACTCGAGGCCCTTCTGAGTCCCTTGCTCACAGCACCTGTCTGTGCCCAGCAGGTGGCTGTGCCACCAGGGCGGCCTCTGTCAGCCTCAGCACGTGCACCCGGGCCCTCACACCCGTCACTGTGGGGGCTCCCTCCAGCCAGGCCACCAGCCTTCTGGGCCTTGAGAGCCTCCCCCCACCCCCAATCAGCTAGGTTCTGTGATCAAAAGCAGTACTTCAAAGAGGCCATGACTGGTTCTTGGGAGGAAAAAATCTTGGGATGCCATAATGGCTTGGGAACCTCCCAAGGTCACGGTCCATAAACCGACATATGTTGTATCAACGTAATTCAATTCATGATGTTCGGTGAGAGGAGCCAGACACCAAAGGCCACATACTGTGTGATTCCATTTACGTGAGATGCCCAGACTGCTAATGGGGATGCAGCGTCTTTTTGGGATGATGGAACGTTCTGGAATTAGATATTGGTGATGGTTATACAATCCTGTGACTATATTAAAAACCACTGAATTGTATGCTTTAAAAGAGTGAATTTTACATTATGGAAACTATATTTCAAAAAAATTTTTTAAATTTCACAGTGAAAAATTAGGACAAAAATGTCTAAAAAGAAATAATGAACAAGTTAAGAAGCGTTCTTGGCTGAGACTGTTCACGGTCTGACTCTGGGCCCCGCTGGTCCAGGTGTTCTCAAGGTTGGCCTTGGCCTTCTAGGTGGTGTGGCCTCTGGAACGGCTGTCACTGGTCCAGGCACAGTCAGGAGCTCGCGCCAGGCTGCAGGTCCACCCACCTCAGCACCCTGTTTGGTTCACTGATTGTTCTTTCAAAGCAAGACTTTCCTGACAAAGGACACAGAGTCACACTTGGCCTGCGCCCCGATCTCACTGTGCTGGGGAGCCTGAGAGCAGGGCCCCGCGCGGAGGCCTGCAGCCTGGGGGCGGGGCTGAGGGCACCTCTGACTCCTGTCATCCCGGACCTGAACCCTGGGGGCTCCCTGACCATAAACTGCCTGTGCAAACACATGGTTCATCACGTGCATGCGTTCTCCTTCTGCAGTCCGGGATCTGGTACGTGCCAGGCAGAGGGCCCCGCATGACTGGCCCCCAATGAAAACCCTGGGCACTGGGTCTCCATGAGACCCCTGGGGACCACCCCTCACACGCATCATCTTGTTTTGCGGGAATAAGTGCGTTCTGTGGACTCCATCCGCAGAGGTCGCTGGAAGCTTGCACCTGGTCCCCACCTTGACCTGCTCCCTGCACTCTCCCCTTGGCTCACTTTGCTCCGCCCTGCCCCTGCACAAAGCAGGGCCACGAGGACGAGCATCTGCTGAGTCCAGGGTCCTCCCAGAGAATTATCCTGAAGAGCCACACAGACACCCCGGGTTCTGTTCCTGGCCTGGCCACCTACCTGCAGTGGGACCCTGGCCACAAGACCCACCCCGGCTTAGCCTCTGTCTCAGCTCCACAATGCCACCCACTCTGCAGGTCCTCACGGGGAGCTGACGTAATGCCTAAAGGGCCCCCAGTCGGTGCTGCTGCTCTGACTGCCGCTGCTGCCCACAGACAGCCGCCTCTGCCCCCGAGCCAGCTAGAGCGGTGTGGGAGGACAGGCGCCCGCCCCTCCTCCGAGGCGAGCGTGTATATATATATATATACGTACAGGGGCCACTCCGAAGGCATCGTAGTGCGCCACAATGACGATGGTGGGCAGGTCCTCTCCGCCCAGGCCCGTCAGCCGCCCCTGTGGAAAGACAGTCTGTGCAGCACCAGCCGGCAGAGGTCCTGATCACCAGAACAGTCTGGGCTCCCCCACCCAGTGGGAGTGGGGCGGGGCAGTATTTTTAGCTTCGTGGGTTCTATGGGATGTCATGACTAGTCAGTCGTGGGTGATATGTGAACGAGTGGACATGGCTAGGTGCCAATAAAACTTCGTTTATAGAAACAGGCTAGGGGCTACACTTGGCCAAGGGCTGCAGTTTGGTGACTACGGCTCTAGCAACAAGAATCTGCTCACTCCTCTTGCACCATACTTCTCCCCCTGGAAACCAAGGCCACCCTTCAGAGGCTGAGCTACATGCCCGTTTTGGGGGGCAGAGCTCCGTTGATGAGGAAAAACAGTGCAGGTGTGAGTGGAGCCCCTAGAGCCCCAGCGAGTCAGGGTCCCAGCATGAGCTGGGGACAGTGGGGGGAGTCCAAGCACCCCGACATCCTCCCTGACCCTGCTTCCCAGGGGAGTAACAGGGATGGCAGAGGACGTGTGGCAGCATGACACTTACAGAACCACAGGCCACAGCAGCCAGGCTGGCAGCTTGGAAGAGAACCCCACATGGTGAGGGGCTCACCCTGTGACCCCCAGGGAACCAGATCAACTGCGGCTGAACTCAGCCTCCGGGGTTCGACGACAAGGCCTCCTGCCGGCGCACGTTTCCGCCGCCTGAATCGCCGGCATCTCACACAGTCCCAAAGAACGTGCCCATCTGATTACTGCGTGGCCTGTCAGAGGCTGCAGCAGCTTCCCCTCACCCTGAATCGGCCTCTCCGGCGGCTGCTGTGCCCTCTCCTCCCCGGTCTCTGCAGGGCAGCCCGCTCCACCCAGGACCCCAGCCCTGTCCTCACGGCCGCTTTGCTCGGCTCCAGGCCTCTCAGCCCCCACGTCCCTAAGCGCCTCTCAGAAAATGCAGGAGAAATTCTAGGGAGGGATGGCATCTTGCTCACCACTGCCTCCTGCACACAGTAGGAGCTCAAAAATTACTCACGGAAAGGCATGGGATTCTCAACCAACTGTGTGTGCTAAGCAACCCTGAGGGAGACTCACTTAGTTCTGAAAGGGGAGGGATGGCTGACAATGTGGCTGCACCCCAACTTTTACCAGAGTCTGCGCACTGACATGGGGGCAGTGCCGAGCAGCCTTGCACCATCTGGTGCAAACCCCTGCAGATCTGGGCCCACAGAAGCCCCACTTACGCCAAAGGCAGTCTGGCCCAAGCAGGGGGCTGAGGAGACCAGCACGCTCGGCTCCAAGTGCTCACTGGTGGCCTACTGGGCACTGGGCACCAGGGCAGACTCTGAGTATGGGACAGCAGTCTCGGCACAACAGAGCAGGCACTCACCTCCACACTGGTGATGAGCCAGTCACTCACGGCCTTGCTCTGGACCCCGCTGGTGACCATCTGGAAGCCGTTGGCGGTGGCAGTGTGGAGCAGCACTGGGGACAGGAGCAGGGAGGGGTCAGCCCAAGGGTTCCCCAACACTCTGGACCCTAGGTGTTCAGCCTATGCAAAGCTGTATGCAGAACTGACCTCACAAACCAGAACACAAAGTGATGACTGGACACGGGAAAGAGCCTGGGCGTCCAGGATAAGAGCTGGGGAAAGTCTCCCTGAGCCCAGGCAGGCGGGGAGCGCCCTCACTCTGCAGGACCCTGAGGCCTCCATTCCAAATTTAGAGGCACATGCACCCCCAACCCAGCCTCCCAAGGAGTGACTCAGCCTCCACACTGCAGTCAGAGGTAACGGGGAAACAGGAGTCTCCCACCGGGCAGCCCACGACCCCCTTGTCCCGTGCCAAAGGCCCACATAGCCTGAGCTCCCAAAGGGTTGTGACCCCCTCGCTCCTGACTAGAAACACCTGCTTCTGCATTTGGGCCAGGGACTGCAATCAGCCTTGAGTCCCCATCTCGAGCCTGCTGTCACTCACGTCCTTACAAACACACTATGGGTACGTAAGATGTACCCCGGGAGGACCCGGGAGAAGGGTGCCCTCAGGTGCTGTGATAGGTTCTCAACTTCTTTTAAGTCTTAATGCATTTCTAAGACAGACAGTTGTGATCAACATTTATGATTTTACCTCCCGTTTCTTCCACTTACTAATGTAAAATAAGCATTTTTCCATGCTGCTAAAATTCTACCCGATGTCATTTTTAATGACTACATAATATTCTACTAAGCAGAAGCTTCTTCCTCTGTTCTGTTCTATCTGGAAATGTGGGTCTTTCCAAAAATTCACTCTTCCACTGCCACAACGCAGATGACTGCTGTTAAGACTGATCTAGACCAGGGGCTGACAAACCTTCCCTATGAAGGGCCAGAGAGGCAGAATCTTCGGCTCTGCTCTGCCACAGCCACCCAACTGCACTGCTGTGCTGTGAAAACCACCATGAACAATACGCAAACGAAGGGACATGGCCAAGCGACAATAAAACTATTTGCACAGACAGGCAGCTGAGGGCTGTAGTTTGCCAACCCCCGATCTAGCGTCCCACGCAGCGAGCCATCTGCTCAGGAGGACCAAACCTTTGCCCAAAGCTTAAACACACAGCGCCGGACCACTTTTCCACGGAGCTGGCTGCGTCTCCTCACATGGACCAGCCGCCCGCCCGTCCACTCCTGTCAGTTCTGAGTGCTTGTTCCTGTGACACCCACCACTTCAACAGGTGGAAACAGAGTAGTGGGTGGCTCCGATCGGCTGCACTTCTCTGAGTAACTGTGCTGTCCCGCTCCCCACAGCAACCCACCCCTGCTCCCAGTTCCCCACGGCGCCCCCAGTCCCCGGAGGAGGAAATGGGTTTTCTCCTCCCCTGAGGACGCTGCTGACTGAGCAACCCTGACGCATTCTGCAGGCAGGATCGACACCAGACCGAGGCTGTGACACACAGGTCCGGGCAGGGCCTGCTGACCTGCACTGGCAATACGGGTCATGTGTTAAGGGTCTCAGAAGTGGCACAGGGTGACCTGGCCCTCGACAGGAAGGGCTCCCCACGAACCCACTCCACCCCTGCAGCCCCTGGCCCACCTTCGGCAGCAGAGGCAGAGCCCTGGGAGGCGGAGGCAGCCTGAGTCTGCTCATAGATGGAGAGCAGGGCCTCGTCTTCCACAGCGAAGTACACGGGAACAATGGTCTCCATGGCCAGCATCTCGGGCTCAATCTCCATGAATTGCTGTAGGAGAGACACACGTTTAGGTGACTTACAGCCAACGGCTGTCCCTGGAGGGCAGGCAGGCCAGCGCCTGAAAGAATGCCTCCTCTGAGGCAGCCAATGAAGCGAGGACTGCACAGGAGAAGAGGAAGGGGCAGGAGGGGTACTGGGGAGTGCGCCGAAGGGGGAGGGACAGGTGAGGTGTGGCGATGCTCAGGGGCCCCCGGGTGGTACCCAGCAGGGAGGAAGAAGGCTGGGAGAACAGGCGCTGGGGCCAGCCTGGCTGGGTCAGCTTTGGCATCCCTGTGGGCCCATCCTGCCATTACTGGCCATCACGTCCTCAGCTCTAAGTGGGCAACAGGTGCTGACTTCCCAAGCTGATGTCAGAGACCCGTATGGACACTGGGCATGAACTGCCTGCCGGGCGCAGAGCTGGCTTTCAGAGAGTGTGGGCTCCCCCACCCCACCCAATCCCCACACCCGCTTCTCATCTGCAAAAGCTTCTTTAACACAGAGTTTGGGGGCAATCCTATCAGACCCTGTTCATTCAAACCAGATCTCTGCCCCTTGGCACTGCTGACATCGGGGCCAGGTCACTCTCTGTGGGACCTGTCCCAGAGACTGTGGGGTGCTGAGCAGCATCCCAGGCCCCACCCACTTGATGCCAAGAACACCTCCAGTTGTGACAACGACAGATGTCCCCAGACATCACCCAGTGTCCCCTGCAGAGTCACTCCAGGGAGACAGGGACCAGTGATGAAGGGGAACAGGTGCCGTCTGCTTCCTGAAGGGCGAGGGCTCAGGGAGGTAAAATGACTTGCCACACAGCTGACTCCAAACCCAGGCATTCCTTTCTCCACAGAATGCTCTGGACCTGGCCTGAGCAGAAGGTGGGGGCAGGGGCTCACCCGGATGACATCCTGGGGCACAGCGGCCATGGCCCGAGGCAGGATGATGACCACGGCCCCAGCCGACTGCCGCAGGGCCTTCTGGTACTGCTCGTAGGAGAAGTCCAGCAGCCGCATGAGCACACAGCGGCGGCTCAGCACGTCTGCGTCGATGGTGCGCGCCTCCGTGTTAAGCACTGCGTTCCGTGTGCCTGTGGGAGGGACAGAGAAGGGGAGCCACCCCCTCAGCAGGATCCAAGACCTCTGCCTAGAGACCACTGACTCAGGAGCCCCCAGAGTCCCACCAGCCCTCTGCCCACACGCCCGACATCAGTCTGCCACAGCCAGCATCCCACTGCCCACGAATGCACTGCCCACTTGAACCCTGGAGAGTTGCAGCACTTTTTGAGACCCGAGTGAAGGCTAAGACCCTCCCCCCGCACAAACCCACAGGCCTGCTGCTCCAGAGCTCCCAGAACCTTGGGGCAAACCCAAACTCCAGGCCCGGCTGACCTGAGCCTGGTGGTCCCTGTCCTGCTCTCTCTGGCCCCTCCTGCCAGGTGCCCCATCCCCTCTAACATTACCTTGGTCGTTTCCCTGGGGCCTTGGCACCAGCTAGGAAGTTTACGACTATATAAGCCTCTAATTAGACTGGGGTTCCAGGGGCAGAGACCTTGGTCACTGCAGTGTGAAACCAGCACTGACAGCCACTCCTGGCCCACGGGTTCTTGATGACTCCATCCAGAACAAATAAGCAAACACTAAGTCCCCCAGTGACCCTGAGAAGGCTCCAGACAGGCCAGGGTAGTCATTCTCTGCGGGGGGCTGTCCTGGGCACTGTCAGGGCTTGAGCAGCATCCCTGGCCGCCACCCACTCGATGCCAGGAGCACCTCCAGGTGTAACAAACACAGATGTCCCTAAACAATAACCACCTAGGTCCCTAGACACAGGCAAGAGTCTCCTGGGGGCAGTCATGTAGAAACTTCTCCCTGCTCTACGCCCAAGTACCATCTCCTGCCTCTTTCAAGAGCTCAGGAAAAATAAAAAGACTCAGAGCGGGAGGGAGAGCCTGCGGCTCAGGACAGGCATGGACCCGGCCACTCACAAGCCTCCCCCAGGCAGATGAATCCCCCCACTCCCACCTAACCAAAAGCGGCGGGGTCAGAACCAGAATGTCGCAGAGAGCTTTTCTAAGGCCAGCAGGGACCCCTTGGGCATACAGCAGTGAACACTGCTGCCCTGAGAGAGAGATGCTGGAGGAAGGTGTCCCGAAGAACCCTACTGAGGTTAAATTCGGGACCACGGAGGCTAGTGCAGTGGCACAGGCAAGAGAGGAGTCCAGAACGCTTCACACACTGCAGGCTGGCCCAGGCTGCAGCAAGCAAGCAGAGCCTAGCCCCATAGGGACTAGATGAGGCCCACAGGGCCTCCAGTCTGAGACTGGGCAGTGAGCACAGAGAAGGACACATCGAAGCAATCGGGCTTCCCCAGGGGAGCCAGCCTCGAGCCGTCCTGGAGGTGGAAGCGCAGGGAAGGCGCCATCCGTGTACTAACAGATGCGGACCTGTGCTAGGCTACGCTAAGCCTCAGGCTCAGGGCCAGGAGCCTAGATCCCTGCCTCTGCTTTCCAGGAATGAGCTCTCCGGAGAGTGAGCAGACACAAGGAAAGCTGCTTCCAATGGAGTGCCCTAAGTGGATGGTGCGGAGAAGAGGCTGGAAGGACACAGCAGGAACAGCATTCCAGGTGGGAACAGGGGAGGCCATCTACGGAGCAGGCGGCCGCAACCAAGGAGAAAAGGTGGGTCGTGCGCCCTGGGCCAGGCGGCACCCTGACTCCACCCCCAATCCTCTAGAGACCTTTCCTCTGCTTTAGGCAGGCAGAGGGCAACAAAGACCTTCAGGACGCCCTTGAAGGTCTTGGAACACCTGGAAGGCCCCACCTCCAGGCCCCAGCTGTTTCAGGCCTCTGCCTCCAGGGGCCCACAGCCTCTGCCGCCACCTCAGGGGGAAGCCGTGGAGGGCAGCCTGTGGAGCCAACTGTGCGCCTCTTCCCCCTGGGCCTGGTGCTGCCGCAGGGCAGGAGTCAGGACCGATCTCCAGAGGGAGGAAACGAGGCCAGAGGAGGCGGATAAGAGCAAAGCCAGGCACTGTCCCCCAGACTCTGAGCACCCCAAGGTCACATCTTTGCTGATGTGACCCCCACACCCCTGCTCTACACCAGCAGAGATTCAGGCTTGGTGGGCAGCCCTGGACACCTAGAAGTCGCAGGTGCCCACCGCAGGACCAGACCTGAGTGGAGCCTGCAATCTTTTCTATTGGGGCCAAAGGATCAATCCTCTGGCCTGACTGGGCCACACCCATTCTGTCACGGCTGCTTAGCACATCAACTAGTGGGTGTGGCTGTGTGCCAAAAAACTTTACTTACAACAGTGGTGCAAGGGCAATCCCAGGTGAAGCAGCCCTGGCAAGTCTGGGGTGCCAACACCCCTACCTCCTCGGGCCTTGTGGAGCCTATGGTATCAAGACTGAGGTGGGCACGAGTGGGCTGCTACCCGCAGCACACGAGCACACAGCAAGCACTGCTGCAGCAGCAGCCACCTCAGGAAGGCCAGAGTCCACCTGGTAGGGGGGTGAGGCCACATCTGTGGCCCTGTACCTGGAGTATTACTCTCAACACAATTCACAGCACAGCACAGACAGCACACACCTTTCCTTCCTGGGCAGCTGCCCAGCCCAGTTTCTCAACAGAAGTGAACAGGAAGTTGGGAAACGAGAGACCCGGAGCCAGAATTGCACCAGAGGTGGGGAGCCTGGGGCGTGCACTCTAGAAGAGGGTGTAGAAGACACCGGGGAGACTGCAATCAGCAGTGACCTAGCAGACCAGCTCTCAAAGGCACCATGGGCAGGGAGGAACCTGGGGCTTCTTCCGGCCACACTGGGTCTTTCTGCTGCTGGAGAACAGGCAGCAGTGCCTCAGACTCCTAAGGGGCCTTCCCTCCAACAACCAACTCCCCCTCCACAGCACCAACCATCCCACCAGCTTCTCCCCAGGCAGCAACGGTCTGCCCCACATCTATGCAGGGGACATCACTAGGTGTGACCAGTGTGGACGTGCAGGCCTCATTCGTGGGGCCTCATCAAAGTTTCTCAAGCCAGGCCTTTGTTTCCCTGCTTTGCAGACAAGAAGCACTTGACTGAGATGGGCAGGTGCCCCACCATGCCCCCTCTGATTACCCCTGGAACCCACAGTCTCTATAAATGCCCCATGAAGGGTAGACAGCGTTTAAGTTTCTAACTAGGAGCAACAAAGATGGGGGGCCAGGAAGGAGGGAATGTGGGGGGAGATACCAAGTCAGAAAAAAGAATGGGAAGGAATCCCAGGATCAGGAGCAAAGGACTCAGAGAAGGGAGGGAAAAGGAAAAGAGCTTAGGGAAAGGAGAGAAGAGGTTGGGGAGAGATTCCCGAAGACCTCCAACGGGGGGAGATGGAGAACGTGGCTCTGCATTCAGAAAGACGATGACCTGGCACCTGTTTCCTCCTCAAATTCAGCCAGTGTTTCCTGGGCAGGTTTGGAGAGGAGAGAGGAGGCCATATCAGATGCAAGCGGGACAGTGTCGAGAGGCCCAGAGGAGGCCAGGGGCAGCCAAGCTAAAGGTTACAGCTGTCAAAGGGGCCAGAGAGAGAAGCTGGGTGTGCGGGGAGGAGCAGGACAGGAGTCTCTTAGCGAGGTTTCTGAGTGTGAGTCTTCTGAGTTGGGACTGAATGACAGGGGTGAATGAAGGAGCTGAGGCTCAGGATCTGGAAAAATTGGTTATACCGAGCTTTAGGATCTGGGCCTTTTGGACTATGGATTCCTTTGGGAAACCAAGAAACACTATAGACCAGGAGGGCAGCTACCAGTCACACATGACTATTTGACTTTACAACAATTAAGTAACACAAAAAATTCCCTTTATCTGTGGCATGAGCCACATCTCAAGTGCCCAGTGTCCACCCATGGCTGGTGGCTTCCGAATCAGTGAAAATACAAAACCCAGTGACAGTCACAACGAGTTCCATTGCACAGCACTGACCCTTCCCCCAGGAGAGCGTCAACATGCAGAAACGTGCCCACAGCACTAAGGGCTCCTGGCCTCCCACCTCCGCCCCTCCAGAGCTTTGCGTTCAGAACCATCACTGTAACCCCAAGTTTCTCTCCTAGCACTGGGGCCAGATCACTGGGGCTGGAGCCTTCTCTGTGAGGGGCTATCCTGGGCACTGTGAGGTGATGAGCAGCATCCCTGTCCCCCCACTAGAAGCTAGGAGCACCCCCAATGTGACAATCATAAAGTCATCACCCAGTGACCCGTGGGTTGACAAACACTGCTCTGAACAGAAACAACATAACTTTGCAGAGACGCAGGATCTCAGGGGACGCCTGAACCCGTCTCCAGAGACTAAGGCTCTTCAAAGGCCTGGCAGAGGCTTGGGAATCAGGGGTCTCAGGTTGGGCGTGAGATGGTCTAACAAGAGAGGGGAGACTAAGAGAACTGAGGTAGACCCTTTGGAGATGAAAGGGCCAGGAGAACTGGAGACAGGGGCTCATTTATGAGGAAATCAGGCTTTGACTGGAGGGGAACCTAAGCAGCAGGCAGGAAGATTCTGAAACAACAGATCCAAGGGAATTTAAGATGACTTGGGCACTGGGGTCAGAACCACCACAGGACGATGAAGAGGCACGAGTGGGGAGCAAGGAGCTGCGCAGGGTCCAGGTCCCGGGGTCACATAAACACAGAAACCCTGGGAAGAGGGAGCGAGTGGGCTTCCAGGAAGCTGGGGATAAGGAAGGGAAGCTGAGGGGGGCACACACGAGAGGAGAGAACAAGGCACCGGTCCATTAAGTTCTCAGGAACCTAAAGGCTCAGGGACTAAATGGGGGGACGTGGGGGGAAGTCTGGCTAAGGAATTCTGAGGGACCTGGCTCCTGAGCTGGGACCAAGGAGAGTCGAGAGCCTGGAGAGAGACGGGCCCTGACACGGGGCCAGGCCTTGGTTAGCAATCTGTGCTCTGGAGCCCTGAGGGGAACAGAATGTGGACATAGCACGAAGAGTACCACAGTACCCAGGGGCTTTGGAGAACCGGGGCTAGTTGGAGCACCACGTTGGGCAGCTCACCGGGCAGTCCCTGGGCAGGGAGGCTCACCTCCAAATCAACCAGGACAGAGATTGAAGCTCTGGGTGTAGACTATGACCCAGTGAGGACGGGCACCAGGGTGGTGTCCCAAGGCGGGGGGAGAAATGGGCAACGCGACTCTGACCCAGCTGGAAACTGGAGAGGGAACCCAGGGGTCCAGGAGCAGGGGGGGCTTGGCCTGAGAGTCGAAGCTGTGGGTTCTGGGACATGAAGCCCTTGTCTGGGACGGGAAAATGTGGGAGCCAGTGAGGCGGGAAGGAGGATAATTCCTGGGGGCACTGTGCGGAGAGTTGGGGGCCTAGCGAAGGTTCAGGAATCCAGGCTCTGACTTGACCGGGCCTGGGTGAGGGTCTGGCTGCTGCAGTCCAGCTAGACAGGCTAGAGTGGCGGATCCTAGGGAAAGAGCGGCAAAGACCCCGCTGAGGGAAGGGAGCATCTCGCCTAGGGGAGGCTGGGCCCGGGGCCGAGGGGTGGGGTGGGGGCGCTGAGGGACGCGGGGGCCCAGGAGAGGCCCAGGAGGGAGGCCGGGGTCCACTCACCGTAGGGCTGCCCCTGCAGGTCGTACTGCTGCATGCGGTAGACCGTGAACTCGTGCGCCGCCTCGGCAGCGGGCAGCGGCGGCGCCACCAGCAGCAACACCGCAGGCAGGAAGACGATGAAGCCGAGTGGCAGGCACGACGCCTTCAGCATGTTCTCCAGCACCTCGCCCGCTTCCTCCAGCATCCTGGCCGGCGGGGTAGCCGCAAGGGGCGGCGGCGGGAACGGGACCGGGACGGGACGGGGACAGCGACAGCGACAGCGGCGACTCTTGCGGACTCACCTCGGCATGGGTAGCCACTGGGGTCCTGCGGCCACCTCGCCGGGCAGCCCTGGGGTCCTACAGGCATTTTTGCGGATCGCCCCGCTCGCCGCGCTGCCTCCTGGGAAGTGTAGTTCTCACGGCGCGGGTGCCACCCAGTTGTCCACTCAATTACTCCCCAGTGTAAGCTGTAGTAGGCTGTTCGGCTAAAACTGCTAAAGTTTCAAATAAACTCCACGTCAGAAAATAGACTCAAAATAGAACTACTTACAGTGGAGCTTACTTAAACCCTTTCTTGAGGGAGGAGGGGGAGGCGACTGCGGATGTAGAACGTGACCTTGCAACCGGGGAAATTGTTGGGACCAGCCTGTTTGGCGCGCTGGGTCTCCTGGGAATTGTAGTTCCGTTGAGCTAGCACAGGGAATCATGGGAGCTGTAGTCTTCCTGGCAGAACTCGGAGAAAAATCACTTAAAACTTTCAAGGACTATAAATGTTAAATTCCAAGACAGCAAAGACATTGGTCTGCTTTGTGCATTGATGTATCCCCGCAACCTAACACAAGGCCTGGCACACAGTGGGTGGGTTATACAATCTTGGGATGAATGAATGTACAAATCATTATAGAAGGTTCCTGGAAGGATGACACAATAGATCATGGGACTTGTAGTCTGGGGCCTGGAGTTCGTGCAGGGATTGGTGACATACTTATGCTTATTCATTTTGGGGTAATATTCATAATGAAAAATTATTTGTTATTCATCAGAAATGGAAATTTAACTGGGTGTCCCAAATTTGTATTTTCTAATCTGGCCGCCCTAAGCACCCCCTGTTTCAGGTCAGAGATCTTGACAAGCATAAATAATTCACACCCCCTTGTACAGATGGGAAGACTGAGGTCACAACCAGGGTAAAGAATACAGCAGACCTGGCCCACAGCGAGTTGACATCCCAGGCTCCAATATGGTGCATTCGTGCTGATTAACAGCACTGAGTTCAAGTCCCACCTGCACCACCTCCCAGATGTGTAACCTTGGGCAAGTCTCTTCACCTCTCTGAGCCTCATTTTCCTCAGCTGCCAAACATGATAAATAATCGAACACTCTATGGCTCTTCCCAATGGTGTTTAAGAATTCAATCAAATAACCCACATGAACTAACTCGGAAGGAGGAAGGCACACACGAAGCTCTCGCTGAGTGCTGATGTTATGAGAACGCACCCACTCGTGCAGCCCCAGGACCACTGCATCTGCTCCGCCTGCAGAACACTCGCCCCTGCTTCTCTGCATGGCTAGCTCCTTACTGAAATGTTGTTGGGCATTTCTCAGCTCGGTGTTTGTTACCCCACCAAAGTAGGACCTTTATAAGGGCAGAAAGCAGTTGTTTATAGCTGGAACTTCGGTGCCCAGAAGAGAGCCCAACACCCAGTCGTTGAGTGAATGAATAAGTGAGCGAATGAACTAAGGAGTAGTGAAAGCTCCAGCGCACCAGTCACCTTTCCTAGGCATTCTTCTTACCCCGCTGCTTCCAGCCATTCCCTAGGCCTCTCTAGGGAGGTTCTAGGCTCAAGGAGTCAGAAGTGCCCTGGCAATTCAGGGAAAGAGACAGGAAGTTATTCTGGCCCACGTGCGCTTCATCAGCAAACATTTATTACCTGCTTCTTCCATCTGCCAGGCCAGGCTATGAACACACGAGACACACACACATACCCAGAGACAGGCCAACATAGGGGCCTGAACATGGCTCAGACAATGAGGCTTGGACCCTAGAGCTGCCCATGCTGCCTCCTCTCCCGAACCTTGGTTCTTCTGTCTTAAATGTGGAGGGTCAACTAATCCTGCTCTGTGGAAATGCAACCACAGGCAGCCCAAACAATGATATCTAACATTTGTTCTGAGTTTTCTGAGGTGGAAAGGAACTGGTATTCATTCATTCATTCATTCACTCATTCATCCATTCATTCAATCATTGAAGAGGCAGTAAGTAACATGCATGGATCAAAAAGCCACCTGCCTGGGATTGAATCTCAGCTCTGCTGCTTCCCAGCTGTGTGACCTTGAGTAAGTTACCTAACATCTCTGGGCCTCAGTTTCTACATCTATAAAATGGAGTTAATGGGGAGGTTTTGTGAGGACTAAATGAGTTAATACAAAGGTGATTACACACTAGGCACCAAGTGATATATAAGGCATTGTTGTTGTTATTAGTATTCTTTTACAAGTATACACATAATAGTTCCAGGACCTCTTTATGTCTCAGGTTATCAATATCCAGATGGGCAGGGGCTATCAGTGTCCTCATTTGACAGATGAAGAAGCTTAGGTCCATGGTGTTCAGCAAATCTGAGAAGTGCTGATAGGTTACAGACCTCTGAGCCATCTAACAAGCAGAAGACAAGGATTCTTGGGAACATCAGGGATTCTGCCACTGTCAGGGAGGAGGGCTGGGGAAGGAAAGGCGAAGGGAGGGGGGAAGAGGTTCTTGAGGCTCAGCAGAAGGAGTGCTGCTGACTCCTGTGTTTCCAAAGCTCCTGGTCACTGAGTGCCTGCTATATGCTGAGCTCTGTGCCAAGTGCTGGGGACATAGTGGTGACCTGGATGCTACCACAATCTCCCATCACCACACAGCTCACACGCAGTCCAGGGGAGGAGATGGACACGTGACCAGGGGTGGTCAGAGCTGCAACAGGACTCACAAGCAGCTGTGCAAATCCAGAGAAGGACTAGGGAAGGGGAAGTAATCAGAGGAGACTTCCTGGAGTAGGTGGTGCTAAAGTTAAAACCTGAAAAATGGGCAGGGCAGATGGAGCAACTAAGAGCCAGCCAGCTCAAACAGGCTCAGAGCACAGGCTGAGAGATTTGGGGGTGGTCCAAACTCCACTCACCTCAAATTCCACAAAGCCCCCACCCTGCCTACCACCTCCCCAGGTAAACACATCTGACAAAGGCATCAGGAAAATGTAAGAATCATTCCAGCTTATTGTGCACCCAGATACATGCCAGGACTCTCTCCAGCTGTGCCCAACAGAACTTCCCGTGACGATGAAAACGTTCTGCCTCTACAGTGTCTGAAACAGTGGCTATGATCCACATGTCACCACTGGGTACTTGAATGCGGTAGCGTGACTGCCATGGGTTGAATTTATATGTTGAAGTCCTCACCCCCAGAACCCCTGAATGTGACCTTATTTGGAAAATAAGGTCATTGTAGATGTCATGAGTTAAGGTGGCCCTAATCCAATATGACTGGTGTCCTTATGAAAATAACAGGGAAATTAGGACACATGCACACACAGGGAGAATGCCGTGTGAATGTGAAGGCAGAGATGAGGATGCTGTGTCTACAAGCCAAGGGACACCAAAAATTGCCAGCAAACACCAGAATCCCTCGTGGCCTCAGAAGGAACCAACCCTTCTGGCATCTCGATCTCAGACTTCCAGCCTCCAGAACCAGGAGAGAATAAATGTCTGCTGCCTAAGCCCTCTAGTCTATGGAACATTGATATGGCAGCTCAGCATACCAATACACCGAGAAACTGTATTTTTAAATTTCCTTTCATTTTAGTTAATGATAAATAGGTGCACGTGGCTAGTGGCTGCTATATTGGACAGTGCAATAAACGGTTTCCAGTCAGTGCATCGCCCCCACCCCCCCGCACTGTGCAGAGGAAAACAGAGATGAGGAGGCTGAGAACTTAGAAAGACAGGGAGGCGGGAAGACCTGCAGGCACTGGCTCGGTCCTGGGAGGACAGAGAAAGAACACCCGCCCAGCCAAAGGTGGCCACGTGTGGGGGACGCGCACCTGTGCTGTCCAACATGGCTGCCACAAGTCCCATGGGCCATGTAAATGCAAATCAATTCCAAGTTCAGTTCTTCAGTTGCACTGGCCCCTTACTGAGTGCTCAATAGCCACGTGGGGCTCCTGTACTGGCCAACACAGATGTAGGGCCTTTCACCATCACCTGACGTTCTGTCGGACGCATGGACGCTTGGCCATTCACTGTGGCGAACGCCAAGCATGTAACGACGATCTCACCGTGGGTTCTGCTTGTTAGCAGCCCACTTTAGGTGGGGGAGGACGAGGATGAGGATGAGGCTGTTAGTGCTGAAGGGAACTCTAGAGAGTGGGCACGTTTCCTGAGGTCAGCAGAACCAGGCTGCTGCCCCTCTGCTGACCTGCAGGCTGGGTTCCCAAGCGAGGCACAGCCCAGGGGTGGAGGAAGGAGGCTGCGGGGGGACCAAGATGAAAGATGGAGCAGGAAAGGGGAAGTGAGTGAGCGAGAAGGGGCGGGTGTCAACTCTTGCTGACCTGCACCCGGATAGCCTTGTAACGCTCAAATACTTCAGCAAAGCGGTCCCGTCACTCGAGGGGGTGTGTGCACACACCCCCTTGGCCCGAGGCCTGCCACACCAGGACGCACCTGTGCGAGCACAGAGGTGCAGCTCATGCTCACAGCAGGACATGTTCTGCACCCCCCTTTCTCACACACACACACACACACACACACACACACACCACCCACTCTCATAACCACATGCTCCCCCGAGCACACAGACCCAAGGCCTTCACCGGCCACAGCCAAGGATGCAGGCTCCCAGCAGACCCACAGCCCTCATGCGATCGTCCCTCTGCAAAAACGTGAATAAGAGGAAGGCTGAGACATCTCATACCATCATTGAACTTCCATGTTGCTAGGGCATCGACCCCACAGCCTACCCCTCGTTGCCTGGGAGTCCCACTGAAATCCACAGAGGAGCTGGGGCACACATAGCAACCCCAGTTGTCCCCATGCCAGGACGCTCTCTGTTCCAGCGAGCATTCGCCTCCTTCTCCGAGACCATGAAACATCGGCAGACCTGGGGGCTGAGGAGGAACACAGGGCCTTGGGGCCCCTGGCTGGTTTCCTGCTCCATCCTCTCCATCTGGGCCTGCCTGCCGCCTCTCTGCATGCTCCCAGGCTCCTGGCCCACCCACTGTGGGCCTCCTCCAGGCCAGGAGGAGGGCCTGTGGGGGCACGCACTGGCAGCTGGACCACCTTCCCCAGCTGTGGCTCAGACGCTCCTCACACTGGAGATACTAGTCAGTGGCTCTCGCATCCGAAAGCTGAGTGACCGGGAGCCCCGGAAGCTGTCCCTGGGTCTCAGCGAGCTGTCAGTGGTAGAAGCTCCAGAGTGGGCCTCAGCAGCCCGGGCCAGGCAGTCCCCAGGCCCTCGAAGGCCCAGCCTGAGACACCCGCTGCACAGGAAGCCCAGCACGGCCCGGCAGACTTCCCGGCTGCGGAAAGAGTAGATGAGCGGGTTGACAGCCGAGTTCAGCACAGCCAGTGCCAGGATCCAGTCCATGCCCCTCAGGTACTCCTGGGCCCAGACGTTGGAGCCAAAGATGTCGGCCAGCAGCAGGCCGAAGAGCGGACCCCAGCAGACCACGAAAGCCACCAGGATCATGAGCACCGTGTTGAGCAGTCGGCGGGCCTTGCGGCGGACCGGGGGGCGCGAGGCCTTCTGCCCATTGGCCCTTACCACCCGGAAGATGGCCCCATAGAGCACCATGATGGTGGCCAGGATGCAGGCAAAGATGACCACACAGAAGAGGATGTAGGCCTTGGAGTAGAGCGGGAGCAGGCTGGAACAGCTCTGGAAGGAGCACACGCAGTTCCAGCCGAGCAGGGGCAGAAGGCCCAGCAGGGCGGCCAGCAGCCAGCAGAGCCCGATGAAGCCCAGGACGCGGCCCCTCTTGGTGTTCCCGCTCTCGGCCACGGGCCGCACCATGGTAGCGAAGCGCTCACCGGCAGTAAAAAGCAGGCTGAAAGTGGACGCAGCCAAGGCCATGAAGAGGACGCCCTCCCGCAGGAACCAGGAGGCCGGCGCCAGGCGGAAGGTATGGGCCCCGGACAGCAGGACGTTGACTAGGTAGGCCAGGCCGGTGAGCAGGTCGCTCAGCGTGATGTTGACCAGGCAGTAGTAGACCCAGCGCCGGGATTGCATGCGCGTCACGATGGCCACCAGCACCAGGAGGTTCTCCAGCACCACCAGACAGCTCACGGCCACAAAGAGCCCCTGCAGGACCCCCAGGCCCCCGGCGGCCTCCGCCCGCCCCATCAGCCGGCCGGAGTGGTTGTAGTGCAGGACAATGAGCTGGCTGTGCCCACCGGCCGCCAGCTGCTGGCAGGCCTCACGGGCCTCCACTGGGGACCCTGTGGCATTCATGGCAGTCCCACAGGGCAGACTGAGGCCCGGGGTGGCTGGCCCCGGGCAGGGTGGAGCTGCTGCCTTGCCTGGTCTTGGTTTCCTGTTATTTGAAATTTCCTGTTATGTTTGAGGTACCCCCAGGGTGGGGGTGAGGCCCGGGCAGGGAGGGGCATCCCAACGGTCTGCTCTCACCCTAGGGCTCAGGAGGGCGCTGTAGCTGCCCCTGCAGCAAGACCCCAACCTCTGTCCCGCCTCCGTTCCTCGAAAGCCCAGGGGTGTGGGGGCCCAGAGGGAGGGAAAATGCGCCCCAAAAAGCACTCGCCAACCCTCCTGGCTAGATTACTCCCTCCAGGATGGGGTGATTCGATCACTGTCTCCCCAACTGCTCCAGCTGTGCCTGGAACACAGCAGGTGCTTAGTAAGTGTGTATTAAGTGACTGTCCACACATGAGCATAAGCACTGCCGGCCACCCTGTTGAGGTTCAGGTGCACCCTGTTTTATCCTCATGACAGGGCCAGAACAGACCTGCAGTACACCTGTCCCAGAAGGGGAAACTGAGGCCTGAAGAGGTGGCACCAGCCGTCACACAGTGGGAGGTGACCACCTACAGACACACAGGGGTCTCTGGGTCCGGACCCTCCTTACCAGAGTTTTTGGTTGTCTCTTCTGCCCCCTGAGCGTGGCCCTACTAGGAGCAGAGTTGGGAGCCCCGACCCAGGGCAGTCCCTCACCTCTGGGAGGAGGAATTCACAGGAAAAATGGGGGCTCACCCCACCCCCACCCATGTCCATCTGACCAAGCTCAGGCTTTCTGAATCTGAAATTGCTGAGAACTGAGGTGTGGGCAGTAAGTGGGGGTGAGAAGTGGGAGAGGCAGCCCCAACCGATGTGGCTCGGTTGATTGGGCATCATCCCATAAAGCGAAAGGTTGCCGGTTTGATCCTGGCCAGGGCACATGCCTGGGTTGCAGGTTCAGTCCCCAGCTGGGAGCATCTGAGAGGCAACCTATCAATCTCCCCCGCTACTCTTTTTCACTCCCTTCCCTTCTCTCTAAATAAAATTTTAAAATAAAAAATGAATTGGGAGAAGTAGAGTGGTCCTGGGGGGCTGGAGGGGGTGAGGCACAGCCCTGCCCTGGGGTCTCGGGGGGAGACTCCCTTGCCAGGTCCACACGAAAGGCAGGGAGGGCAGGAGATCAGGGAGGGCAGTCCAGATGACCGTGACCCCTGCCCAGCACTCCTCTCTTCGTTCACCATTCAGCTGTGGCAGCAGGACTGTTACAGGGAAGTTCAGAGCAAGGCACTGCCTTAGGAGGCGGTAGCACATTGTCACTGGAGATGACAAGCAAAAAACGGTCCTAAAGGGGAGGTCTGGGGGGAGGAGCCACCCAGGCAGCTGTGCAGGCAGCTGGGGTTTCAGGCCGGGGGAAGGTGGGAAGCTCAGCCAAGTGTTTACCGGCACCACTCTGTGCAGCGGGACCGTTGACCCTCATTGCTGGCTGCACAGGGGGCCACCTGACTTCGGCACATTAACAGAGAAACACACCGCGTGTTCTGAGGCTAAGCCTGTATGCTGGAATGAGTTCTGATTCCAGGCTGAGCCTGGACCTTGGACAGAATTCTAATCCCAGGCTGAGTCTTGATCCTGGGCTGAGCTCTGATCCCAAGCTGAATCCTGACCTTGGCTGAGCCTGGTCCCAGGCTGAGCCTTGATCATGGACTGAACTTTGATTCCAGGCTGAACCCTGAACCTGTGACCATAAGCTGACCATGACCCTGATGCATGACCTTGGGTGAGACCCCTGAGCCCTAATCCCAAGCTGAGCCCCAACTCCATTGAGCCCTAACCTCGACAAAACCCCAGCCCCAGCTGAGCCCCTGACCCCTGGCCCAGAGAGCAATTCAGGAGTAATGCACAACACCGGGAGGCAGCAGTGTGACTACCGAGGCAGAGCTGTCTGCCCAACAGTGACCTCTCCCGTGAACCACTCACTGCAGAGAGGCCACACACACATCGCACCTCATTTAATCTCCCAGTTGTCTCTGTGTGGCAGAAGCACAAGCTCCCTCTAGAATCTGCCCTGAAGACACAGCTCCAACAATATGCAGGTTCCCACGCAGAAGGTCATCCTTGTTGTTTGTAAATGAAAAACATTAGCACGCCAAATGCCTGTACACAGGAGCGAGATGGAGAATTCTGCTGCACCAGAGTGGAGCACTATGCAGCTGTGAAAAAGAACACAGACGACCTCTGTGAATGGAATGGCGTGATTTCCAGGCCATATTGTTAAGTGGGGGGGGAGTACAAAGAGCTTAGGTCGTATGGTACCTTTTGTGTAATAAAGAAGTGGGATAAAATATACACATATCTGTTTGTTTTTGCAAAACAAACCCAGGAAAGATAAACCAAGAACCAATGAGATTGGTTGCCTATGGGAGGGGTGGACGGGACTGAAATTGAAGAGAGGGAATGACACCCTCTGAGTGTCCCTCTTTGCATAGTTTTTGAGCTCAGTGAATGCTTCCTAGAGTCCACAGTGAAATTAACTCAACAAGGATGGAGAAAAAGAGCTTTAAGATGGGATGGAAGTAGAAAAGAAATTAAAGTAATTGCATTTCACATGAAAAACATAATCACCCAGAAATAGAAAAGAACCAGCCCATACAAACTTTGGACACAGTACTAGCTCTAAAGGCAAAAGGAACTGCAAAGAGGTTTGAACTTTGTTCAGATTTGTTTTCGAGAGTGGAAAGGAGGTAGTGATTCTGAAACTCCCACCCTGCACACTGTTGGACTGAGCACAGCAGCGAGCACATTGATAGTAAAAGCCAGGTCTTCCCCGGGGGTGGGGTGTCCATGTGCAATGGGAGAACACAGAAGAACCTCACAGGAGCAGAAGAGGATTGAAAGTGCCAGTGTGAACTCATGATTTAAACAAAAATCTGTTTCCTGACTCTGTCCACCGAAACTCCCCATCAGCAATGGAACCGTCAAACACCCAGATCTTGGCTTCTGAATATCACCCCCTTCAAAAAAAAAAAAAGGAGTGAGGCAGGAAGTGTGCAAAATGAGCCTGGAACATGTTGGTGTGTCAGAAAGCAAGAAAGTGCTCGGAGGATGGGGACCTGTCCCGGAGACACAGGAGCCAGCCTCAGGGGCTGCGGGCCCCACCTGCAGCTACGTGAGCACCAGCAATGAACGATCTCCAAATCCGAGAGACAGGAAGTAGACAGTGGGGGCCAGGGCCTGGGGGAGGGGGTGGGCAGCGAGGGTTGAATGGGGACGGTTTCAGTTTTACGAGATGAAAAGTTCTGGAGCCGGGTGGCGGTGACAGCTGCACAACACTGCGAATGTGCTTAATACCACTGAACAATTCACCTAAAACGGTTAAAATGGTCGGTTTATATTATGTGTAATTTACCACAATAAAAAAATGGGAAAAAACCTTCCCACATGATCCAGCAATTCCATTCTCAGGTGTCTGTCCCATAACGGCTGGAAAAACCACTCCTGTAACCCTCACAGCAGTCACTGCACTGATCCGGCCAAGAATCGAGAATCGTTGCTGAAATTATTGGGCTGCAGTTTTGTCGGGGAGCAGGGTATTTGCATAATACTGAAGTATCTTCCTACAGAGTATATATTAATTACAAAGAAAAATAGCCTACTTGAGAAACCTGGTGAATGTCACCCTAAACCAAGAGATCCAAGTTAAAATGTCACCAGAAATGCACCGAACGAACGTGGCCGGCCACCTGATAGGACACTGAGGGGGACACAGCCCTTCTCTGACACCCGTCAGAGGACACAGCCCGCATCGGACCACGGGGACGCAGCAGACACACACCGAGGACGTCCCACCGAATAACTGGCCAGTACTCCTCGAAAAGTCAAGGTCAGGAAGGTCATGAAAGACAAAAAAGGCCAAGCCTGCCTTGGATAAAAAGGGACCCGAGACACAGCAAACTAAACGCACTGAGTGGTCCCCGACGAGAGGCCAGAATGGGGAAAGCTGCCATCAAAGACAGCATTGAGGAAAGTTTCATACGGGCCGTGTATTAGATAACATGGTACGCGTGCTGCAGTTCCTGAATTTGACTATCGCCCTCTGCTTATACGGCAGAAAGTGGTTTTCACAGTACGCGGCGTTCTGGGGTAAAGGTGCCTGATATCTCCAATTTACTCTCAAATTAGTTAGAAAGTTAAGAAAAAGAATGGGTATATTCTCTATGGAATATATAACTCACTTTTATATTATGTTTATAGATAAATACAAAGCAAAAGTTAGGAAATACTGCCAGACACAGTATGTAAATGAATGGGTGTGGTTGTGTGCCAATAACGCTTTATTTACAAAAACAGGCATTGAGCAGAGAGTTCGCTGAACCCCGACCTAGATGAAGGATAGATGGGAGTTCATTGCAACAGTTTTGCAACTTCTGTAGGTTTGAATTGTTTTCAAAATAAAAACATGATGAAGAAAAGAGGGATTTCCGAACTTCATGGCCAGGGGATGGTCTCTAAACACGTTCCATTAAAAGGAATCAGGGCTCCTTGGAGAAAGGGCCGAATTTGGAGCTGGTGCCGGGAAAGTATAGGACAAGCCAAACAGCATCTCGCCAGGACTGAACCATGAACTCTTCAGGCCACCAGGGTCCTGTCAAGGGGACTAAGGTACAGAGTCATTCGACTGGCCACTGGCCAACGGATACCTGGGGCGGTCAGAGGCTGAGCGAGGGGGGATTCTGCCCTGGGGCCCTCAGAGGGCGTGCGGCCCTGCTGGCGCCTGGCTCTCAAACTCTGGCCCCAGAATTGGGAGAACACGTTTCTGTCACTTTAAGCCACCCAGTCTGTCTATGCCATGCGGTCTGTGGTACTTTGTTACAGCAGCACCCAGAAAAATACCAGCGCTCCTTGAAACTGTCGAGGTCATCAAAAACAGGGCAAGTCTGGGAAACATCGCAGCCAAGAGGAGCTTAAGGAGCTGTGATGGCTGAATGTCATGTGGGGTCTTGGAGGGGGGCCCCCAAAAAAGATGTTTTTGGGACAAAAAAAAGACGTTAGGGAAAAGTCGAGGAAATCCGAATAGAGTATACATGTTAGTCAACAGTGTGTCAATACTGGTTCATTAATTATACAAAAAGTACCATGTTAATATAAGAGGTTAATAGTAGAGAAATTGGGTGGTTTTTTTATAAGGCAACTCTCTGTACTACCCTCACAATTTTCCCGTAAATTTAACTATTTTAAACATAAATTTTTTAAGTTAAAAAAAAACCTGTTGAATGAATAGAATCTTGGCTCTGTGATCTCCCAGGTGTGTGACCCTAGATGAATTGTTCTGTGACTCAGTTTCCTCATCTGTAAAACGACAGCGAGAGGGCCCTGGCCGGGTAGCTCAGATGGTTCGAGTGTCCTCTGGACACACCAAAGTTGCAAGCTCCATCCCTGATCAGGACACGCACGAGAATCAACCAGTGATGCGCCAGTAAGTGGAAAAGCAAATCTCCCTCTCTCCTCCCTCCATCTCTCTAAAATCAAAATTTAAAACATTTGAAAAATGGGAACGACAGGGGTTGTGCTACACGGAGAATCCCTGAGGATGCTGGGACCCCACGACCCGGCGTAAGTGGAGCCATTATCTTCATCTTCAGAGATGGGTGGGAGCTGTGCTGGAATTTGGGTGAGTAGCAACCTGGGTTGGGCTTAAATGTCCTCCCCTCCAGGGGAGGGGAGGGACTCCACCTCCGGGCCCAAAGTGCACACCTTCCCTGACAGCTCTGGGTAAATTGCCCAGCACCAGTGTGTGAACAAGTAGAACTTTTCCCCTTCCTTCTCCATGCTTCCACCCCATCTTGGACAGAACATCTGAGAAGGGACAGTGGGGGGATAAACAGGACACCCCTAAGAAATCACAGGTTTCCAGAATGTCATTTCTTTAATGTTCAACCTGCAAAGGGCCCTGCAGGTGAGGGAATAAATACACTAAGTTTTAAGATGCAGCGCGCTCGGCCCCCGGCCTGGGAAGGAGGGGGATGCCTCAGTTTCCCTCGTCTGCAATCCTGAACAGGATACACTTCGAGCCACGACTCTTAGAAAGTACACCTCCCTTTGGGAGGTGTCTAAGGTACCTAGGCTTCAGGCTGAGAGATACCGCCTCCTGTCCACTAGGGGGCGCCAGAGTCCGCTTCCTGGCCTGAAGGACCACAGCCCCATCCCTGGGGATGTGCATCACCCCTGGGGGATTCCAAACTCCTGCCCAGGAGGGGACAAACCCAGAGGTGGGAATTCTAAGACAGCCCACCCACCCAAGTCCTCCATCCCCTGCTCTCTTCACCTTGTCTTCCACCCTGGCATCCCAAATGGCCATTGTGCTCTTTTTCCGAGGAGGTAAACTGAGTCTAGAGGGGAGCCCAGAGGCTGTCCTGGAGAGGGGCAGAGAGGCAATGACTGGCTTTCCGCCCCCAACTCATTCGTGGCCCTCCCACCACCTAGGCCAGGAGCGACAAGTGGGGTGTCTAGGCTTTCTGAGCTCTGGCCCCGCCCGCATGTCCTGCCTGCCACACTTTCATCCGACCAGGGAGGCGGGGCCTAGGTCACAGCAAGTTGATCTCGTCGAGGTAGCGGGCCAGGACCGAGTCCCGCACGTCCTTGAAGACTTTGCGGATGTTCTGGGTGTCAGTGGCGCATGTGTAGTGGCTGAAGAGGCGTCGGGAACGTGGGCCCTTCCTGCCCCCATCAGCGCCGTTCACGCAGCTGGTGTACATGTGGGTATACATGTCCAGGATGAACCTCTTGGCTGCCTCTGCGTCCTGCTTCGGGCCTAGGGGACAGAGGTGAGGGCAATCAGGGCACAAGGCTTCTGCGGCAGGTGGGGACCCTCTTCCTGATATGGGCAACTTAAGGCGACAGAGACCCCAGCGACCACCCATCCACTACAGTCCCAGCAGGTAGACGCCATCTAGCGGGACACGTGACTCCAGCTCAGCCATTAGGAGCCTCGGGCTGGGTGGGTCACATGACGTGGGATGTACCAATGAGCCTCAGCTCTGGGACTCTGGTCAGAATTTGTGTTGAAGTGAGACCCTCTCTCCTTGCTGGGTTTGGAGCTGCAGAGACAGGTGTCGGTGCAGACAGGAAACTGAGGCCAAGAGAAGGGGAGGGATGGCAGCACTGGCAGCACGCGGGCCGCTATGGTGAAAGCACAACTCGAGTTAAGGGCCCAAGGCCTGGCTCTGCTACTTGCTAGTTTGGTTACGTGTTAACCCTTATAACCTCTGAGCCTGTTTCCTCGTGTGTAAAATCAGGATCAGAATAGTCCCAGGTCTCCCAGAGTTGTGAGGACTCAAAGCAGTCACGTCCACGGCTCCGTGCTCAGTGCTCAGAAGGCTGCATGAGTGTGTGCTATCATCCCTCGTTCAGAAAGGCGGCTTAGCATAGTGGGTAGGACCTGCATCTCCGAGTCCAGAGGGCCTGGCTTGGAGTCCTGCCTGTCACTGGCTGTATGATTTCTGGCAAATGACTGTACCTCTCCGTGCCTCAGTTTCCCCATCTCTAGAGTGGTGAGAAGAATGAGTTTTACTTCACAGGGTTTTGTTTTTTTTTTTAAATGAGGATTAAGCAAGTCGTTCTCTCCCTCTCTCCTTCCCTTTCCCTCTAAAAGATAAATAAATAAAAAATTTTTAAAAAAAGCAAGTCAATACGTAAGGATGCGTCCATCAGTGCTACACATGCTAGTTGTTACTGGTTAATTACTGTCACCAGTATCATTTATACACAGGAGGGAAAGGCCAAGAGCCAGAAGTTTAGTATACTGGGTGCTCCAGCCTCCGGCTGGGAGAGAAGGATGAGTCGTGGGGGTTCCCTTTGACCTTAAAGAAAACAAATAATCCTCAAAACTATCTACTTTATCCCTGTTCCCCAACTCTCCAAGTGCTGCTCAGCTGGGAATGAGGGTGAGGGGTGTCCAGGCCACCATCCTGGAACAAGTTGTTGACATCTGTCACCCAGACCCTGAGTGTTGTGGGTATGATTGGCTGAGACTGGCTGCTTGGGCCCTGACAAAGTCAGAGGGTCACACCCATGGTGATGCAACCAAAGCTTAGTACACGTGAACTAAGGGCTTCATCTACCACGTCTGACTGTATATTGGGGTGAACAGTGTCTCCTCACCCAAATTCATGCCCACTGAGAACCTCAGAATATGATCTTATTTGGACATAGGGCAGATGTAATGAGTTAAGTTGAAATGAAGTCATACTCAGGTTGGACCCCAAATTCCGTGGCTTGGGTCCTTATAAAAAGAGGAGATAACCAGAGACAGAGAGAAGACCAAGTGCTGACAGGGGAAGACTGGGTGATGCGAGTACAGGCCAAAGAAAGCTAAGGACGGCGGGAGGCCACCAGACGCCGGAGGAGCGGCCTGGCCAGGGCCTCCCTCAGAGCCCCTGGAGGAACCGGCCCTCTGGGCCACTTACTGGCCGGCACCTTGGTTTCACACTTCTAGCCTCCTGGGCTGTGAGGGAATAAACGTCTGTTGTGTTCAGGCCCCCGCTCCGTGGCCACGTGTCACGGCAACCCAGGGGAACAGGCAGCTGGTCTCCGAGGCCGCTGCCATTGCCTCCTTCCCCCAGTGGGCGCACGCCATTCGGCCATCATCACGTAGACTGCGTTTGCCTCCTTCCGAGTCCGGGCCAGCCTGACTGATGTCCCTGACCAACGGGATGAAGCAGAAGCAGCCGTCTGGGACTTCTGAGGAAAGGTCAGGGGCAGAGGCTTCCACCTGGGCCGAAGTCTGACTGTCCTGAGACCGCCATGCTGAGAACTAACCCTGGATTAGCAGGCACCAGATGGAGGGGGAGAGAGGGAAAGAAAGAGAAAGAAAGATAGAGATGGAGAGAGAGAGACAGAGGCGGGGGGGGGGGGGGGAGCACAGAGTCTCCGAAGTGCATCTCCAGTCCCAGCCACCCCAACTGATGCCACAGGTGAACTTCCCAGCCTCAACTTTCCCCAAATTCCTGACCCCCCACAGTCACAAGCAAAGTGAAATGGCTGGTTTAAGCCCCTAACTGTGGGGGCGTTTGTGACTGAGCTGGGACACTTCTAGTAGCTCCCTTCTTCACAGCGGCACTCGGCACTTGGGGGGAAAGTGCTAGCTGGCGCGTCCTCCCCTGGACTCACCGAAGCCCGGGTCTCCTCTGGAAGATACACCGCATGGTGCCCAGCACTCGCTGTGCTCCGCTCTAGTTAGCCTGGGCCCTCCAGCTTTGCGCCTCGGGGCGCACCAAAGGTTTGTTCCCAAACCTGCTGTGTTCTTCCTGATTAATGCACACTTAATGAGACACTACACAAATCTATTAGCTACCAGCGTAGCATGAAAGAGGGTTGCTGCATCACTGAAAACTGGGCCGTGTGCTTTGGAAAGACTTGTTCAGAGGTCAGTCACAGCTATAAAAATAAAATTGCGCCCTGGCTGGTGTGGCTCAGTGGATTGAGCCCTGGCCTGCGAACCAAAGGGTTACCAGTTGGATTCCCAGTCAGGGCACATGCCTGGGTTGCAGGCCAGGTCCCCAGTTGGGGGTATGCGAGAGGCAACCACACATTGATGATTCTCTCCCTCTCTTTCTCTCTCCCTTCCCCTCTCTCTAAAAATAAATAAATCTTTAAAAATAAAAAATATATAAAATCACTACACAATTAAGTATAAATGAGCCAACAATGAAAGTTAGAAAAAGTGTCAAAAATCTAAGCAGATTCTAGAAATAGTTGTCGACGCCTTCTGGGTATGCTTTATGACAATGAACTCTATCCGGCAGACCCCCCTCACAAGATCTATAATATATGTCTTTCGAGAATCCTCCACTTGAAGCGATCACATCAAGCATGAAGGGATCTGTTATGTGTCCCCATTCTACAGATGGGAAAACTGACGACAGAGAGAGGCTGGGCAGTGAAAAGACCTGGGTCTGGAACTCAGGCCCGTCCAATCGTACTTGAAACTCCCCTGACTCCCAACTGGGGTAAGGCCTGGACGTGCATCATTCTTGGAAGCTGCTTTGGGGAGGTAGGTATTGAAAGTTCTAGAACACTCACCCTGGAAACTGGGGAAGTAGGTAGCCAGGTGGGAGGTGGAGATCTTTTCCTCCAGTATGTCGGTTTTGTTGAGGAAGAGGATGACGGATGTGTTTTTGAACCAGGGCAGCTCCAGGATCGTGCCGAAGAGGGCCAGACTCTCCTTCATTCTGTTCTGGGTTGGGGGACAGAGGCGGCTCATGGCTCGGCCGGCCAGCGTGGCCGAGCAGCAGGCCTCCCCGCGACGTGAAGATGGGTCTGAGGGCGTGCAGCTAGCTGCCTCTGTGTGCCCAGCGTGGTTTTGTGCCTCACCTGGTTTGACTAGTGTCCCCCCCCAAATTCATGTCCGCCTGGAACTTCAGAACATGACCTTATTTGGAAACAGGGCCTTTAAAGATGTAATTTGTTAAGAAGAGGTCACACTGAAATCGGGTAGCTGGCCCTGACTCCAATGAGTGGTGTCCTTGTAAAAAGGGGAAATTCGGATATGCATGCACACAGGGAGGAAGCCACGTGACGATGGAGGCAGTGGCGGGGTGGTGCACCCACAAGTCAGGGAACCCCGAGGACTGCCAACGTCACCAGCCGTCGGAAGAGGGTGCACGGGACAGATTGTCCCTCAGGGCGCCGGAGCAACCAGCCCTGCTGACGCCTGGGTCTCAGACTCGTCTCCAGAACCGGAAGGGAGTCCTTTTCTGTCGTCTCAGCCCCACCCCGCCCGCTGTCTGTGGGCCCTTGTTACAGCCGCTGAGCGACCTGGGCCATCTCCTGTCGCTGGACTCGGGCAAGAGCTGTGTCCGGATGACCTCAGATGCGTTCTGTCTCATTTACTCTGAAAGTCAGAGTTGTAACGTCTCCCTCTCAAACGCACAAACTGCCCATGTGACGCTTCAGCCACTAAACGTGCGCGTGTCAGAGGTGACAGTGTGCCCAACCTCCGAGCTGGGTGTGACCTAGAAGAGGTCACAAAAATTGGTTCTCACAGCATTTCTGATCAAGGTGTGACGCTGTTTCTCAGTGTGACAGTATTTCCAGGACCGTTTGCATTGTGCCTGGGGGTGGTGCCTCAGCACAGGACTGTCCCTGTGTGTGTTTGTGGGTGCACGCACGCCACATGTGAGTGTCGCTGGCAACACAAATGCTTGTGGATCAGAGTTTTGGGGCTCAACGATCCCATCGTGAAAGAGGGGAACGTGAGGTTCCGAGCCTCACCAGACACCCACAGGCTGCTCAAGAGTGACACCGAGGCCCCCCGCCCGGCTGGGGGTCCCTGGGCCCCGGGAGGAGAAGAGCCTCTCAGGGGCCCCTCACCTCTTGGTTGTTCTCCTCCAGGCACTGGTCGTACTCGCTCAGCGAGGCCAGGTAGATGAGGGCGATGACGTTCTCAAAGCAGTGGATCCACTTCTTGCGCTCCGACCTCTGGCCCCCAACATCGACAATCCTACCGAAGTGCCCCCTTTCAGAGCTCAGGCTTAATCGGAACCCCACAACACGGCACCCAGACCCCAGTCACATCTGGGACATGCCAAGATCAACATGACAATCAGCAAGAACAGGGCCAGCCGCTGGGCCCACAGCGCTTGTGTGTTACTGCATTTCACCCCGCAACCGGATCACTAATGCACCCACTACACAGATGAGGAAACCGAGGTGCAGAAAGGAGAGGGGACTTCCCCAAGCTTCTACTGCACTGGGTTGCCTGACTTCTACCCTCATGGTGGAGGACAGATCTGGAATCTGCCCTGGTTCTGGCTGGTTGACCCGGGGGAAACCGCAGACCATCTGCATGGCTCAGTTTCCTTATCAGTGAAATGGGGGTGCTGTGTTCTGGCTGGCCAGGAGACTGTCCAGTGGCGAACACCATCCCCTCTGTGTGTGGCCCAAGGTGAGGGCAGGGCCTCCACCCTCACTCACCACAAAAGCCCGAGCCCTCCTGCCTTCCTGAGCTGCCTTCTAAGAAATGTGGGTCGCCGATAACAAGCCCTGCGTCATTTCCCAGGACGTGACCGGTACTCAGGCAGCCAACAGGAAATGCCAGAAACCTCAGAGCAAGAAGGGACTTGCCCCAGGGCAGGAGGGGAAAAAAGCTGGTGTCTGTGGCTCCTGATCCCAGAAACCCACCCGTCTCGTGCATTAGACTCCCTCAAACCCCCATATCCAGAGGAGGATGTGGGTGCCACGGATGAGAGTGGGGCTCTGGAGACTGAGACAGAGGTGGGGTTGTCTCTGTCGTCTCTGTACCCTCACTCCACCGACTGACCTCTCTCCTCAGTCTTAGAACATACTCAAGTCTCCCACCTAAAAATCCCCTCCCCCGCCCAGCCTTCCTTGTGAATGTCCCCAGCCTTTACCTTCACTCCTGAACTACTACCTATCCATCCCCCCACCCATCTGTCCATCCTCCACCCACATAACTACCCATTCATCGATCTATCCATTTATCCACCCGTCCATCCGTCCGTCCAACCATCCACACGCTCACCCTCCCATCTTTCCCGCCATCCTGCCACATTTGCCGACTTCCACTCTGACCTCATTCTGATCATCACTATGAAGTGGGAGGCTGAAACTCAGCCCCAGACCCTGTGGGACTCTCCATCTAGTGGAGACCCATGGAAAACAGCTAAATGATGAACCTCCCTGGAAAGGACTATTGCAGAGGCCAGAACAGCGTGTGTGGGTTGGGAGGAGGCGGCCCAGGGAAGTGAGACACACAGCACGGGTGGGTTGATCACAACCCCTGTGTCCAGACATCACCCTACACTTGCCACAGCTCCCTGCCACCAGCCGGCAGACACGGAGCCTGCTCAGGTCACTGACAACTCTCTAACTGCCAATCCCAGAAGTCTCTTCTCCCGCTGCGGTCTGCCTGTCCTCTCCTTGCACTTTGACCCTGGCCAGCACCCTACCTGGACGCCAACGTGTGGCACTGGCTATCACAGCTCCGTCTTCCAGCTCAGGCCTGGGGGTGCCCAGCCGCCTCCCAGGCGCCCCAGACCCCTCAGACTCAGTTGTCTCATCTAACACCCCCATGCTGCTGCTGCCGAGGTGGCTGCACCTTCCACTCGGTCACCTTCCTGGGAAAACTGGGAGTTAGTCAACTCCCCGAGGTAAGTCTCGAGCTTATCTAGTCCTGCCCATTCTACGTCAGAAACATGTCTTTCACCATCCCCTCACTTCCATCCCCAAGGCCACCTCCCTGGCCCTCACCAACCCTTCCTGCCTGGACCATGCCTCCTGCCTCCTAACTCTCCAGACCCCCAGTCTCACCCCTTATGGACCACTAGAGGGATCACCCTCTGAGCTTCTCCAGCCTTGAATCCATCCCTCTGGCCATAGCTCTGATCACACAGTCTCTCCTTCTCCTGCACATCAACCTCCCAAGAGCTGGCACTAGTAAACTCCTACTTATCCTTCAATGCCCTAATACTAATGTTCCCTCCTCCAGGAAGACCTCCCCTCCCAGAGCTCTGGTGCCTCACTCTGGGCTCTTCCAGGTTCTAGTCCTGACTATATGGGAGGCTGGAGGTGTCCATGTCCAGCTCTGCCTCCTTTAGGCTAGAAGCCCCTAGAGGGCTGGTCCTAGGAAACTCCTACTCATCCCACAAGGCCCCAGCTGCTTTGCCCCTCCTCCAGGAAGCGCTCCCCACCGTGCGGGCTGCGCTCACCGCAGGTTGGTTTTCTGCACAGAGAAGCAGTACTCGTTGATGCCGGTGGTGGGCATTCGGCTGCGAAGCACGTCCTGGGCCGTGGGGATGTAGCCGTCCTCAGCGATGCGCTCCAGGTTTGACAGGTAGCTGGGGAGCAACGAGTCCTGAGCCCAGCCCTGCAGCCTCCCTTGGCTTCTCAGAACCACCACCCAGGGCCCGGTGAGGACCCTGCTGGGGGAGACCCCCCAGGGAGGGGCCAGGATCTCTGGGGTCTGGGGCCCAGGAACACCACCCAGAGGCCGGGGGAGCACTCAGAGGAGCAGTTGGGAGCGATGCGACCATAAGACAGTGTGACCTCAAGAACAGCAACACTGCAGAGGGGTGTCACCTTGGAGGGCTGTCACCAAGAGTGGCACTGCCCCCAGAATAGTGATGGCCTTGGAGCAAATCACCCAAGGTGCCCAGCATCATGCCCAGGACAGATCACCACGTGCATCACCCCAGAAATGGTGTCACCTGGGGCAGCCTCACCCCAGGAATAACATCACCCCCAAAACAGGATCACCCCAGGGACAATGTCACCCCAGGGATGATGTTACCCTGGGGCACAACCATCACATAGCCAGCGGGTGCCCCGCAGCAGGTCCTCAGGGTGGGAGCTGGCCCCTGGGACCCCCTCTGTCCAGGTGCAGTCCTAGGACTGGGCTTCCACCGGCTGCATCTCGGCCTGTAGCTGTGCCCAGTGACCCCTCACCCAAAGCCCCCACCCCCCGCACCCCACGCCCACCGCCCTGACCCCAGACTCACTACACTGCCGAGTCCAGCAGGTGAAATTCACGCCGGCGCTCGTAGCAGGCCCGGACGCCCGCGTCCCTCCACAGCTCCTGTATGGCCACCGCGTAGTGCTTCTCAAAAGTGGTCACTTTGTAGGGGTCCTGGCTCATGACCAGGCTGGCGTGGTGCTGGCGGGACGGACGAGGCAGGTCAGAGCCAGCAAGCCCTCTTCCCCTCCTCTCTCGGCTGCATCTCCTTCCTAGCGGGGAACGCCCTGCACATTCTCACCTCCCTGTCTCCTCTGAGGAGCTCCTGCCTTCATTCCTGTGTTTAGCCACAGAGGGAGCGCGGGGGACAGCGGTACCCCGGCACCAGGGGCAGCAGCGAAACGCGTTGCAGAGAGCAATGCGGGACGAATGCACGGCCGGCCGTGTGCACTGCGGGCCTCCTAAGCGCGGTGCACCCCTCCTGCCCTTTATAAGCACTGGTTCCTGACTCCTAGGGCACAATCCCTACAGGTGTCCCCCATGTTACAGATTAGGCTCCTGAGGCATGAGAAGCAACGTGCCCAGGCCCCACTCTGCGGTAGAGCAGGGGACAGCCCCGGGGTGCGGAACGGGTGAGGCCTGGGCGTCTGTGAACAATCCCTGTGCAGAATCAATCGACTGTTCACAGCCTGTCACGGCTTGGAGTTTGCCCAGCACCTCATCCTTGGCGACTTCCCATATGCAAGTCCCAACCCTGAGGACCTGTGGATGCGACTGTGTTTGGAGGTGGGGTCTTTGCGGAGGTGACTGAGTTAAAATGAAGTCCTGAGGGTGGGCCCCGATCTCATACACAACTGGTGGCCTTGTACAAAAGAACAGGGTGGCCACGTGAGGACGCAGGGAGCAGACGGCCACCTGCCAGCCAAGGGGAGAAGCCCTAAGAAGCCAGCCCACGGATGCCGTGATCTCGGACCGCCAGCCTCCGGAACCGCGAACAAACGCGTTTCTGCTGTGCAAGCTCCCCGGTCGGCGTCACTGAGTCCCGGCAGCCGGAGCAAAATAAGGCACGGCCGAAAACAGGGGAATTCCCAAGCTTTTAAAAACATAGTAAAAGTGAATAATAATTGTAAAAGCAAGCATTAAGAGAAAAATCCTCCTAAAAATTAAGAGTAAAAATTATATTCTGTGAAGGTCCCGAATGGAGCTTAATGTGCTTTGAATGAAGTGAATAGGGGTCCTTTGCTCTGACAGACAGGAGACGGGAGATAGAAAATCCCAAATAGTTTTATAGATAAACTATTAAAATAACCAAGAGAACTTAACAGGGTCCACAAATGAAAGATTAATAAACAAAAATCAAATGTGTGTCTATATACTATCCACTAACTAGTAGAAATTTTTTAAAATTTAAATCGCCCTGGCTGGCGCAGCTCAGTGGATTGAGCACGGGCTGTGAACCAAAGGTCGCAGGTTCAATTCCCAGTCAGGGCACATGCCTGGGTTGTGGGCCAGGTCCCCAGTTGGGGCCACGCGAGAGGCAACCACACATTGATGTTTCTCTCTCTTTCTCCTTCCATTCCCCTCTCTAAAAATAAATAAATAAATAAAATCTTTAAAAAAAGTTAAATCCCATTTACAGCAGTACCAAAAGATAGTAAATACCTAGGAATATATCTAACAATACTTGTGAAACAAAGGGTTTATATCTATAATATACAAAGAATTTGCTACAAATCAGTCAAGAAAAAACCGAGGGTCCTGGCCAGGTGGTTCAGTTGGTTGGAGTGTCATCCAGTACACCAAAAAGGTTGCAGGTTCGATTCATGGTCAGGGCACATGCCTAGGCTGTGGGTTCAATCCCCGGTCAGGGTGTGTACAGGATGCAACTGATCAATGTTTCCCTCTCACATCTTTCTCTCTCTCTCTCTTTCCCTCCCCCTGTCTCTAAAATCAATAAACATTTCCTCAGCTGAATATTTTTTAAAAAACTGAGAAACTATACTTTTTTTAAGTGGGAAAAAACAAAATTAAAAAATGGGACAAAAAGATTTGAACAGTTACTTCACAAAACAGAATGCCCAAGTGTCCAAGAAAATACACAAAAAGGTACACAAGCTCATTATTAATCAAAGCCATGAAAATCAAAACCACAATGAAATGCCACCAAGCACCCACCAGAATGGCTTAAATGAAGTGACAGACAACATCAAGTGTTAACTAGGACAAGGAGCAACCAGAATTCTGCATGCACTGCTGGTGGGAATATGAATTTTTACAATTACTTGAAAAACATTTCGGTGTCTCTTACATGTCCCATCTAGGTAGATACCCAACTGAAATAGGCAGATGACCCAAATGTCAACAACATTAGAATGGACAAATAAACCATGGCATACAGTTATGGTAAAAATAAACCACAACTATGCCACCAAAAGATGGATGGATCACAGATACACTGCACAGCACCAGCAGCCACACATGAAAGATCACTCCAGAAAACTTGAGAATTAAAAAAATGTATGGTGATGGAGGACGGGATAGTGGCTGTCCTTCGGGGGAGCCTCCGCTTCAGCTGTAAAGCGGGGTACTAGTGGAGATGGGTCACTGCGAGGATTAAAGAATCATCTCGCCTGCGAACACTCACGGAGCCCACACGGCAGACCAGCCGGTGCTGAGTGCTTGGGGGAGGGGGGCGGGGCTTTCCATCTGTCACACCCTCACACCAGCCCTGTGAGGGAGGGGCTGCTGGCCCACCCGGTTGCTCTTCCAAAGTCCTCGGACCATCCCAGATTCACAAGTGAGATGCTTTCAGATTTTAGAAAGGCAATGTGACCTCGCAGCTCTTCGGGTGACCATTGTCAAACAAACAAACAACAAAAACCATCAAGTGTTGGTGAGGATTTGGGAAAATTGGAAACTGCACTATTGGCAGGAATGCAAAACGGTGCAGCCACTTTGGAAAATAGTACAGAGGTTCCCCCCAAAATTAAAAATAGAATCACCACGTAACCCAGCAATTCAACTTCTGGATGTTCATCCAAAAACGAAATGAAATCACATCTCGAAAAGACATGAGCACCCCTGTGTGGAACACTCTCTGCACAGCTCAGGTGTACAAAAGCCCCCATGTCCGGGACGGAGGACGGGCGAAGAAAATGGGGCCCGTCCACGCAGGGGGCAGTATTCAGCCTTTAAAAAGAAGAAAATTCCTGCAAAGTTTATGACTCTCTGACCACTATGCTGTACACCTAAAACTAATACGAAATAATTGAATGTCAGCTGTGATTGAAAATTTAAAATTAAGCCCTGGCTGGATGGCTCCATTGGTTAGAGCACCGACCGGATACTCTAAGGCTGCAGGTTAACCCCAGTCAGGGCACGCACAAGAATCAACCAATGAATGCGTCACTATGAGAAACAACAAAATTGAAGTTTCTCTCTCTCAAACTCAAATGGAAATTTTTTAAATTAAAAAACAAAATAAAAGGAAGGAACTTCTACAATAGGCGACAATGTGGATAAACCTTGAGGACATCATATTAAGCGACATAAGCCAGTCACAGAAGGACAAATACTGCATGATCCCACCTACACCTGGCAATAGGCCGACTCAAGGGACCAGAGCAGAATGGGCTCAGGGGCGGGTTGGGGCGGGGCGGGGGTGGGGGGGGCATGCGGATGTGCTATTCAATGGGCAGTTTCGGTGACTTTCGGGGTTGAGCTCTGCTACACAGCATCCTTTCTCCCGCAGTAATCAGTCCATCGTATTAATACTGCCACCAGGGAACAGGTGCTAATTCTGGACTCCCACGCAAATCACAGGGTCCAAGGGTGGAGCGCTGGGGGTGCACAGGACACAAGGAAGGGGGGAGCATGCTGATGTGGAGCTGCCTGGAACGCACGTCAGGATCCCAAGAAACCCCAGGAAGTGGTGTTCTTAACAAGGACCTGGGGGTTCTAAGCGACCCGCCGACTAGCGTGGCGCCCGTGTGGCAGCCCCAGGACGCTCACCTGGCTCTCCGGCCTGCTGAAGGGGATCTGCAGCTGGTCCATGGCCTCGATCATGGCCCGCATGGACACGAAGATGTTCTGGTAAACGAGCCGCCGGAAGCCCTTGCGGTCCTCCTCCGAGTAGCCAGCCCCGTGGATGATGCGCATCTGCTTGATGAACGTGCTCTTCCCGCTCTCGCCGGGGCCTGCGGGGGCAGCCAGCGCTCGGCCTCAACCCCGACCTTCCGGGTTCAAATCCCCTGGGCCGAGGCCGCGCTCAGGGACCCTGGGGAGAGTCTCCACCACCCTGTGCCTCAGTCTCCCTACCTATAAACCACGGATCCGGATAGGCCCTGCCTGCTCCGTCAGTGTGAGGGCCGGTCGAGTCCATTGGAAGGGGCTCCCGGGCGGCGTCAGCAAACTGTGGCGCTCCGGCCGAGTCCAGCCACAGCCTGTTTTCACGCACCCAGGCGTTTTCACAGTCTGTATGTTTTTTTGTTTCTGGTATTTCCCACGGTCCCAGTTTTTACATTTTAAATGGTTGAAAGGACTCAAAAGAAAATTGTCTCGTATCATGTGAAAATTATGAGAAATTCAGGTTTCAGCGTCTATCAATAAAGTTTTATTGGCACATGACCACACCCACCGCTGTTTGAATTGTCTGTGGCTGTTTTCTCCCTACAGTGACGGAGCTGAGCAGTTGGGCGGACACCCTCTGGTCCACAAGGCCAAAAATGTTTACTCTCTGTCTCTTACCGAAAAACTGTGGGCCATGGCTTACAGCATGCTTATATATAGGAGGAGCTACATTAGTGTTCACTGTTATTACTAGCATCAGTGTTTAGCATAATTATACTTAGCTTTTTTTGCTATAATAATCTCACGTAGAGAAACCTTTATGAAGGAAATAAAATAGGATAAAGTGTTAGGTGGCCGGAGGGAACGAGAGGGAGGAGGTGATGGCAGGAAGCGGACTGGGCAGGTCGTGCAGGTCCTTGTGGAAGGACTGGGCTTTTACCCCAGGGAGGTGGGCGTCCTGGAGGGCTGTGATTGGAGAACAGGACCCGGGTGCTTACATGCGCCCTCTGGTGGCTGCTTCGGGGGAGGACAGGCTGTGGGGTACCGGAGCAGAGGCACTGGGCCCTAGAGGCAGGAGATGATGGTGTGGCCCTGGGAACTGGTGAGAAGGGGTCATATTTGCGAGATGTTTGGGAGGCAGAATAAACAGGTCTTTCTTGATGAACCAAAGTGGGAAGAGAGGCCCTCGCAGGGCCAGCTACAAGGCCAGGTGCAAGATGAAACCACAGGCCCCTTCTGACAGAGGGTGCTGGCCCTCTGTGATATCAATTCTGGAATCTTCAAGAGCCCAGGAGCAGAAGCTCAAAGACCAAGTCTCAGCACCCTGCTGTCTGACCTTCAGAACCCCCCTCCCTCCCCCCTCTCAGCACCTCTGTTTTCTGTCTGTGAAATGGGTGTGGCAGCCGGACAGGAGGTGCAAGGCCGGGAGGCTCCTCCAACATCCGATCACCCTGCCTGGTTCTGGGGGACACAGGTGCGGGGGTTTTCCAGGGGTTGGAGTGGGGCCTGTGCAGGAGGAACTGGAAAAGCAGCAAAAAGGGAAGGGGTGGCCTGGTTGGAGCCCAGAAAGAGGAAATGAAAGCAGAGGGAGGTGAGCAGAAAAGAGGGTGGAGAGTGTGGGAGTCGAAGGGAAGGAAGGTGCTACCTTTCATCACCCCCCAGGGCTGTCTCAACCCTGTCTACCCCCAGCATGTCCGAGGGTAACAGGGCAGGTCTGAGGTAGCACTGGGTGTTATTAATCCACTAGAATCGAGGTCTAAGAAAAAGAGCCACTTTTGCTCTGGCTCAGGTGGCTCGGTTGGTTGGAGCATCGTCCTGTACACCAAAAAGGTCTCCAGTCAGGCCATATGCCCAGGTTGCAGGTTCGATCCCCGCTTGGGGCCTCATACAGAAGGCAACCAATCTATTCTCTCTTACATCTCTCTCTCTCTCCCTCTGTCCCTCCCTCTCCATCCTTTTCTCTCTCTCTAAAAAAATCATTAATAAAAAATATCTTTGGGTGGAGATTAAAAAATGAGAGAGAAACATGTTTGTGTTGCCGTAAAGGACATTAGTGGGGAGACTGGGAAAGCTGACTGGTGTGAGTCGGGGCAGGGATGGGGGGCACGTGGCTGACAGCGCCACACTGGGCTCACGGCCAGCATTTGTCGTGGTCCTGGGGGGCTCTGCTTTGTAGTGGGACTCAAGCCCACTGAAGTATTTAGGGGTAAAAGGCATCAGGTCTGCAACTTACAAATGGTTCAGAAAAAATGAAAACATATGTATTAAATATGCACATGTATAGTAAATAAATTATAGCTATAATTATGCATTAAATAAACTACAAGTCTGTATATATACACTTACATGTAGCACATTCATGTGTGTATATATTTGGTGGGAAAAGGATAAAGGAAATGTGGTAAAATGTTAACATTTGCAGAAGAATCCAGGCGCAACTTTTTTATAAGTCTGGATGCATTTCAAAGTAAGTTAAGAGAGAGAAAAAAAAACCAACTCTAAATGCAACATGAAATGCTGGATTGGGTCCTGGAACAAAAAAAGGGCCTTTGTGGAAAAGACAGTGAAATGGCCCAATGCACTGTCTGGGGTTTCGTTAACAGCGATGTGACAGCAAGCGTCCCCTGTCGACTCCTCGGCTGTGACGGCGGTGCTGCGGTTCCATGAGACGTGAGTGGGAGGGGCAGCTGCTCAGGAGTACAAGGTACTCTGTGTACTCCCTCTACAACTTTTCCGTACATCTAAAATTTCCCCAAGTAAAAAGTTTCCTTAAAAAAAAAAAAAAACAACAAAAAACGGCTGGCGGGTCCCCCAGGTCTGTAATCTCTCCAGTGTGGGGCCACATGTGTCTCGGATTCTGGAATTTCTTGGATTTTAGTCCATCAAGCTCACTAAATATTCCGGAGTTGAAACACCTGAATATCACAGCCTGGCTTCCTAATCAGAAACCCGGGGAGGCCTCCAGTCTTCAGGAGCTTGGCGATTAGGGGAAGGCAGGAGTGGCGGAGCCGTGCACCCTCAAGGCCGCCAGCAGGAAGCGCCACCGCACCTGGGCCTCACGGCAGGAGGGACGGCTCTTGGCCCCACTTTTAAGGTGGGAAAACCAAGTCCCAGAGCTGTTGAGGGGACTGTCTTGGGTCACACAGCTGGCGAGTGGCCAAGCTGAGACTCAAACTCAGTTCTGCCTGAGTCCAGAGATTGTGGGCTTTTTATTTTTTAAGATTTTATTGATTTATGTCTAGAGAGAGGGGAAGGGAGGGAGGAAGAGAGGGAACAAAACATCCGTGTGCGAGAGAAACAGAGATCGGTGGCCTCTCACACGTCCCCAGCCGGGGGCCTGGCCCACAGCCCAGGCACGTGCCCCGACAGAGAGCGGAACCTGCGCGAGCCCAGCCCGCTGAGCCGCAGCAGTCAGAGCCTCATGGGCCTTTTAATGATCATACAGGAAGGTCCCATGTGCTGCCTAAACAATAGCAACATTAATAATAATAACAATTGGCATCACTATCATCATCACAGCGAGCCCTGCCAGGGCATCTGCCAGGACAGGGGCCAAGGCACTCGGTGCCTGTCCTCGGTCAGTCCTCAGGAGGTTCCTGCTGTTTTCCTGTTTACGGAGGAGGCACGGGCTCAGGAAGGTGCAGTGCCTTTCCCAGGGTCACACAGCTGGTGGAGAAGCAGGGGATTGGAGTCAAAGCCTTTATGGGTCTTTCACCCCCAGAATGGGACATGGCCAGCTGGGTGAGTCAGGCATCATCAAATATCAGTTAACGTGACATTGCTACAGACGCTCAGAAGTTGGACGGCCCCTCTGGGTGCTGCCCGAGACGGCACCGAGACCCACGGCAGAGGACGTCACCCTCCGACCTCTCGGTGGCCTTCCAGCTCTCAGACCTCAGGCCTCCTCCAAAAGTGCAGAAAACAAAGGCCTCAGGAAGCAACAGTTAACTAGGTTGCAATGCTGATTTTTTTCCTCTTCTCTTCTGCTTTATTAAAGAAAAAAAATTCTGGTCTCCACCCACAACGTGGATTTTGTGACTCACGAATGGACCACAGCATGAATTCTGAAAAATTCCACAGGCGGAAACCCCTGCGTGCGGCCCAAGCCTGTCCTGAAGCCACTGAGGGACCTGGAACCTCTAAAGCCCCTGGCTCCTGGTCTGCCTCGGGGAAACCCCCTACGTGGCGCTGGGAGCTGAGGGTGGGGGCAGCTGCATCCACCTGGCAGGGTCTTGCAGCCCAGACAGGAAGCGACACTTCCTCCTGGGATGGATGAGGAAGTGGAACCCAGCAGACGCCTGGAGGAGCTGGGCCAAGACCCAGGCATCACGAGACAGCATGTGGCTCCTGGCTCCTGTCGAGGGGATGGCGGCCCAACCCCCGCCGACCCTGGGGTACAGGAGCCAGTCTGGGCAGCAGGGGTGGAGGGCAGGCAGCTCAGCTCGGCTCTGGCTCAGACTGGCTGCCGACTCAGACCAATGCTGCCACGTCCCCGGACCTCAGTTTCCCCATCTGTCACTGGGGTTCTGTGACTTTTCTTTCCTGAGGAATGATCACAGGGCAGTCAAACACACAGGCTTGGAGCTGGAATTCTAGGTTCTGACACTGGCTGTGTGACCTTGCGCAAGTCTCTTCACCTCTCTGAGACTTTGTTTCCCCATCTGGGGTTATGGCTTCATTCTGACTCCACCCCTCCCAACATGGTGATCACTTCCTGTCAGGCACAGACAACCCCTCCCCCCACACATACTTGGTCCTCATCCTCAAATGGTTTAGCAAGCATCTAGAAAAAATTACTTTTGGATTTAATTCCTGTTTTCAAGAAGGGAGGGAGGTGTGGAGGTGGCCCTCAGGGAAAGGATCGGGGTGGTGGAAACCAGTCCACATGGCCGTCTGAGGTGTGACCGCCGGCGCTTGGACACACAAGCAACCTCCTCCCCACCCCCTCCCCCGCACAGCAGAAGCGGCCTCCTGAGTTGGGGCTGGCTGGGCAGTGGGCGGGTGGGGCAAGGGTCCTTCCCAGCTCCTGGAACATACGATACGGCTCTGGAGAAAATCTCCCCTGAATCGAGACTGATTGATTGATTCATTCATTCATTCACTCCATTATAAAGCGTGCACTGGGCACCTACTATACGTCAGGTTCATTGTCCTGCTGGGCCAGGGGCTGGGGGCACGGGAGTGAGTAAGACAGACGTGATCCCCGCCTTGTACCGTTCGCTCTACAACCGCAGAGGCAGCCGATAAGCAGGCGAACACCCAAGAGCGCCCGTGAGAGCTATGAAGGGAAGTCAAGCACAGGGCGGAGAAACAGGGGCTGTCTGTGTGGCCGTGGAGTTAGGGGCAACTTCTCCGAGGAGGTGACAGTCCAGCTGAGACCTGCCCTGAGCGACAGTGCCAGCCGTGACCCTGAGAGCTCTTGGCAGTGAGAACAGCGAGTGCAAAGGCCCTGAGGTTCGGATAAATGAACTCGAAATGTGCAAGGAAAGGTCACTAACATTGATGACCCCTAGTCTGACGGATGAAGGAAAAGGACTGGAGACAGATCAGTAAAGAGGGACATCACTGCAGACCCTACGCACACGGAAAGGATGATGAGAGAATGTTTGAAAAATGTTGTGCCCATAAATTTAATGATTTTGAAGAAATGGACAAATTCTTTGAAAGACAACCATAACCAAAGCTCACTCATGAACAAGCAGCTTAAATAGCCCCATTTATTAAAAATGATAAATAATACGTTAATATATCACATTTATTATTAATATAATACCCTATCTATTAAAGAAATAAAATATAGACATAGCTAGTAAAGCAATTAAATTCTTAATTAAAAATTTTCCAGGCTCATTCATGATTTTACCAAATGTTTAAGGAAAACGTAAAATATTCAGTGAAGAGCAAAGAAACCAGGGAGCTGCGGCCGAAATGTTACAGCCAGCAGACGGACCTGGGGTCCGTCCGAGACGCCAAACGGGCCAGAGTTTGAATTTTACGCCAGATCTTCTTGGAGAAATAAAGGGGTGGGGGGATTCTTTTCGCTAGTTCAGCAAGAGGGAGCAATGTTAGAAGTTGGAGGGTCCCTCAATTAGAGTGCAATTTCGGGGTCCAGTGCTCCCACTCTCTTTCCACTCCTTGACACTTCCCACTGAGCAAGGAAAGAGAGAGGCGACCGTACAGATGACCAGCCTCTCCGACCTGGGCTGGCAGGAGTGACTTCAGGACACCCGAGGCCTGCCCAGCACCCACCCAGAGCTCAGGGGGTCCTGGGAGCCCCTCCAAGGCCCACAGCTCTGGGGCCACGCACGGGCACAGCGCTTGGGGGAGTAGACACATGTGGGTGACAAGACTTGAAGTTTCAGAGGTCACAATCTACTCCCTCACCCCTACTCCCTCACCTGCGTTAATTTTCCTTCTCGATATTCTAGCTGCCGGAAATTGTTTTAGTTTACGGGCTTAATATCTGTCTCCCTCACCAGGAGATGGGGTCCCTGGAGGCAGGGACAACTTCCATCTCCTTCGCTGCTGTGTCCCCAGGAGCTGCTCAATACATTTTGAATGTATGAATGAACCAATCAGTCCATCAGAACCAGATGGCAACGCTCTGCCCACAAAACTCACGCTAACGAACCTCCAGAACCCAGGTCACACCCCTGCCCGGCTAGCTGGTGTGGTAGGGAGAGAGGAAGTGGGGGGCCCTGTGGACATGGAGGGACAGGACAGGCCTTACTGGCCTGGGCAGGGACAGACAGACCTGAGCTCACGGTTCCCTTCCCACGACACAGAGCCAGTAGGGTGTGCTGGGCCTGCCAGGCTGGACCCACGCCACCGGGCCATCCCACCAGGCCATCTCCATTCCTGCAGATGCTCTGCAGGGTGGCTGGGCCCGTGTCTGGACGAGGAACTGGGCCTCCTGGCGCCTCAGTCTTCTCATCCAGCAAGTGGGTTCCCAGGTTCTGTGGCCCCAGTTGGGGCGAGGGCCCTCTCCTCCAGCCTTCTTCCTTCTGCCACCCCACCAGGCCCTGGACTCACCCAGAAGCAGCAGCTTCAGCTCGCCTCGGTCCCGCTTCTTCTGTTCGAGGAGGATCTTGTTGATCTCCTGGTCAATCCGGGCGGCTGTCTTCTGATCCTCCGACAGGCACCAGGGGCAACAGCGCCAGGTCAGCGACCGGGCCATGACTCCGGGCCTCAGAAGGCGCAAGGCAGCATGGCCCCGGCCCCCTGGGGAGGGCACCCCCACCCCGTGGGCTCCAGGGAGGGCTCCCAGCAGCCAAGCGAGAAGGGGCAGCCCTCTTCTTGGGGGTCACTAGACGGAACCCCCAACTTCCTGGCCTGCGGCACCCAGACAGCCCAGCTCGGAGAGGCCTGAGCGCCAGGCACTAGGCGTT
This sequence comes from Trachops cirrhosus, assembly GCA_028533065.1. Classification (NCBI taxonomy): domain Eukaryota; kingdom Metazoa; phylum Chordata; class Mammalia; order Chiroptera; family Phyllostomidae; genus Trachops; species Trachops cirrhosus. The sequence goes on along the minus strand of CM052545.1, from coordinate 36,503,490 downwards.
GGGGGAGAAGTAGGAGGAGCAGGAGAAGGGGTGCAGAGGCTCAGGGCTCCCCGCCCATCTCCAGACCTGCCCGGCCCGGCCTAACAGGTTGACTGGGGCAGCAAGGAGAGGTGGGTGCCCCTGGGGAGGGTGGGGCACCTTGAGGAAGGGCCCCGCGCAGTCTGGGTCCCGGCAGCTGACTGGGCCCTCCTTCCTCATTCTGAAGAAGGGGTGGACTCTATCCTCCGCGGGCCCCTGACCCCGCCCCTGTCACCAGGCCCACCCCTGAGAGCCTGTTCGGAGCCAATTAGGAGCGATCCTCAGAACACCCACAAGCAAGGCGGGGTGGTACCTACTACTGTCTGAAGTCCTTGCCTGTGCGGGCTCGTTTCCTGTGCCCATCCCCTCAGAGTTACTGTTATGTATGTCCTCCCATGTACAGATGAGTAAACTGAGGCACGGACCATGATGGGACTAGATGGGGCCTGGAGCCGGCTCTCACCCATGCTGCCCCTGGGTCTAGACCCAGGCAGCTTTAGGATGGCCATTTATTCTTCCAGCAAACACTGACTGAGCACCTACTATGTGCCAGGCATCCTAGGCGCTTCGGAAAGACGAAATCCCTGTAACATTCCAGTTAGGAGAGACAAGTCAGGAAAGGTAGTTTTAAAAAATATTCGAGCCTGTTGGATGGCAATACATTCTGAGCAAAAAGTGGAGTGGAGGAGGGGCTGGGAGGTGTTGAGGGGCTGGGGCTGCAGCTTCACGCAGGGAGTCAAGGAAGGTCCCGCTGGCCAGATGGCATTTGGCACCAGGAGGAGACATTGAACTGGCAGCTTGGGCGTAGGGGAACCTTGTAAGTCAAAGCCCCCTGCCCTGACCCCCCTTAGCCCTCAGGACCCTCAAAGTAAGACAAGCACGTGGTGGTGGTGGGGTGGAACATACAGCTGCTTCCTGACTCTCACAGCCATAGGGAGGATTGCAAGTTGCCATTTCTGGGTGCAGAATCCCCTTTGAGAGGTTCTTGAAAGCTCTAGAAAGTTCTGGAACACTGCTCTCCCAAAGAGATATACATAATTCAGGGGCCTCTGGAACCTTCACAGATGGTACTATCAAGGCTCAGAAAGGGTGAGTACGTGCCTGGGGTCACACAGCAGCAACCGTCACCCCTCTATGAAGCCCAACCACCGGGAAGGTGCAGTGTTCTTTGTTGTTGAATCATAATGAATGGCGGATGGAAAGTGTGATAAGGCCACCCCCCTCCAGTCAGGTCACTGGGGCAGGCAGGC